>BMAW01099387.1:181090-400977 GCA_019974015.1 Nephila pilipes | reverse complement strand
TGTGTGTGTGTGTGTGTGTGTTATAATTTCCCACATAAACTAATTAAATTTACTAATTTCTCCTAATTTTTCAAATTCCATAATTCATTAGAACAGATTTCATCTTTACTTGTTGATGAAGTTCCTAATTATCCATCAATTTATATAATCTCACCCTCATAAAAATGTGTTGAATCTACTTTCATAATGTCATAAATGTTTCGGAAATAATCCCTATCAGACTGATAGACGTCATCAAAGTCCTTCAGAATTCTTTTATCTTACACCGGGTGAAATATTCCGTGATCTGGAAAAATTCTTACCTATAAATTCGAATGCAAGGAAAAATTCGTTCTTTTCTAATAATGTACATTTATTGCCTCCCTCTCTCATTGAAATGAATAAAGAAGTCTTAATATGGAAAAGTTGTTGTTCACATTACAACCCTGACTCATAATGCGTTTTACCCGTCAATTACGGATCATGAAAACGTATACATATATATATGTACATATCTCACACATACTCATATATATGAATATATATATATATATATATATATATATATATATATAGTAGCTGACACCAGCCCGCTTCGGTGGGAAGACGATAATATTATATTTTGGAACCTATACGTAGAATATCAAGAAAATTTTCCATTTTTAAACGATAATGGTTTTCTAAATTTAAAATTTTAAGAAATTGATTGTCTGTAATAATGGTTATCCAGAACTTTCAAATATATGAGAAAAATAAAAAAAAAAATAGAAAAAAATCAGCCCATATATGTATAACAATATATATAATATGGAAAAAATTCATTCCACTGTATACATGTTATATCTAGTATTACCAAAGATACAACCTTTTTCCAGGAGATTCACCATGTGCTTAACTTTCAAATGAAATACCCTCGCAATAACATCGATCGATAAGATCATAAGATTTTTGTCCTTGCCTCAAGAGATCTTTGATTTCTTAACACTTAGGATGGCAAGTGAATGCAATCCTAAAAAAATCGTGCAAGTCTGGATGTCCAAAATGTCTTAGGTATGTCATAGCTTCTTGAGTTCGTTCATACATGTAGCGAGATTCTCCAGTAAACGAAAATTGTCTTGCGTGTGCGCTACTCCGTAAGAAGTCGCCATTTTAGTATTTTTCCCAATCCTGCTACGTTTTGAAGCTAAATTACGCTTTCACCAACCGGGGAGTTCCAAACTCATCTATTTGTATCGCTAATTATGTACGTTTCATTTATTCGACATGCACGAAATTTCACATAAAGAGCTCCTTCTACAAAATCTTGCCAATCCTCCTTCAGCGCTTCAATATTAAATTATTTGGTATTTTTCCATTTCGCACGCGCAAATCTCACCAAGTAAACTTAATTGGTGACAATACACAGTATACATATAAAAAATATATATTCCGTTTGGCGTCGGTTATATCATTTTTGGCGATAAAGTCGCCAAAAATTACATAATCGATGGATAAGAGTGGATTAACGGATGAAAATTACATTTTGGATAAGACTTCCGTAAAATCCGTTCTTATTGAGCGTCTACATCGCAAAATGAGTAACTATGCCAAATTTCAAGTCAATCCATTGTATAGTCTTAGAGATCTCGTGATGAGTCAGTCAGTGGTATTTCGCTTATATATTTATAGATATATATATATGCATTATTTTTACGAATAAATACTTTTTTGTATTTCTGGATATCGTTTTCATATAATGTATTGCTATGCGTGAAAAATATTTTAATGTATTATGTTTCATGATATATTTCTATTTATATTGAGTATTAGAATTACAATAAGATCCGTTCAGTGCAAATTTTTATTGAAGAAATATTTTTCTTGGCTGAAAGTTCCTCCTTATGGAAGAAAGGAATAAATAACTATTTAATTAAACATTTAAATAATTTATTCATTACTATATAAACTTTGATGTATATTGATATAAAATTATCACAAGTTGATGAATATTTATACACTGGTTCTTAAGTTTGTCTTTAAATATCAGGAAAAAGTCAATTCAGAATGTTGAAAGTTATTTTAATTAAATTCAGACTAAGGTTTAAATTTGAGACTAATTAGACGAGAGAAATATGAGTGTGTAAAATTTTGCAGAACTCTGCTTTTTAAAATGTGCTATTATTCAAGAATCGGATGCAAATCATTTTTAATAAAAATTTGTACCTTACTCTGCTCTCGATTGCAAATATAAACTCTAGAGTAGCATTTAACATAATGACTTTGTAACATTAAGATATAATGGAAACTTAAGCAGTATTGTGTAAATGTTAAAAATTACATTGATGATTCTAGAAATTAAACTCTTTAAAGTACCTTCAGTAACGTAATGGTCTTTGAAAGTACTTCACATTAAAGTTATAAAATCTTCCTTTAATTGTTAAATGTTTTCTTCTTTAAATCTAATACGAATAGAAAATAAATTTCACAAGTTCAATTTAATTTTCTAATAAAAACAAACCAACAAATATATTCTACAAATTTAAAACAAAGCGGTCTTTATTAAAAAATTAAGATTTAAAGATTTTCTTAGTTTTAAGCAAAATTAAAACTTTTTTAACAAAAATGCATTTAAATATAATATCTAATCATATAAGCTTACAGGAATCTGATACATCACACAAAATTTAAAATTATTTGTCTTGTATTTTAAGAACGCATTGAAATCAGGGGGAAAAAACTCTCAGGGATTATAAAATTTTACCACGATTTGGTAACGTTTAATAGTTATTTTCCTTTGATTTGTGAACTTTCTTACACTACTTTAGCATACATATATGCATTCATTTTATTAAAATATGCTTAATGATCATTGGCTTGTTAAAGCTTTATTCGATTTTAAAACTTGCTTTAAAAACTATACATTTATTTCAATTTTGTATAAATAAGTTTGCATCATCAAATCCTATCTTTATAATTTCTGTTACTTAATTCTGCAAAATTCGATTGATCAATCTTGCCCTTGATTTCGAAATTATATCAGAGATTTACTTAATAAATTGCTTGTAAAGCTATTGGCGCCAAGGTTTAGTAGTTGGCAAATTCGGCTTCGCCAAGTGCGCCAACATGTCAGCAAAAGGTTTGTCTATAGAAAATGTTCACTTCGCTTTTATCATTGTTGGAATATGAATAACTGTAATTTGTAACGTATTCAACCACATGAAATTGTTGTATAATAAACTTTGATTATAAATTTAAACAAATTATGGTTATGAATTTGAACTAAATTTACATTACATGACTGTTCAAAATCAGAGATTTATAAATTGAATAATAAAGCCTGTACATCTTCAGTTACAGCATTAAATAGAAACGGGGCTAAAGGGCTTTCACATCTATACAGGTGTTCAAAATTAACACTAGAAAGATGGCTGCCGTCATTTTGACATTTTTGTAGTTTGTATTATGTCCTACGTTTATAATTTTATTCCCAGGCTTCTTAAATTTTATAACTTTTATTAGTTTTACGTAAAACATGCACAAACATGTACAAAATTTTATTCTGCAGTAAAGAGGGGGGGGATATTGTTGTATAGCTATAAGACGCAAAGCCGTCATTTTGACGGCAGTATAGAAAACTAGTTCAAATCGACAATGCAAATCCCAAAACCATAATAAAAACGAAATATATAATAAAAAACAAAAGTTTGGTTGTTTAAAAAGTTATTATTTGAACTAAAAGAACCCTTAGCTTCTAATCTCGCTCCTTTTCTTCCAAACGACAGATGTTTTCATATGGAATAATAAGCAGAATTTTTTAGTGAAACATCTGTTTGTTCATTCACGTGACTAGTGCTCTAAAGAGAGTTATGTGATAATGAACATAAAGTATTATTTGAATAGTATTCAATATTCAATGTAACATGATTCCTCGTAAAGGTCTTTGCAATGAAGAAATTGTTCAACTTCTGCGTGAATTAGATGAAAATGAATCAGTAGGAGAAGAAATATCTGAGGAGAGTGATGAATTGAAACATCCAATACTGATTCTGAATTTAAAGAAGCACAAAAACAAGTTTCGGTAACCAAAAACTAAATCTTCAAATATACCTCTAAAAAAATATAAAAAAATAAGGTAACCCGAAAACAGTGTTACATTACTGAAGGTTTCTGATGCGGGACCTTCATCAAACAATGAAGTTGCACGAGACAGAACGATGTGGGCAACGATGCCTACCAATAGTAAATCTGGACGCTTTTAAAGCCAAAATATACTATCCGGACCCGGTGGAGTATCTTCCTATGCAAAGAGAAGCGTAAAAAAAAAAAAGAATAACTAGCGCTTTTCAGCTATTGGTAGATAACTGTATGAGGAAAATAATACATAAAATAGGAGCTCAAAGGCAACTCCAAAACGAAAACTGGTCGATGTCAATGTATAAATCAAATGACTTTTTACCTCTTCTGTATGCTCGAGAAGCTTATTGTGAAAAAGGAATCTCTGTCAATAATTTATGGAATAAGACGTCGGAACCTACATTTTTTCGTGATACTATGTCACGGGATAGATTCAAAGAAATATTGAGGTTTATGAGATTTGATGAAAACTGTACAAGATCTCAAAGATTACGAAACGATAAATTTACTCTAATATCCTCTGTTTGGGATCGGTTCGTTGAAAACTCGATTTCTTGCTACTAACCTCGCCTACAACAGTTATGAGCAATTAATTCCGTCTAAAGCTAAATACCCATTTTTGCAATACATACCAAATAAATCTGATAAATTTGGAATTAAGTTTTGGATTGCATCAGATTTTGAGTCAAATTACATGCTAAAAGGCATTTCATATTTAGGGAAAGGTGATACCAGACCGGGCTATTAATCTTTCAGACTATGTAGTTCTACGTCTGATGGAATCATTCTTGGGTAAAGGCAAGAATGTCGCTACCAATAACTTTCTTACTTCCTTTACTCTTGCTGAGAAATTGAAGAAAAAGATATAAGCATAGTCGACGCAGGGAAGCATTCAAGGCGGGGAATTTCAGACGCCGCAAAATATTAAAAGCAGCCACTTTATTCAACTTCACGTTATAAACACAATGATTTCACTTTGACTGTGCATCAATGTAAGAATAACAAGCAACACTCTACACCATACTGTTAGCATAATAGATAATGAAAAGAAAGTGCCCGAAAATGTGGCATTTTACAATTCTACAAAGTATGGTGCAGACATTCTTGACCAAATGGCGCGTAACTATTCAGTAAAAGCAGGAAGTCAAAAATGCCAATGCATATATTTTACAATATTTTGGATTTAATTTCAATACACGCATGGATTCTGTACAAAGAATATGCAGGAAGTATAATACCTAGAAGATATTTTTTGCTTCAACTTTCTGAAGAACTTTGACAAAATTATGAAATAATGAAAGCCACCCCACGCACTATTTCTCAATTCTCTGGAAAGATATTGAACTCAAAAAATTGTACATAATGACAAATTGGGCTCAATAATAAAAACAGGACTGCATATACATGCTGCAAATGCAATCGATATGTGTGTGGTAAATGTAGTGTAGCTGTAAAAAGTATGATTTGAGTTGAATGTAACAGATAATTATGATATTTCACTTATTTAGCCATTAAGTAGAGGTCAAAAAGACCATTGTATCTTTAGTTCAACTATACCAAATGTAATATTCCACATCTCAAAGTGATTTTTATTTACTGCCATGCTTTATTTTTGAAGAAAGTTTAATTTAGTAAGATTTTTATTATTTGTTAGCAATTTCATCATTAAAATAATGTGGTTTTATTGACTTCGATATATATAAATACTCAAAATTAAATTCAATAAATTATAAAAATTACTATTTCTAGTTATAAAATATTTGTATTTTTTGATAATTTTTATTTAAAAGAGCGTTTCATATATTTTACCTTTGATTTTATTTCTACCCATCATTTTGACGGTCCTTCGTCTTTTTAGTAAAAGAAAAATTCCCGTCTTTTTAGTGTTAAGAGAATTAGCATATTTTGTCGTATTTCATGAAAATAATCGAACAAAATATAAAAATATTGCTTCGAAACAAAGATGCAAATATTTTACCTCAAATACGCAAGTGTATATGTGGGGAGTGGATTAGTCAAAAAACAGGATTTATATCAAAATCCGCATTTCATTCGCTAGCACATTTCACCGAATTTCTTGGTGTTCTTTTGCAGCAATCAATTAAAATAAAATTCAAACAGTAAGACTGAGTAACCACCAACGTTTAGATGATGGCATGATGTGGCAAATAGTGCGTAGTCTAGAAGCGGGCCAGTTTCATTTGCAGATTTGTAGAGAATTCGATCTAACTTCCAGCGTCGTGTCCAACTTATAGAAGCAGTTTAAGGGTACCAGATTCGTCAAGAGAAAGCCTGTACGAGGTCGTCCAAGAACCACGACGGCCAAAGAAGATCACCATTTGTCTATTATAACGAAGCTTAACTGGGATGCTACAACTTCTCAGGTCTCTCATGAGTTTTATACGGCCACAAAAACCCGAGTTTCAAGGGTGACTGTTTCCAGAAAACTTCATGAGAGAGATCTGTTTTCTACCGGACCTGTTGTTTGCGTCCCTTTCAGTTTTGGGAATAGGAGTGTCCGCTTAAAATGGTGCAGAAATCATAGGAATTGGAGCAAGCTCCTATTCTCCAGAGTATTGTAGAATCGCCAGAAGATGGATTTCGTAGAATTTGTTGCAAATAAAAATCATCTAAAGGGTATATTGTGCCATAAAACGCTATTCAAAGACGCAATGAACCCGAGTCATATACGAGAATATCTTTACACAAAGCATCCGAATGACAAGGATAAGTCTATTGTATATTTTCACTAGATGCATAAAAAATTTCAAAATCGTTCAACTGTAGGTGCATCATTTAAGAAACAACATACAACGAATGAAGATAAATTCATTGTAATTTATCATACTTCACAATTAATTGCAAATAATGTTAATGGTATAATACTGGGTAAACCGTAATAATACCCTGTATAAAAGAAATTGTCTCAAAAGTAATGCTTCAGGATATACTTCGAATATTAGAAATGTTGTTCCAAACGACAGCACCGAAAAGCGACGAATTGATGAAATAGCAATTAATAAGAAATAGCAATTATACAATTAAGAAAATAAACTTATAAGTATTCTCCAAAACTCTTCATTTTTCATGCAATTTGATGAATATGCTGTTGCAAATAATGATGTTTCATTGATGACATATGTACACTATTTGATGAAAATAATATATTACGAGAATAAATGCTTTTCGCAATAAATTTCATCATAGATACAAAACGATTATCAATATTTAATATTGTGAAAACACACTTTACAAAAAATAATTTTCTTTTAATTGCTTCAACCAATAAAGAAATGCAACACACTAGGTAGCGTTTTATGTGTTGCTCAAAAACAAGCGCTTTTGGGTAAGGGGTAAGAAAAGAAAAAAAAATATTTTGACCTGTTTGTGATCTGGACTATACTTATGTCTCTGTTTTAAAATTAACCACACTAAAACTAAATTTTATAAGATTCCAAATGTAAGTAAATTAAAAAATATGTTCATTCTTCCAAAATCCATTTTTGTATAAAGTGTTCTTTTAAGTTCAACTGTTTCTCTTAAAATACAGACAACTTTGAGTAAAAATGTAATTTTTTCGCAATAAATAAAAATTAGCGTAACTACATACATTAACGTTTTCATCTGTTTTTACAGCTAATTTGAATTTATTTTGTGGATTTGAATAAGAAATTGCATTTCAAAAGCATGCTTATTTTATCATAAAATATGGCAAAGAAACCTCTTTAGAGGGTATTCTTTAATGGTTGGCTTTTCGAGTATCTCAATAATAAAGGTTTTAAAATATCTAAAAAAATAGTTAAAAACTATAAAAATTACAGTTTTAAGAACACAAAATCAAAAAAACCCGATTCTTCATACATTTGTCTCTTATGATCTATAAGAAAATAAGAAAAATTCATTTTCACGAACGTTTCCAGCCCCAAAAGAAAATTCCTTTCTATTAGCTAATAAATAAATAAATTTCGCATATTTTAACGTGTAATATTTTAATTAATATGCTTATTTTAAGCAAATTATTTAAAAAGTTCTAGAAGAGGTGCCATATAAAAATATGCAGAAATTTAATTTAATAATTTTATTATAAATAGCTAATTGCATATTTTCATAGTGACATTGTAAATTTTTGTAACATAAGATAACAAATTTTCCTTAAAAAAATTTGATTGAATATTGAATTAAAATTATATTGCTATTTCCGAATTATATCAATTGATGTAAATTCCTCAATTACCCAAAAACGTCGCATTACTATCAATTATTGTTTAATAATTTGCTTTTAAACAGGAAAGAGATGCAATTTTTTAGCTTTCGCTTCTTTTTATTATTCATAACTTTCTAAATTTATTTCTTATCATTAAGTAGGTCATTTTAATTTCAAATGATCGTGGTTATTATTAACTTTAATTGTGATGCTTGCTTTTTATATGTCGTATAAAAGTGTGCTGTATTATAATTCGTTCATAGCATATATTTTCTCTTAGTATATCTAAGATTAAAATCTACCTTCAATTAGTAATGCTATGCCCAAAAACTTTATTTGTGTTCCAGTGATATTAAATAACATTTTTCAAATGTTGATATTTGATATGGTATGAAAGTATTTAATAAATAACGTTGTACAATGTATTACATTTTGAAAAGAATTACAATTTATTCATAAGTTCTGATGAAACATTCTTCATTGTAACATAGTGTAAGAATGTGTTCAAGACATATAATTTCGAATTTTCATGGGAATTTGATAAGCATATCCTGAAGTATTTCATTTAATATGGAAGGACTAGGCTATAATTTCTTCTCTCTCTAAATACTACTTTCCCCAACTTTTCCTTCGGATTGTTATTCCTTTGTTTTTAGACATAGAAAATAATTATCTTTTGCATAAGATTCGGATCATGTTGGTTATTCTTAGCTATTACTCAGGTATTCTCAGGAGAATTAAATGAAAATAGAAAGCACTTTGAGAATCTTTCATTCATTCTTTTGTAAGTATTACTCTGGTATTTATTATTACTACTGTTTAGCCACAGATTATTATTTAGAAAAATATTTATCATTTATGCTGATCCACGTAAATGAAATTTTTTGTAAATGTACATCATTCAAATTTGTATTGCTTTACAATAAGCTACGGGCAATTCAATCGTCTTTATTTCAAATTTACGTGGTATTAAAATCCTAGTGATTAACAAAAGAAAAGAAATTGAATTTTTAAACATTGTTTACCGATATATTTTTTGCAGTCATAGTTTGTTATTCAAAGTTTTACTTCCGTTCACTTGATCTGAGATCACAAGAAATATCTTTTCATATTGTGTCATACTGTTTTTATATAAGCAACACTTATCATATTCACTATTTATGTAATTTATTCCAATGTGTTATGAACATGAGTTGATGCTACCCTGCCACGCGTCTTTCTTTTTTTCGGAAAAAAATGGATTTCGGAAATGTCACCAGTTTGCAAAAGAGAGTTCAAGCAATGACCCTTTCACCTTGGTGAACATTTGGTGACTCGGAAAGAAACTTGGCGACTTTTGGTAACAGATGGAAAGTATCCGAAGGTGCAGGAACCGAGACGAAAAATCGATAAGGAAGAAAGTTGCATACTTTTCGTGAATTTTCCCATGTGACGTGACGACTGGACGGAAAAGGTACAAATACGCCAAAAGCTACTGTAGAGTGAGTGAGTCAGTGAGTTGAGTCTGAAGAAAGAATCGGTCTGTGTACGAAATCAGTTTATCTATAGAATCTGTTTTGTAGACCGATCGGTGAACTGTGACCGAATACTACTGTGGCTATTGGAGATAAGGCCTGATTCTAGCAGAATAGTTACGCAGTCTGTCTTTGGAGACTCTGTTGAGGAGTCTCGAAAGCTTGTGATATCGACTTGAACGACTTGAAGTAAAGAGTTCCGGGTGAGTTTGCGAAGAAGCACCGTGTATCTGCTGGGGAATCTTTGCAGCCTACCCTGGAAGTGCAGAAAATTACTGTGGAAGCTGTCAGCAGTGAAGAGTAATGAGCTGGAGAGCTAAACGTTGCTGAAATAACTGTGACATATGCATCTATGCATTATTTAATAATAAATGCATTCTAAAATGGATTAAATATTCCCATTCTTTGTTTACACAGCAGGAAAAAAAGTTTTATTTTTAGCTATTTTTCAAGAACTAAATAGAAGCAAAAATTTCTCTATTAAATTTGTTTTCCTTCTTATGCACAAAATATTCCAAAATTAACATGTGTCTAGTAAATAATATGGCATTTAAACCAGAATTTCGTCTTTCTTTATTTTTGGAGCTTAATTCAGCAAAGCAAAATTCAAAACATTAAGAGAAATATAAATTTATTAGTTTAATTCTAAAATGCAGCATTGTGATTTTTTTTTTTTCACTTTTATTCGTACAGAAATATTTGTATACAGATTTTAAAAGTATTTTCAATGAAATTCGTAATTTATTCTTATTTTATAAATAACATAAATAACTTTGTTTTTCATGGAATCTATTAATAAAATAAAAAATTGAAAGGTCCATTATGTTTTAAAAGGAAATAATAGAAATCCTTCAGGGATAAAAAGAACTTTTAGGATATTTTAGTGAATTTGCTGAAATATTTCAGAAGAAAAACTTTTTTTTTCTGCATGTTTGTTTGTTTACGTTAATTTTGATGATTCTGAAGAAAAAAAAGAATTTGAAGCATTCTCCCTTACCATTACTAACAAATACAGTATTTTTTAAACTTTTATATCATTGAAAACAGTTCTTTTTTCTTTTTATTTTCTAAAAACAAAATTTCTGAGAAGAAAAAAAATATAATTTCCTTTGTCGTTTTTCTACGTAGTTTTCACATAAGATTCGCCAGATTCTTTTGCCTTAAAAATACCATTCACTATCATAAAATGATAAATTTTTGAGAACTTCTTGGATTAACAGAACTATTCTAAGTGGTTACATTTCTTTCACAAATTGCTAAATTACAATTTGGAAGAATATAAAAATTTACTAATATTCCGATTTTCTAAACAAAATAAAATCGCATTAATTCTCTGACTTGAAATAAATATAATATATTCAAAATAAATTAACTTTGTCTTTAATCTCATATCTCGGTAATAAAAGTTCTCTTTCAGGCGTTGTAAATCAATCAATGACTTATTTCCACAGAATTTTTTCTATTTACATTCAGCAACTTTCATTTTTAACTGATTTCTAATTTTTAAAAAATTTTATCAATGAAAGGCAATCCAATTATTTATACGCAATTAGATAAGCTACAAAATATAAATGCTCGTATTATTTTCTTAAGAAAAATTTATATAAATATATATAATTAACTTATATTAAAATAACATGTAAGATTTTTTCTATCTAATATTTCCATATGTTGATACTATTGTCTTAAAAGTTAAAAATTTAATTTCTTGGCTACATTTTCCCAATTGAATTTCTAATAAATAATATATACATTTGAAAATAATGTAATTATTATGAAAATATTATTTTTTCATCCTAAGATATAAGATATATTTTGTTTCATAAGAAATAGATGGTTATTTATATTGTTATCTCGAATTTATTTTTACATCTTGAAAAATGAAATTGCTGTAAATTTTCAAGCTACTATTAACAATTCCTGAATTATCTCAGCAGTTCTTAAGGGTTTTCTTTTAAAAGTTTTTAAATTCTTTTTAAATAACTTATCAAGTGAAATTGATAGAAAAATGTAAGAATTCAGAAGACTACTTCTAAGATAATTATAAAAGTTTATTTAAATGAAAAATATTTACTATATCTACTGAAATTTTGCTATTTATTCCAAAATTATGTACATTTTTAGCATTTTAGAGATAAATTAATGTGATAAAAAACAAAGATTCTGTAAAAAAAAGGAAACATTCAACAACTTGAAATCTGTTTTCATTCTTTCTTTTGATTACTATGACTTTTTATAAAGCTTAGGAAAAAAAGTAACATTTTGCACTGAAACGAAATCGACATTTGCTTACTATACTTTCAATTTCATAAAAAAAGTTTTATAATGAATTATCTTACTTATAAAACTTATATTACTTATATTACTTATTAGGTATGAATCTTACATTTTATACAAATAGTAGCTTTAGAATTATTTACAAAATTAGGAATACGATAATAATTATTTTAAAAAAGCATAATGTGAGATGACTAATCTATCCTTTTACAATTTCTGTTAATTTTAATGTAGATTTCTTTACAATGATTATAACAACATAATAAATATTTATAACTTTTCGATAGAATCTAAGAGGGTTAATCGTTATGAATGATGCACGTCCTCCTAATTTTGTTCCTACTGTGGTAATGAACACCATGTGAAAGTATTTCCATGACAATATTTTCATTGTATTTTATTAAACATACTCTCACTGAAAGGAAGTCATCAATCTTTAGTAGAAACTAGGTTAAGGTTTGAAGAAAAATTAGAAATGAAGAACAGTTAAGTAATCACTGAGATGGAAAGAGATACATACATTAGGTATTAACTATTTATGTGTCCTAGATTTATTCTTAGGGCTTTTCTTGGTAACTTTATAAAAGCCCATTTTAACGCGTTTCAGATCATTAGCAACTGCTAATCGATCTTTCATGTATTATTCATGCATTTATTTTTTTTTCCATTTCGAGTCATAGATCATTTAATATTACATTAAGATAAAACGCAAAACTGAAATATTAATAAAAACAGTTTTATATGACAGTCAAGTCACTTCTATACAAAAATGATTACAGCTTTTTCTGTTGATTAATTTAAGGAGATGAAACTCATCTCTGAAAATAACTTGGTTTTATTTAGCTGTAATGTATAGCATTCAAACTATAGAGAAAAGAAGCTCATCAGTTCTTAAAAAAACAGTTTGATACAATTCTAATATTCCGCATATGTAAGACACTCAATCATACATTAGAAAATGTTGAAAAAGAATGAAATTTCAAGAATAGGATGGGAGAAAGAGGAGTTTTATATTTTAATTCTCAAATCACATTTATGATAAATTGTTCAATGCAATATATGATAATCTTAAAGTTATTTCAAAGCTCATAATTTAAATTGTATTTGTTTCGCATATTTTGAATTTAAAAAATTAATCTCTTCGTATTTAAATCAATGAAAAATATTTTTTGAATGCTCGTGTCATTCGTAGAAATTAGAAAAGAAAAAAAATTATGTCAACAATCATATTTCTTCAAAAAAATAAAACGGATTCAGTCTGAAATCACTCAAAGTATTACAATTCAGCATTTTACTCGTAATTGTAACATATTTTACGAGCATTGAAAGGGCAGTATCTAATATAATAAAACAAATTTGGAATCGATAGATGTTCACTTTTCAGATCAATCAAGTCTTTTTATATATAATCAAGCTTTTAGTTAAGCACTAGGAATACGATCAAAGTATTAATCAATAACCATTAAAACAGCAAATCAGTCTCCATTCACAATAATTAGAGTTCTGTTCATATTCAAGGCACTCTTCCAAAAAACATTTATTTTCCTAAAATATTACAAAAACAAAAAAAATAAATCAGATGAAATTGTTAAAGAGGTTTGAAACTACATAATTAGAAAAATAATTGATGTACAAATTTTTTTGTTTATACCTCCCAGTTTAAGAAAACTTAGAGTAAATAAAAATACACTTTACCTTTTTTATTACAGTAAAAAATAATTTCTTTACTATAATAAAACGTCACTTCAAAGTATAGTGTTTTTTCCTGAAACAGCGGTTTCAAATTTTTTCAATCCTTGTACCCCAACCAAGAATCCTACATGCACTTTCTCAACCCCCACAAACAATCCTTTTCACTCATTACAGATTCTGAAAGCTTCTCCAAAAAAAGAGGAAAAAGTTGAACTAAAATAAATTATGTTTATTTTTTCAAAACACATGCGCTCTTTTATCATATAGTTATTGCTAACAAAAGGCAAAAAGTCATTGTATTCATCAGCGCGATGAACCAAAAAAGTTTTAAATTCAATGTTTCACCAGAAGAAGCTCTTCAAAGTTGTATCTGTAAGAAATTATAGCAGTTTCTCCTATTTAGAATCGACAGTGTTGCAACTGTCATTATATAAAATATCTTTAAGTATATTTTTTAAATTATTTTTTTTTTCATTTCTTTTCTTTTTTAGCTGGATGGCTGCATTAACCTTTCTCTTTTCGCGTATATCCTAGCTCAGAGGTGGGAAAATTGCGGCTCGTTAACAGTTTTTTTGTGGTCTACCAAGACAGTCTAAAAAATTCGTGTTCAGTTGAGATTTCCTTCTCGTGTGTAAAATCATCCAAATCAAACTAAGATCTATTTGCGAGGCAAGCAAGCGAGGGCATTTTCTTGTCATTTTTCTTTATTGCGTAAACAAAACTCCTGAAAATGCTTTTGCTAAGATTAGGGATCATCTGTAGGGCTTACAGGACGAAGTCACGAGAAGGTTTTAGAAATTTTAGAAAATTGAGCCTATTGTAACTTATTGGGAACGAAAACAGTCAGGCGAGAGAAAATTATTTCATTTTATTTCGCCGCTAAACATGCGCCATGCCACACGCTAGATCTTAGTTTTTTCACTATTCTTCGTTCCGTCCTCCTCTACTTGGTCCGCGTGCATCTCATTTTCCGAGCCTGATTGGGTGATTTCGTCCCTGATGAAATCAACTGGTTTGTGCCGTGATGTTCGCTACATAATATTCAATTTTCTTTCTTATCCCATCACTGCTGATGTTGACATAGCTCCTAAGAAATATTAGTTTGAACTTATTGACATGCAGTCAGATCACACTGAAAAAGAAATGCTTAAAACTGTGACATCATTGGATTTTTTTTTCTGCTGAAAAGCTTCCATATATGAAAACTTTCTGGGGAAATGTTCTTTATATGTGGGTCTAAATATATTTGTGAGTAAATTTTTTCTTACTTAATTAGTTTTGGTTTTATTAACGTCGCACAAGAAGCAACACTAAGGCTATTGGCGACGGACCTCATAATTTTGAGCCTCATAATTTGATGAGAACGACACTTGAGCTGGCACCGCCTCTCCTAACTTCCACATCATGCCAATGAGAGGACTTTAGGCCCCAACAGATTGGGGCCCGCCGGCCGAAAGTCCGCGATAATGATTACTAAACTACCGCTGCCACAACGGAAATGTTTAATTTCATAAGCAGTTTTTGGAAATTATTTCAACGTCTGCTTCTTCATAAAATAAAGGCATCTTCTGTTCAAAGGAATCATCAAATAACAATTTCTTGATGGACTCTTACGAAATAGAAGAATTTCCCCCTATCAAAAACATTCTACCACAGCAAAAAATTTATTCACCTTAAATATCTTCTTAGTATTTTGTGCTATCCTAACAAAACATTAAAAATCAAAACCGTCAAATGATTAAAATAAAAAAAATCTTTTTTCGTTAAGCAATGTAAGTTTAAAGAATATCGAAATATAATCGTTCTACTGCAAATATATAACATCAAATGTGTAACGAAATTTCAATGAAAACATTCTGCCACTTGCTCTTAGAATTAGAATTAAGTACTTTTTCATATTCAATTCTAAAATTTGAATTTTTCAAGTCAAATATCCTGCTCATCCAATTTAAGTTTCCAGCTTTGAAATAGGGTTGAACTAATTTTCATTTTCTTTAAAACTGAAACAAAACACTGTTTTATTTTAAAATGTAGAAAATAAGAAATTCCACACTTAACAGCCATATACTGAAACTCTTAGTGGACTCTTGTTTTTTTCCTGACATTAATTTCGAAACAAATTATAGTTACTTTTGTATAAAATAATTGGAGTACCTAAGCTTCTTCATAGTTTATTATTTTTGCTTTCCTCAGTTCTGTTTGACTTTATTGATTCTAATTGTCTAAAAGGAGAACTTTTTAAAACAGATTAAAGGAGCATTAATTTAGAGATATTTTTTTTTATTTTTAATACTCTGATAAAAATGGAGATGATTCTTTTTTTTTTGGTAAATTAAATTTCTTTGACATTTCTTATTTCAGAATTGCAAATTTCCTTCGCTTTTTTTATATACTAAATGCAACAAATTTTTACTCGCGCATTATTCAGCTGTAATTACTTCATGAAGGAAATTGTATCATTTTTACCGTATTATTTCGAAAAGTGTGACAACTAGAGCTTTGATATATTTGTAATTAAGATTAAAAACAAGATTCATAATACCAAAAACTCCTTCATTTCGTGAATGAAATTCTAAAACCTTTTGTCCTTATTAATGGACATAGACTCTTTGTTATTTCTTTTTGAATGAATATCAAATTACAACAAATTGTAATTTATAAAAAATTATAAGTTATTCTAAAGATTATAAGTATAACAAATTTAACTGATATTTCACTTCATTTGCTTCTTTCATTTCATTCACTTTTTAACTTATTAAAATCTTATCCATCTCAGAATTTGAAACAAAAAGTAATTAAAGTTAATTTACTTCACTTGAATTATATAATCGAGAGAAAAGTAAAGCATTCTAGTGTTAAAAAAAGAAAATTAGTGCATGGCTTATCTAACAGTAATATATTTCCATTTTCTTTTTAATCTTTGTGAATTTATCTCTCCCCTCCCTTTACATCAATTTCCTTTCATGGATCCGCTTAAAAATTTCTCAGTTCATCAGTTATTTACTAGCCATAATTTATCTTTCGTAAAAGCAGTTTTAGATAAGCTTTTAATGATATAACCTGTTTTTTCAATATTTTTTTTATTTGCAACTTTTTATATATAAGTTTTCAAAACATCATTTTTTTTATTTATTTTGCAAATAAATGAGGCATCAATATCATAAATATCCCAAGATAAAGTAGTCACTATTCGAATACTGCCACAGATTCGTACATGTAAGGAAGCAGTCTTTGTATATCATATTATGTTAACAACTATTTTTATATTTCTCATGAATTAAAATCCTTTCACTTTTTTTTTCTAAAGAGATTCATCACAAAAGAAATAAAAATAAAACATTATTTTTTAAATATCTTAAAACATTTACACAAAAAATTACATTTATATAAAAAGAACTCCGTATCTGTAGCAAATATTGATAGTAAGTGTTTAAAAAATAATTTTGTTTTATCTTTGTTAGAAATTTTTCTTCGATCAAACATAGAATGTACTCTAATAACAAATGAAGATATAACGTTAGTTACTAGTCATCTGTGTAAGTTATGTTTCCACATAATATATATCCTAAAATAATTTACTTGGAAATGTGGGAATGTTCCTTTAAAAACGAAAATCTATTATTTCACTTTTATGAAAAGAGCTTTAAAAGAATTAAAATAAGGAACCATACGATGCGTTGCGATTCAAAAACATATTCTACAAACATTTGCAAAACGATACATCGTAATTTAAAAAGTAATAAATTGTGCAAGCTTTAATAGGTAATTCGTTTTATTTACTTCCTTTGTATTTTGTTTGCTGATGTTTTCAATTTATGTTTAAAACTTTTTATTCATTTCTTTTTTTTTAATAAATTTACAATGAATAATGCAATAAATCACCTATGAATGGTTTTTAGCATTCATTTCAAGGTCTGCAAGCTATAAATAATGCATATGCGCCCGTTTCTTGCAATTGTTGAGGTAATAAATACCGTAAAAGTCAACATTTTCTGTATATTTAATCTTACACGCATCCACGAAAAATGGTATCATTAATCTTTATCAGAAACTAGGTTAAGGACAAAGAGAATAAATAAATAAAAGAATTATAAAAATTTACCGGGATAAAAATGGATAGAAATTTTTAACTTTTAGTCTTTAATTTGTATTGGGTGTACATTCTTTACTTAGAAATATTCAGCTTATTTTGGTCATTTTTTTCAATTTGTCAGCTCTTTATTGGTTTTTATAAGTTTTTTAATTCTTTATTAATGCACATAAATATTCTTCTTTAACGTAATCAAATTATTTATCTATATCTGGGTAGAGAAAAAAAGTTTTGTTTAATTTTATTTTTAATTATTGTTAGCGTAAATAACCAACAAATTTAAGGATTTGAACCTTATTAAGAATAACACGTAACATTCGAAATTAATTATACAACAACCCATGATTTAAAATAATGATCAAATATCTTAAGTGTTTTCATTAAATTCAGATTAGAGCCTTTATTTTAATGTGTATTATATTTCCTTTCAATTTTCAGAATTTGAAAAGAAAAAACTATAAAATATTTAAACATTCTTTAACAATAATGGTTATGCTGATTAATTACAGATACAACTCTTAGTTAGGGAAACATTTCTCTAAAAAAATTGTTTTGAAATCCAATGATAAAGGATGTGTTCTGTACAAAACATTTCTATGTTTCAAAAGCCGTTGTAGTCGATAAATTTTGAATTTTATGGTTAACTGTATTTTTTTCTTTAACATGTCGAATAATATTTTCATACGTTTTTAGTATTGTGGTCATATATAAGTCTTTCCAAGTTTTCAAGTCTTTCCCGTTTTCTGATATTTTCTCTGTGATTCGTGTGATTCAGAACCAAATTTGTTTGTTTCCTCTTAATATTCCTGCGCAAAAATTGATTTTCAAAATTATATTATTTAATTTTTCCATAGTCCATTGAGAAATGCTCTTTTAATTGTCATTACGATGGTCTAAGTGGTATCAAATTCTTCAACTAGAAATACTTATTTTCATATGATCCAAACTCATAATTTCAAATTTCCTACCAAAAAGCTCATTTTATTTACCTTACCTGATGCTCGGTTTATTTGCATTTTCTTATTTAACTATGCAGATACAAATATTCAATCACCGATATAAATACAACATTGAGCTGTTGCTGTTTTGTAAAAGTATAAATATTTCTTTGAGATACATGTGCTATTTCTTGTTGAATGTATGATCATTTATAGAAAGGAAGCTATAAGCAATGAGACTAAAAAAACAAAAGTCACGTATATTTTCACAAACATTCATCTATCTTATCTTTTCCATTCATTTGAATTCACTATCGTCAAAAATGTTTAAAAAATGTCTGATGAAGAAATTTTCACCTTGAAAACAATATGCTATTGGTCTTGTGATAAAATCTTTGACAAGCACATGAAAAGTACTTTTTTCTCATTTACTTTGAAATATCTCAAACTTTAAATATTTTTATTCCTACCAATTTTAGAAGAAATTTTTCTCATTAATTTCAAAATTTACACACATATTCTGTATTTTAACATTAAAATTGGTTCTCAAAATTTGACATTAAAATTAATTCTCAAAGGGAAGGAAAAAAAATTTCTCATCCCTTCATTTCTTCATTACTTTAAATCTGTATTTGAAAAAATTGAATTTCATTTGGAACTAGAATATATTTTTTCACACATGATTTTAATTTCTTAACGGGAGGGATAGAAGAGGTACAACAGTGAGAGGATGAGTATATTTTTTTAAGTTTGATATCAATTCGTAGAGCATTTTAAGCTTCTCCCCCATTTCGTCATCCGAGCTAACATAAATCCCTTGCGAGAAAATGTAGTTTTTTTTTCTCCCGGAGTCTCCTTCCATCTCCTTTTTCTGATTTGTGCCTGGAGGCAAACATTTATGACCCTCCCTGACTAACCTCTTACTTCATTACCAACTCCCATATTCTTCAGGGACACTTTTTTCCCTCCTCCCGTGTTCTTTTTCATGACTCATGCAGAAACGACTCTGGTAACAATGCTTGTCTCCTTTTCTATCTACCCCTGAAGAAATATTGTATCAAATCTCTTAACCGAAGCATTTTTATAATGCAGATGCAAGCACATCTTTTAGAACCTTCTTTTATTCGTCGGATTCAAATTTCTTCTTATTACAACGTTTGATGCGATGATTATTCATTTTTATACCTTGTTCTTCTTTTCTTTTGAAAAAAGGTAAAATAATGTTTATGTTTGAGACTGATTCATAACCCCTATCACATTGAATCTATTTTAGAATATTTATTTTAAATAAAAGACAATTGTTATTCCATTTGAGGATAAAATAAAATTCTCAATTATAATCCAGTAGAAATTCTCATAGGTATTTTAAAAGATTCTAATGAATGAGGTTTTCTAAACATATATAATCCTTAATAGAAGTGATGAAAATTAAAAATAATTTCATCTTTATTCTGTATGTAACTAAAGAGAATTAAAATCTACTTATTCGGTGTTTTTTCTTTTGGCTTCGAGTTTATACAAATTACGTTTTATTGCTATACATAATATTTTATACTTCTATGCTCCAAGACGTTTTAATCCAGTTTTATTAACTTCTTCAATTCGAAAAATCACGTTCCATTTTAGGATTTTGATGAGAAAAAAACTCTTTTAAAAAAAGGAGACTAGAATTTCTGGAAAAATTCTTTACGCTCATGAAGTAAGCTTTCGAAAATTATTTAGAATTCCTCTACAAGCAAGCTAAGCTATTTCTGCCAAAGGAAATTAATGTTCCTCAGTAAGCACTTCGAAATAAAATGCTTCACTAAATTCTTTTCTCTTTTGAAAGTTAACAGACTCGAGGGGGATTCTTTAAATATGGTCTCATATATCTCTCTTAGAAACTATAGACATAAAATACGAGAAGAATCTTTTTTTAGTGCAATTCCTTCAAGTGGAATAAATTTCAATGCCCGAAAATGCATTTAGATTTCTTCGGTATTATATTTCTTATCTTTAATTTCTATATGCTGCTTATTAAATTTTTATTTGAAATAAAATTGATTCATGCACAGTACTAAACAGTTAATCGGTGTTATAAGTATGAAAAGCAATTAAAATCTATGTAAAACTATTGTGCCAGTTATATTGAACTAATGAACCAGTTATACTGAACTGTGAATGTATAAATGGTAAGTATCAATTCGTTAAGTTTCAATATTGATAGCATTTTCTCGTAAACTTCCTTAATTCGAATGTAACATTTTGAAGTGTAAGAATCTTTGTTTCTTTGTTTTGAGTGTTAACCAATTTTCTATAAAGTACTTTGCTGCGTAGAATGGTTTCGATCGAAATATTTCCTTTAAACAAGACATAGAACTTTAAATTATATTTATAAACATTGTGAATATTCGACGTGTTCACTTCTAGGGTTATTTGATACATTACACAGCAAAATTAGATTTTATTTAGCTTTTTCTGTGTGATAAGTGCTTCATGCGTTCCTTATTATTAAAAAAAACACTTCTCTATATAATATAATGATTTAACTTTTAATTTAATAATTTCTCAATAATAATTTATAATTTTCTATTCTATCCCATTCCCCCTAATTCAAAAGTAAAGAATTCATTCCTACTTCTTGATCCCCTTAAAATTTATCCTTTTATTTATTAGATCACGCACTAAACTGGTTAAATTCACGTTCCCACGATCAGAAATCTACCAAAATAATCCCTATAAAACCCTTGTCTATTTTAACATTCCCCCTGAAACCCTCAATCCTGTATAACGTGTTAGATGACGTTTATTTTGAAATATTTCTGCTATATAATGAAATTCAGAACGAAATTATCTGTCTTCTTTTGCTCTCCTCTCTTCTCACCTCTGCTGCAATCTTCATTTGGTCTCTCGCTTCTGTCTTGGTGGCGAAAGCCGGTCTAAGTCCATCAGTTCGTAACGCCCGCTATACTAGAATCGATAAATATTCTTGTTATTTAAAAAAGGACTCTTCATTTCGGCCATGTATTCAGACTGTGTTATTAATCTTGAACTAACATAGTAAATATCTTTCATATATATATTATATATATTTTTGAAAGATATTTACAATGTATATATATAATATATATATATATATATATATATATATATATATATATATATATATATTGCTACGAACGTGAGTTAATGCTTTCCTGCAACGCTTCTCTTACAAAGGAAAAGATCGTCTTACAGAGATGTCACCAGTTAACAAAATAGAGATTAAGCAATAACACCTTCCCCTTGGCGACGGATTTGCGACTTTGGAGACAAATAGAAAATATTCGGAGCCGCTGGAAGCTGAGCGAAAATTCGAATGGGAAGAAAGCTTCACAGCTTTCATGAATTTTCCCATGTGACGTCACGCCTGGCCATAAATACGCCAAGAACTGCAATCGAGATCAGAGAGTCTATGAGCGAGTTTAAGGATGAATCGGTATGTGTACAGAATCAGTTCATCGGTGGATTTAGCTTTGCAGACAGATCGGTGAATCATGGACGACTGAATGTGTTGGAAGTTCCGTCTGAATCTAGCGGAACTGACTGAGCATGTCTTTGGAGACTCTGTTAAGGCAATCGATCAGATGATCGACTGAAACTGTTGGAACTTGAAGATGTGCCGGGTGAATTTGTGAAGGAGCAACGTGCATCTACTGGTAATTGTCGGAGCCTGCCTTGGAAGTGCAGAATATTACTTTGGGGGCTGTGCGCAGTAAAGAGTGGTGAGCTGAACGAAGCAGAAATATTTGTGACTGTCCGTAAAAGGGTACTTTGCTCCTGTTTCTGTGTCACTGTGTATTTGAGAACTGCTACTGTCCAAGTTGTGCTACCTGTGTGTTGTCTGGAAGATTTATGGGTAAATGGTCATTTGTTGTTATCCTCCGAGTTGATGTTGATCATTCACCCCCACAGGAGAAAATTTTCATTACAGTATATAAATAATATGCATTATAAAAGTGCAAAATAATATCATGTGTAATCTAATATCTAGAAAAATATCTTAATTCTTAAGAGGTATAAAACAGAGATTATTAAATGAGTATTTATCTTTTTAGTGTAATGATTAAATTATAAACATTTGAGTCATTAAATTAAGCAAATTAAATATGTTAACACGAGTTTCTTTTCGTAAATTCTAAACTAAAAAAAGGATATAATTGAATTCAATTTACTGTTTATTGCGTCCAACTAATCCCATTCAGCAATTAAATTTAAATTAAATTCAGTAAAGAACCAAAAGTAATTAACTTGATTAAATTAAATATCCTCATGAATGCAAAACTTATTATTAATAAGCATGGAAAGGAATAAGAAGGATATTCTTCAAAAAAAGTTATAATATCTTTCGGAATAATTATTAGAAATGAATAAATAAATTTTCCCCAATATTACAAAAATTGATAACACTTATAGAAAAATTACACAAAATACAAATATATAGTTTCTAAAAGATTTTTTTAAGGATATGGTCCTAATTTTAAAAATTATATAATGTTCTTAAATAATTATGAAATTAGAAAACTAAATTTCAAATTCATGTTTTGCAAATTTTAGTCTATAAAGCGAATTAAATTTGTTGGATATCAATGCATATTTGTACTTTCCTTCCCCCAAATATAGAATAGATTGCGCCGTGCCTTGTAAACTCTAACTGCGCATGAGCGCAAAGGATGGCGAAGTTCTGCTCAGAACTAATGTCACTACTGCTGTTGAATCTCCCATCGCGAAGCTTATGCTGCCAGGCTGTCTTTTATACATATGTCATTTTATTTGCTGTAAATAAACCTGCTTTCATAATTGTGCTTTGATTATCACAGGTTAACTTCCAACAAAATTTCATCATTAGAAAAAATTAAGATATTAAGACATTACTAATGTAAAATTAGAAGCTTTATAATAATAATAATTATTATTATCATGCTCATGAACGTTCAAAAATACTTTTTTAAGTATTAAAAATTAAATTAAAAATATTATTTATCTTCATGTTGAAAACTTGAGTATGTAAATATTTCAAACGAAAAATACATACGTGAAAATACATAAATCACCCGAAATTAACATGTAATAATAACCCGTAACTAGCTTTAAAATTACGCAATTTCTTACAGTAACTTTAAAAAATCACGTTAACTTTAAAAAATATATGAATAGATTCAATTTATATTCTAATACAATTTGCAACTGCAGTGCGGAAGGTGATGAGGACATTGAGCACATTCTATTTCTACGTTCAAAATTTGTCACACAGAGAAATATTCTTAAAATAGCTTTCAAAAAATTAAACAATAACTGGCCTGCAAATCTTAGTAATTTAATTTCTAGTAAAAGTTCTTTTTATCAAATATATTGAAAATATTTATAATCCTTAATTTTTGTTTGTACATTGTTTAGTCACATGTTTTTTTGTTGTTGTTTTTGTTTACTGTAATATACTGTTTTATACTTACTTCTGTACGCCCTGTGTGATACTTAGTGGTACATAGGGACGTAGTTTGTTGTTCGATAAAAAAAAAAATCCGCAGTTAAAAAAGCATAGAAGCTAGTATGACGCCGCAAAATTTTCAAGGAATTCAAAAAACCAAAATTTAGTTATTATCAATATGCAATCAATAAATTCTAGTAAGAAACAATCAAGTAAAACTCGCCCACAGCTTACATTGGATCTTCTTGAATAGTTATATCTTGTGTGTGCGTGCGCGCGCGCGCACCGTATAATTTTGAAAGATGTTGGATGACAACCGACAGCAAATGAGAGACAATTTTAGTTTGTAAAAAGAAAGGAAAGAATTGTTAACAAAGTATTTGCATTTATATTTATGATTGAACTTGCCTGGGCTTTACGTGATGTCTGAAATGCAGCACAGGCAGCGAATTGTAATTTTCCAACGAGATATTGTGAAATAAAGAAAGGGTTTCCGACTGTGGTAGTTCTGGTCTTCTGAGTCCCTGAATTGAAACAAAAAGAATTTTAAAGTTTCCTGAAGATATAAAACTATCAGTTACTCATTTTTCTTTCTCACATTTTATAAAAGTGTATGTACTCCCAACGACAAGCACTTTTTATCTGAAACCTCTTTTCTATGTTTTTGTTCTTTTAGTATCATATTCTTAGATTATTTGATTACTTCTTAGGGAAGAGATTTTTTTTTGGAGAGGATTTTTGCTTTTTACCTAAGATGGATTTACCTTTTAACCTAAGATTGATTTTTCGTATGAAAAACTAATTGGTTTTTATTATGTATTTCGTATTTAATATTGGTGGAAGTCTGCGTCTACCTTTCCGATCAGTTTTACAATAATCCTAATACCCTACGTGACAGTGAAAATGCAATACCAAGAAATGGTCAAAAAGGGATGAAACTCGTTACACAGAGAGAGACAGCAACTTACAATAAGTGATCTGTTTTTCAAAATGGCATGTATAATACACAGCGAGAAAAGAGACGGCTCTGCAGTGACTGGGTCTGCTAATGGCATCCAGTCACATTCCAAATATGTTCAATTGGTGTAATATCAGAAAAACGATGGACAAGGAAGCATCTGTACACATTTCACAGCACATTAGCTGATGTGAGCTGAGTGCGGTCGGGAGTTATCCTACGGATGAAGGGCATTGGACACCACCTGAAGGAAAGGAAGTCTCACCGGCCACTGTGAATCATCCACGTATCGTTGTACTGTCCTAGCGCACGGTATACGAAAAACAAGAGATTTGGAATCGTACGCAATCGCTCCAAACCATGATACTGCTTTGTCAAAGTGTGAAGCGTTCCAAAATTGCTTCCGTATTGGACCTGTCTCCACATCGACGCCACTTTTGTACGCAGTGACTATCATTGAAGAAACAGAAATGGGTCTCCTCTGAGAACACGTCCTTGCGCCATTCCGTCGTCCACATCGCTCGAGCTCGGCACCAATGCAGATGTTGGCTGTATGCTGTGGGGTCAACGCCAGTCTTCTTAATGGACGCATGAGTGATATCCACTAACCGCCAATCTACAGGAAATAATTCTGTGTCAATATGGGAACATACAGAGTGTCTTGAATATATTTCAGAAAGGAGGTAGATGTGGTTTCCGGATCCTCCTCCACTTGTCGCACTGATGCGTCGATCCACGCATGTTGACGTCCCTCTGGCAACATTAGCACCCCTCAAACTTGCCACATTTTCTTTTTCCAACCATCTTCACCACAGCCGGTGCACTGTGAATATGTCCAGATGTATGTATCAGAAATTTACTGTATGGACCAACCTGGTCTTCTCAGTCTGATCACCATGCCCCTCGTAAACTCGTCTGTCTGCCAGAACTACCTCCATTGATGACGGCTTGGCTTTCTGGTCTATTACACACGTCCTCTGAGGTAAGAACAAATTTTCTATTACGTTTTCCCTAGCAGAAACAACGGCACAAAAATTGAACATTCTGCAGACTCCTTCCCTTATATCTTCTTCAATATGCATTGAAGAGTTGCGCATTTCACATGGTTCGTACAACTCGGTAACCTGCCTCTTCACGGAAATTTGCATAACTTCCTGGCCACTTTTTTTTGGTGTTTCACTTTCACTGTCATGCAATGTAATATAGAAAAACATAAACTGAATCTTAATTTCCCATTGAGAATCCGTTTATGTTTTGAAACTCAACTAATTAGTTCTAAAACTGTTACAAAACAGTAGACAAGTTCTTAACGTACTAGGTGTAGCTATTAAATATCGACACTAACGCTGTAAAACATTTTATTTTAAATGTTTTAAACGTATTTACTGATTATCACCTTCAGTATACACTCCTCCCTTATCTCTACAACATTCTATGCGAATCTGAAATGGTGCTGGAAGTCTTCTTCTGTCAGCTTCTTTAGAAGGCGTTTTTTTTTTTTTTTTTTTTTTTTCTCTTTCACAGCTTCAACGGACTCAAATTTTGCTCCATTGATACATATTTCACTTTCAAAAACAGAAGTCGCGTGCTTCCAGATACGGCTGACACTGGGATGTAATACTTGACTAGAAACCCACTGACAGACAATTTGAAATAAACTGGTGAAATATCGTACTGATTCTTTGTCAATTCTTATAGTCTTAGTAATCGCTCGAATACTTAACCGACAATCGATCCAGAACCAGATTAACAATCGATTTTTCCGATATTGTCATCCGTTTTTGACCTGGAGGGGCGACACGGGTGAAAATCATCTGCAAAGTCTTCTTGGTCATCTTGAAAACGCTTAAGCCACTCAAAAACACGTACACTCGTAGAACATTCATTTCCATACACTTCTTTCAATAAATGATAAGTTTCAGTAGCGGATTTCTTAAATGAAATTCACAACAATTCGTTACTCTATTGTTACACTTGTCGTTTTTCTAGCGAAACAAAAAATAATTAATTAATTCTATGGCGAACAAAGGCTACAGCTTTATGGATTTATTTACAGAAGCTAGATACACTGCATTCGAAGGAGTAGGCTTCGCGCTAAGCAGCTGTCGGTTACTGGCGTTTGGTACATGTGTACTTCTTCTGTAGCAGCGTCAGTGTCGTTATTTAACAGTCACACCTTATATACATTTTTACGAAAATTATATAAGACATAACAAGACATAAAATAAAAAATTTTAATTTGCATACGACCTGACAATTATATTAGTCTGATTAAAATTCCGAAAAGCTGTAATTTTTACAACATATCTTTAACCAGAATAACGCATTTTACTTTAGAATTAAAACGACAAAGTTTATTTATGATTTTATAAAAAAATTACATTAAAAAGTGAGTAAACGTCTTGCTTAAGGGAAGGCGTAAGATTCACAAAATGCTCTGGAAAAAGATACCCACATTTTATATACTGAAAAATTGATCCTGAGAAAATAATACTTCTTAAAGTGGGAAAATTTTCAAGTAAATAAAGTCTCGATGAAAAGAACTAAGAAGTACCAAAAACCTTTGGATAGATTTCCATTTTTTTCCAAATACATTTTCTATCTCCAGATTTGGATTGATTCGCTTTGAAATGCCGTCATGTCCATTTTCCCATGTAAAACATATTCCAGAAATTCCAAATAAATGTGTCCACAGAGAATAAGTGTCTCGGCTGAACTCCAAATACAATTTTCCAAAGCTGAAACTTTCGAGTCTAAGGTGGTAATAGTAAAAATTAATAAATAATAAAAGAAATATAGTAAAAAAATAAAAAAAAAAAAGTAAAAAAATAAAAAGTAAAAATAAATTAATCCATTATACCCAAATATACTTTCTGACTATTATTTAAAACTCATTTGTTGCTTTTTTCTGAACGTGACTTTTGAAAAATATTAATTAAAAAAAAACTATATTCATTAAATTTAATGTTGTTCATTCTTTTCTCTTATCATGTATTTGAAATCTGGGTTTTATATTGAACTATGTTTTTCATTTCTTAGATTAAATATTCTTTTGTGTGTGGGAATTGCGAGGGTAATAAGTAAGCGTGAGATATTGCGTTATCATTATATTAAAAATCTTCATTTTCATATTTTTTTATAATTTCTTGCTTCTTTAAAAATAAATTTAAAATATCGAATGGGATATGTATTTTGATCATTTTACTTCTATTATTATTTTAAATTTTTTTAAAGAAGGGAGATCTAAATATTAATTTTTATCAAGACAGACTTCTTGATAAAAATTATGTGATGTTCTAATTTAACCCTACTATAACGACGAACTCTTTCAAATCTTATAAGAAAATTCATCTGATACAATGACTTTTCAATTTTTCATTTATGTCATTATTTTCATACCAAAAAGAACTTTTTACAATCAAACAATATATGCGTTTATCAAGATAATACATATATTCACATATTAGAAAAGCAAGTATTATTCCATTATATTTTCCAATATAATTTTAGAATTATATAGGTAATTATAAAATTTATAATGTTAATTTTAATGTTGTTAGTTATAGAATTACTTATAATTATAGAATTTATGTTAATATTGTACAAATACGACAAAAAATAAGGGCTAAAAACATTACATTTTATAAAATAAATGCTAAAATCGTTACATTTCCTTTTTTTTTCCTTGTTCATAAGTATTCTTTATCAATGCAGATATTTTTTTTTTCAGTTTCAAAACTGAAAATTCTTGAAAATTCTTACAAGTTTTCAATACTTTATCTAACTCTACCTCAAAAATTTTAGATTTTTCTGAAAAACTCCTTACTTAATAATGAATCTAAAAGGATTATAGGAAAAGTTTCAGGATCTTTATTTTGTATGAAATTAATAATTTTGAAGCAATTGTTAGTAATTACTTTTGTTGAATTAATTATGTATTTTAAGAAGTGTAAAGATAAGTTAGAGTTAGTACTTCCATTAAATTTATAAATTTTAAAACATTCTTTTTCTGTTGTTAAAATATGCATTTCTCTAACTATATTCTGTTGTACTCCAGTCAAAAATCATGATCTTCAATTTTATGCAGCATAGAGAAAAACTTTGTCATAAATCTTAGGAACGTTTTCATAATCGTTATTCAAAGTTTTCTTTTGTTTGAAAACACTTAAGAATTAGAAAAACCCATGCAAAAAAACCATTTTAGTTTCTGAACTGCTGTTGTCATTTTTTTCACCGTAAAAGAGAAAACTCCGTATTTATACAAAACTTTTGCACCAGAACAAGTAAAGTTTTTAATGTTTGCTTTTCAAAGAATTTTAAATGTTTGCTTTTTAAAATATTTAGGTATTTGTTCTTTACAAATGATTTCATTTCTTTCTAAAATATTACTTGGCTGGTAAAGTAAAGTATTCTATGTTATATACATGTGTATTCTTTTTTACTTCTGAAATTGAATAAATAATATAAAAAATATAAAGATTCAAATAATCCTATAAGGGTTTTGATAATTTTTGTGAAACTTTTCCTAAAGAAAAGGAGGGAGGAAATGTAAAAAACAATAATCAAGAATAATTAAGTTAGTATTAATTCCCACTATATCTAAAGTCCTAATTTTTTTCCCCAAAACCTATGATAAGGACTCAAACATAAATATAAACCTAAAATACCAAAATTATTTATTGGTTTTATTTTAGTTTTATGAAAAATATCATTTTTATTTTTTTTTTTTCCTAAAAAGAAAGTTTTTAATTTTTCCGAAAATATTTTTATTTAAATGGGAACCAAGCTTTTGGATTAAACAGATTATCATTAAATGGGTTTAGCTCTCATGATGACTCCCATGGGTTAATTATAAGGCCATAAATATGTGCTGAACTCTTCAAAACAAACAAATCTAAGGTTTTTGGTAGGAGAAATAAATACAATTAGATCTTTTAGCTATGCTGAGGAAGTGCAAGAAATGAAAGTCTTTCAACAACACATTACTTACTCTATTTTTCATTAGCTATTATTGATCCAAATAATTTGCACTGATTAATAAATAAAGTAATATAACCATCCATTTTGCTTTCATTTTCAATTAATTAATTGATAGAATGGAAGTAGTTAAATGGTGAGATTAATTACCCATATAATTTTTTTAGAAAAAAAATGCTGACATTTTCATATTGCCAAGAACAGGACTTTTTTGCGTGAATGGAAATTCTTCCTTTAAATTATTTATATTTAAAAACTAAAATTTCTTTCACAGAGTATATCTCATTTAATCCCTCTGAGTATATCCCATATTTTATCCATATAATTTAAATCATTGTCCAATTAGTATTGACAGTGTTTATTAGAATAGTCACTAGATATTTATATATTAGTTCTAGATAAGATTGTAGACTCTGAATTTTCTTATTCATAACTCTGTTTGAAGACATTGTAATTAAAAGTACTTGAAGTTGTATTCCTGTACATTTTAAATTTTTTAACGCTTTTTTAAGAAAAATCTTTAAAACTAAAGTTAAAAGTAAAATTACTAAATCGAATGCTGAAAAGTTTTTCTACTATTCTGATAGTAATAGGTAATTGAAATGTGCTATAATATATGTGTTTTCTTTTTTATACTAGTTGATATCGTAAAGTTTTAACTATATATTAACTTTTTTACTTTAATTGATATTGCATTTTGTTGTGATATTTTTGCTTGGATTGAAAAAATATTAAAAACGAAAGAGATTAATGGCTGGTTTTCAAATGAAAAATAATACTTCGTTGAATGATGAGTATTCGTAATCTCAAACACAAGCATACACAAACACTCAAACACTCAAACACAATCTTTATATTCTAATGAACTAAGGGGATGGCATCGTATAGTTTTAATTATTATTTAGAAATAATCGAGAAATATCTGAAAAAAAATATTATTTATATTAATAGAATTTTATGCATACTATGTTGTAAATAACGGGTATTAATATTGATTTATTCGGTTTCCGGAAGCCGTAGATTGAAATAACCCTCAGTATCGTTAAGGTTTAATTTTATCCCGAGATATCGTACAGTTTTAAGTATATGTATCGTAAAGCCTCTCTGTTTCGAGAAGACAGATCCTATGAATCCTGTTACATGCACCATCAATTATGCATGTTTTGAATCTGTTTTATGCAACCACGTTAATCCAACACTTCAACAGCGTGTGTGGGGGGGTAACATAAAATTTTTATGCAAGACGGTGCTGTCTGCACATCGTAAAACGACTGTTAAGCAAGCATTTCTTAAATTATAAAATTAACAGCTTCCAACAAACTGGCTGCCATGATCGCATGATTTTAATCCTTGTGATTTCTGTGTCAGGATCTGAAACATGTTGTATTCAATAACCCTATTGCAAACTTAACTTAAATGAAGACATTCATAACATGAGCACAGATAAACTTTGATTTGTTGTTTCTCTATCTGAGATTGTATCAAAAAAGAAGGTGGACAGCGTATCGAACATTTCTTGATCAAGACTCGCGATCATGAAAAATCGATTTCATTAATGTGTTTTCTACAAATTTTGCCTTAGGGCATATAAAAATCGATGTTTATTTTCCTATGTGATGTGGCACCCTTTGTCGTGGTGATTGCGCATTCAACTAAGAGTGCCACATCTACCATCACCGTTCTGCTCATTGATTTTTTTTTCAGTAAAAAAAACGGTACAGTCAGGCCGATTGAAAAATATAGTTATTTTAACCTTAAGTCATCCTCGTATTGGGTTGCCAAATGTCACTAGAAGTCGAATCTATGTATGTTTCATGATGTGTAAAGCGTTTTCTATTGTAAAAGTTTCGAGCAACATTTCTTTCTGCTATACTTTTTCCTCTTTCTTTGTGTGTTTTTAGATCAAATTTTAAGTCGTTCTAACCAGTGGCTTATTTTTGATAGCTTTTTGAAAATGGACTTTTAATTATAATCACCCTGATAAATTTGCAAATTTTCTTAATGCTTTGTCTATAAAGTATTATTACTTTGATTTGCTGAAAATTTCTTTTTTAATCTCAAACCCGCGACAATTGAGGGAATCTGGAAAATGATGAAAAAGAGATGTAAGCATTTTTCTTGAAATATCTACAAAAAGTCCTTCAATCTATACTTTTGCTGCTAAGAAAATCAGAATCGATATGACCCCGAGACCAAGCAAAAGCTTAGCCAGTGGATGATCCCCAGCTCCTCCGACTAAAAAAAGATAAGGCAAGAGAGGTCAAATGTTAACATTATGTTCTTCAAGTTTTTTTGACATTTGTGGAATTGTGTTCCGGGAATTTGTACCCCCTGGTCAATTCCTTAACCAACACTTTTATTTGTAAGTTTTAAGACATCTGTGGGAGGATGTCAGGAAGAAAAACGCGGAACTCTGGTTATCAGGTGACTGTTTCCTCCATCATAATAATGCCCAAAACTTGTTGGTGAATCATTATTTGGACTTTCATTGGTGGGCTATCACTCTTCATTCTCCGTATTCACCAGATTTAGTCCCATTTGACTTTTTTTCTATTTCTTAGAATTAAAAAAATCTGAAAAGGAAATGTTTTGATGATGCAGAGGCTGTAAAAACAGCTTCGCAGTGAGCATTGGATGATATCGAAGCTAAAAAGTTCTAGAGGTGCTTCAAACAATGGGAAAGAAGACTAGACAAGTGCATCGATTATAATGAAGAGTACTTTGAAGGAGACTGAAAGAATTTTATAAAAAAATTAATGAATTAACTTTCCAAAGAAAATTTTCGGTTATTTTAGGTAATTTCTTAGGTGCATGCGTGCGTGTGTGTGTGTGTGTGTGTGTGTGTGTGATTTAATTGGCAACACCGTTGAAAGATGTTGGATAACAACCGACCTAATATAAGTACCTAAATATAAAGTTCCTGGATATAAAAATTATTTTTTTTTAAGTTTCTAAAGAAAAACCACGAATAATAGAGAAAAACGTGTTTAAATCATTTTTACTTTTGAATACACTATCATACGTACGTTATACATTTAGTTGTAAAAAAAATTTAATTAAATCAATCTAAATACCGAATTAGATGTGTTTATTTAATTTTATAAATATTTAAATAGTTAATTTGCATAAATTGTCTTTTCTGTCTTTTTAAATATTCATATATTAAACTTGGATGAATTTTTAACTGTAGTCTCCAGTGAAGTGCATTGCTTGCATGACTTTTTGTTTTGTTTTCTTTTTGTTATTTTTTTTTTTTACTTTAAGTGCTAGTGAATCGACGCCACCGTTTGTAACATTCCATTTTAAATAGTGGCTTTGGTGTAAATATGCGTTAATATACTTAATTAAAATTGTATCAAAAAACAAAAATACGTTTTAGTGTTTAGTTCTTTTGTTTATCTTGAAATTACTTTTAGAACTTCACTGTGGGAAATTCTAGAGCATTGTAATTCTGATAATTTGCTTAGTAAGGTTAAAAGAATTTAGGCTAATGTAGAATGTAATTCAAATTAAAGTTTTTTTTATCAACTCTTATGAAATCCCCGTTGTTTTAATTTCATTCGGCTTGTTAATTAATTAAAAAATTTCAAAAGTGTTAGAATTAAGATAATAATGTGTTTTAATATATTTTATTTATCTCATTATAAATTTTTCATTTTTTTTTTTATTTTATAAACTGATTAGTGTTATTTCATTGTTTACCTTAACTAATACGATTTTAACATTCAATGGAAATATTGTTCTTCTTTTTATGCCTGACGAAATTGTAACATTCTGAACTAATTTTAATTTTTTATTAATAATGTTCTTTTCTAATTATAGTTACAGCTGGTATCTTTTTAATGTAATATTTTTATTGCATCATGAAGTATAATTTTTTTCATTACTATCTGCTTATAAATAATTAAGTCTTAAAAAGAGCTTCAGATTAAAAATGATTCAGGTTTTGATTTAATGTTTTTATCTTATTACTGTAATGGAAATTATAAGAAAGAACAAAATGTGACATAACTATTATTAGTTTTTATTTGTCATCGGAAATATAATTTAATTAAAAATAAAATTACCTTAAAAATATAAAAACCATAAAATATTATTGAAAGCGCAACAACTTTCAGATTCACTCTTTCCTTTTAAATATGTTTCAATCCGATTTTCAAAATAGTTTTCACTTAAGCATTCTTAGTTTCAAATACATATTTATAAAAAGAAAACAATTAACTTTTTTTGGTTAGTTAATTCAGTTTCTTTCTAGAAAAAGCAAAATTTCAGCACATACAAAATATTTTTTAACTGAATCATCTCCATTATAACAGTAAACAGATGTTAAAAATGTTATTAATGTTTCCAGCGATCCCTAAGAAAATTTGCATATTTTTTAACATATCCCAAATTTATCTTTTTAAAGATGCATATTGCTTTCTTCCTTGGTAAAGCATAATTTTATTTTCCGGAATTTTATCGGTCTCTTTATCATATTTATGGTATAATTAACGAAAAAGGTTTGCTTGTAAAAACTATCAGACACTTATCAGATGCTAATGAATTATAAGTTTCAATTATTTATTCTTTTAGAAATACATTGGCATTCAAACGTAACACTGACTTTCTACAGTATAAAAAATCCTGGAGAAATTCACAGTTAAAACACTCTCAAAAATCTTTTCCCTTTAGTTAAAGTTCAGTTTATCCATTACAAACCTCATTTTCCTAAATTAAATGTATGTTGCTAAATGCAATGTCTCAAAACATTAAAATGCATTTACTACGAAAATTGTTTCAAAATGTTGTGGTTGTAAAATAAAGTATTTTGTATTGCATATATTTAATGTGACTTTTTATTTTTTTTTCTAAAGAAGTACACATGGAACTTCATCGGACATTATGAATAGAGTTGTAAAATAACTGAATCTACTCCATTCGGCTATATATTTTTAAAATAACATAAAAAGTAACTCTAATATTTTAAATTCGTATAAAGTTCAGTTCATATTTTCTATTCATAATTAGTTCATAGATTTCGACCATTCCTCGATATATTCGTAATAAATTTTATAAGAAAAATTCTAACCTTTTAAAAACTTATCCAAAATCCTAGCATTGAATTCTTCCAAAATCCTTTGTCCATTCATTAGTATTAGCGGTATGAATCCATCGCAATATCTCTTCCTATATTGTAAAATAAAAAGTTTTTAATTTTCATCAGTTTCTGCAGCTGAAATTTTATAATGTTTAAGTTTCTTGGAGAGTTTTGTGGAAAAATAATATCAGATTGAAAAGAAAATGGTACCAAGTTCTGATGTATAGTTTTTAGAGAATGCTTTATAAGATGTTGTGTATTTTTCCAAACTTAAAAATATGAGGGAAGTGGATCATAAAATTGTAAAATGCGCTGTATTACTGAATTCAGAGTAAGTCGTCTTGCTTTTGAATAACCGAGAAGATTTTTTTTCATATTCAATGTGAGTATCTTCTCAAAATTGCTTAAGACTTGCTACTCGAATCGTAAAATTATTAAAACGTAAATACATTTTGGTAATTATGACTTCATCATCATGACATGGAACTACATGCTGTATTAATGGCATTTGATAAGATATGTGCATTGCAACCTGTTCCCAAAATATTTATCTTGAGTACATCTTTCAGTTTTGTGTGTGCATTATCGACAGCTCTCCAGTTATTTGTACCAAAATACGGACTCATATTATTTGTCGTTAATGCTAAACATTTTTAATTCTAATTATTTTTTGGAAAGTGATTATAAAAGCAGGTTTTGAAGTTCCTCCTTTAAAATACTGTAAATTTAAAACCCTAAGATATATAACACATCGATCAATAACTCCCGAGACTAACCCAGAGATGGCGCTCGTAGTAAACCAGTAACCAGGTCTTTCTAGAGTACTAACCTTTGCTTGAAACGTGTCAAAATTTTAAGTCGATCGGACCAGGAAAAATGTTTTTTGAAGTGAAGTGAAAAAGGTTTTTTCCAAGTGGGTGCCGCGATTGCTTTCGATGGAACAAAAACAGCAACGAGTCGATGATTCAGAAAGCTGTTTATCGCTATTTACTCACAACAAAAAAGATTTCTTGCGAAAAAAATCAAATTTTTTTTTTTGAAAAAAAAAAAAAAAAAAAAAAAGCGTTGGAACGATTGTATCACCCTAAAAGGTGATTAACAAAAGGTGTTATGTTGATGAATAAAAAAAAATTTTGCAAAAAAAATGTTGTTTTCAATTTTAGACTTGGGAGTTATTGATCGATGTGTTATGCGTTTGTGCCACTTTTAATATCAAAATTTCTTGCTAAAATTGGGTATAATTTTACTTCTTTGTGATTCAATGCTACTAATAGAACAAATAAAAACTATACGAGCCTCAAATCTTCTAATGCTATTGTCATGCAATATTTATTAAGCACTTTAGTTATTATTGATTCCCATTTAGCTCTAATGCTAGAAAATTTTGCATGATATTTTTTTTTCTGAATAATTTGGTAATATGTTTCATACTTCTGAAACTTTTAATTATAGTATGGAAGACGAAAGTATCTTCCATAGTTGCTATTTTCTTTTGTTTGATGCAAAATTGTCAGTTTTACAAATGTTAGTTTGAACTTTGAAGCTGTTTCAGGGATGTTTTATGTTTATTAGTGTCAATGTGCTTTGTTGTTGAACTTCGTCCATAAACACAATAAAAATTTCTTCATTACATGTTATTGCGCATTTAACTGCAAAATCGTTATTTTCTTTGTTTTCAATAAGAAATGCAGATTCTTTTTTAAATTTTTAATAAAATTACTTTTACCTTTATTTGAACCACTCATATTGCATACCATTAAAAACTATTATATACTTGCACTAGTAGAGTTTAATTAGTAAAAAAGTTAAAGAAGTGATATGACAAGTTTAAAGATATGATATTTAAAATTAAAAGGAAAACAAAAAAGTCAACAAACAATTCTTTCGAAAGTAGAATCCCTTTAATTTTATTTAATTTTTAACATTTAATATGCGAATAACATTTCCTTTTTTAAAAAAATCTCTAAAACTGAGTTGAATCACTTTGCTCTAAGCGGAATCCTTATAACGGAGAAATCCTTGTTTGTTAACAGCAAAAATGCACTCTGCGCCAACATTATAACGTACACATAGTTGCATTTTAACATTATCGACAGCTATCATTATTGACAATTTTATACATACGATCTTTTAAAAGGTTGCATAAAATAGCCATTATAGTTTTTATATTTTGAGAAGTACAAAAGGATGCAAAGGAATATTTTTGAAGAACAAGTTTTAAAAGGGCTACAAAAAGGAGTACAAAACTCCATAAAAGAGTATGATTGGTCACTTTAATGTAATCTATAAGAATAAGACAAAGTAATATTTTTCTTATTTTTATGTTCAGAGCATTTCTTAAAGTTGATTGAATATGAGATAATTATCATTGAAATAAGTAATAAAAGTATACTTTTACTTATATTTTTAATATATAATATTTTCAATATCACTATATATTTCTTACAATAGTAAAAATGTTTTTCATAATTTACTAATCATTTAAAATAAATATTATAACAATAACTATTACAACTTTCTCAACAAAAAGTGGTAGATTTGTTTAAATAATATACTTCATTGAATTCCGATTGAATAGAAGCATAAGATTTTGTAGAAAATATTTGAAATCCCCAAGAGTCAAATAGAGTAAGATTTCAAATTTTTTTTTTCATGTATTTTGTCTTTGTGATTTGAATACCTCCCACAGAAGACATTTGTTGTGAGTATTATTTAAATTCAAACTTTTTATACCTTTGGAATACTGTACATAAAACAACAAAAAAATGAGTCTCATATTTTTTGCTGAAGGAAAACAAAGATTTTACCTTTGATATTTAAAAACAGAAAAACTGCCCTGAAATAATACAGTTTTTAAAAGAAATCTTGGAATTCATTGTTCTACAATATGTGGATTAATGTAATGTTAAATAAGAAAAATATAATCTTTTTCTCTTTTTAATATTTTTAAAAACATTATTCAAAACAACAATTTTAAATACAACTTTTTATAAAAACTATACTTCCTTTATACCAAAACTTTTCCCGGAGCTCCATTTATTTTATCCTCATTAATTTCTATTTACTCAATGTGTGTGAATAAATATCCCTATCCCAAAAGCTAACTCAGTTTCTAGACTTTTCTATAAAATATCTAATAGTCATTTCGTATTTCGATTTCATAATAATCAACTTTTCCTTGACAGTAAAAGTCTAGATAAAGTCAAAAATTCATTTTCCTCTATTTCACTAACTTTATTTTTCATTTACCTTTATTTTTTCTCTACTTTTCTTTTTATCCGACCATAAATCGAAAAAATAAAGAAATGTCCCTTGCAAGCATTTTCTAAAACACAATTAAGTCAGATACAGAGGTGAATGAAATTAAGAAAATGTAAAGGAATTAAAATTTAGAATCTCACTTCAAGCTACTGAATTTTAATTTTAAAGAAAAAAGATTAATATCATTGGGATTGCTAGATATGATGTTTAACAAGCATTTTTATTTATCATTAAAATTTGCAAAGATTAAGATGATGCAACATTACTCTAATTGCTAAAGCAGGTACAAATTTACTTACTCACACTTTTATAGCAGAAATACTAGTAGAAAAGGTTACGGTTATGAAGATTAAAGTCAATTTTACAATTGAATTTTATTTCGTATTGTAAAAAAGAAGTCTCCTGATTTAGTCACATAAAAATTTTAACAGAGTCAGTGTTTGTGCAATAGAAGGAAGAAGGTGAATAACCAATGATTTATTATTAAAGGAATATTTTTTAAAAAAAACTAAAATTAACAAAAAGGTATACAGTTGATGATTTGGCACCTAATAAAGTGAAGAGGGAATCAACGTCAGAAGCAGTTTCAGTCGAGGTTAAAGCTGCTTTTACAAAATTAATTCACTTTCAATCACCTGTTCTTTCACTCTCAATTGGTCCGTTTTCTCACAACTAACGGCTAGTTCGCAACGTGGAATGCAGCAAGACGTCACATGTCCTAAGAAATGGATAAAATATAGGACAAGAAATGAATTCAGATTAGGACTGACGAACTTAGAAAAATTTCTTTTAGACTTGTAAAAAGCTATACGAACTGAACTTGAAGAAAATTCGGTAAATTGAGAAATATGTCTCGATGATTTAGAGGTAAAAGTTAAAAAGTCGATTCCCTCTAAAAATTAATTATTTTCTGTTACTGCAGTTAAAAAAAGACAAATATAAAAACAGAGCTTCTCCTGTTCGAACAAAAATTCCCTCTATAATACTTCCCAAGTTATCAGAAAAAATGTGAGCATTTTAGAGAGTAACTTTAAATCTGAATTCGATTATTTAATTACATCGAATGATCAACTGATTCAGTCACAGAAATCGCATTATTCGAATTCATGTCTTTCAAATTAAGTTAAGAATTGTCTCCGCATTTGATACCTTTTCTTTATTATTGAATCACGATATGACAGCAAAAGATTAATTTCTGAGATTCCTGGATATTAATTTTTTGTTGTATTTATGTGTATTCATTCATCAAAATTGAAATTTAAGAAAACAGTACATCAAAGTACAAAAAAAATCATGAAATGGTTAATTGTATTAATAAAAATTTACGGGCTTTGAAAATACTAAAGTATGAACAAAATTATTTACTTGATGCGTTTTACTAACTGTTATCTTAAGAATCTAGATAAAGAATCCTGGAGGAATTTTGAATTGAGTCTGAAAGTAAATGATGTTTCCTTATTTAACGAATTTATAACATTTTTAGAACTAAGCGAAATACTTCTTTAATCCGAGAATAGATATTGAGCGATCGAAACAATAATGAGGAAACTTATTTTTATTTTGAAAATAAAATTATTTTAATGAATCCAACTGTTGAAATCAGGACCTGCATAATTTGTAATTGAAAAAATTCCACGTCCAATATTTCGATGTAAAAAATTCCTAGATTAACTTCGATTAAAAGACCAGACTATATGAATTTTGCTTACGAAAAAAAGATAAGAAATTACAGTATTCCTTGGCTTACGGGTTCACTGGTGGCTAAAAATATTCAAAAGTTATTTGTGGCGAACCAGTTGGCAAGACACAAAATGTGGCGGCTACCACAGTAGATCCAAAAATATCCCTTCCTTCCTAAAAGAGAGAGAGGACTCCGAAACAACAAAACAAAATTAATATTCATCGGATATAATAAAAGCTTCCAAGCTTCCTAATACAATCATGAGTAACGCAGTCAGCCTAAATGAGAAAAAATGTGTTCAAATATAAATATTTAGTTTAAAAATATGTATGATTGTTTGGTATAACGTAGGCAAAAATACGCACTTCCTTAACTGGCTTCAATGCAATGAAATAAAACGTAAAGGTGAAAAATTAATAATTTTGTTTCTAATAAAAATGGTAGTTTTAAAGAATAAATAAAGTTTTATGTGTTTGAAAAAATTACAGAGTTGACACCAAATGTTATTTTATATGTTTCACTAATAAAATTTCCCAAATTCTTAGAATGATGGAAACCCTAATTTTTTTGAAGGTAAAGAAATCCAGGCCGATTAGAACGAAAATATTTTTTATAATAATGAATGATAATATCTACAAAGAAAATGCACAATTATTAACCAGAGAAACTGAATTTGGATGTTTTGCTAGTGGACCATTCCAGAAAATCAAATCTAATAACTTATCATGTCTCTTTAAAGATGATAATTCTATTGAGGACATATTAGAACTCTTTTTTTAAACTTGAATATCTTGGAATAAAAGATGACTCTAACTACCGTAAAAAAGATCAAAATTAATTTTTGAAGAAACCACACATGCATTGTAGTAATGGTAGATATGTAGCGGAATTTCTATTCCGTAAACATTGAAAAGATAGCTTCCCCGTGGGAAAATAACGTTTTCAAAATTTACGGTGAAAGTTGCAGAGAGAATACTTTGCACTCTGTATCAAGAAACGATTCAAGGTTATTTGAATCAAGAAAAGGTAAAGTCGAAAATACTGATACAAATGTAAACAAACCGTTTATGGAAAACTCTATTCAATGATCGATGAATCGATAAAGCAGGGCTTTATTTAAATTTTACTCTTTCTTTTACAATATGAAGAATTATTTGAATCGATGAAACAGCTCAAATCATTGAATAAACAATTATATTTTAGAAAGACATTTACTACTAATGCATCACATTTTATGTAACGCCCTATCTTTAAGACTTAACTCTCCCGCCATCTTTCAGTGTATAACAATGATTAGATTCCAACTGAAGACATGAAAAAACTAACTAAAATACAAAAAAATAATAACCTTAGGATATATAAGATCACCCTCTCTCGAATCTCACTTAATACGCCAATTTTATTATATGTTAGGATCAGCTAATAAAGTCTTAGCTTACCAATTCACTTGTTCTGATCAAACGCTTCTCATAAATAGCCGATTCTTGTCTCAATATTTTAATTACGATTCGCCTGAATCCCAAAGGTCAACTGCGATATTTTTATTCAACTTACAGCTATATATAAGCCTGTTATTATAATTTATCTCCCTTCATTCTCCTTAAAATTCTATTTAATTTATACATAACTATTTCTTGTTTACTTCATTTTATTTCTATCTTCATCCAATTTACCTCATTCCGTTTCATTTTGGTTGGGAAATAATTATAGTTTTATGCAATTCAAATTAAAATAAAGTCCCTGAAGTTGGCGAAGAAAAAATCTCGAATAGCCCAACGTCACATGGCTGTCTACAACATTATTAATATTGAATTTTTTTTGTATTTCTTTTATCATGTATCTAATTATTTACTACATATTATTATTTCTATTGTGTTTATATATTCCCTTATTTCTTCTGAATTTGATCTAGTGATCTACTGAATATTAGTGCTTTGAACTTAGTTGTATATTTTATTTGCTTATTGTTACTTGTATTAATTCGTGTTTTAAAGAAAACATTCGCTACATTACGTTTAGGTACATAAAATGTTTGGTTCGTGCATGAGAACATGGCAAAGTCGGGCGGGGTGTTGGCGCATGTGCGCACTCTCTACCTGTAATCTGTAATACTCGGGAGAAGAGGAATAACTGTCGGAGAGAGAGAGCGGACATGAATAAACACTGTATGCGTCGAAACTCACAATCACTTTTACTTACAACCAACTTGAAAAAATGATTAATTGTTACGTTAAGTTTGTTTCTAATAAAGACTTGGTCCGTCACTAGCTACACTTCGTGTTCCAAAAACGATCAGTGATATCTGTTCACAATGAACAGATATATCCACACATATTATATATCTGTTATTATATATCTATTCATGGACGAATCAAAATCGATTCCAATGCTTCTATGTACATTTTAATACTATCTCATTTTGTTTTTAATTACATAATCTACAATTATGTTTTAAAATTATATTCAGAAGATATTTTATATATTTAAAAAAAAATTACGTGTTTTCATGTATTTGATTATTTAGGAAACAAAATTGCTGAACGACAACAAAAATTCTCGAGTTTAAAATTTAAATTACAAAAATCTCTACAAATGAATTTCTAAGATGCAAGGCATAAACTATATTTATTAATTGATTTCAAAAATAATTATATTTTCAGTATAAAACATATTAACGTTTTTACTAATTTACAACGATATTTCTGCAATGTTTTACTTAAAATAAATACTTCTACGAGTGATAAGAATTCAGATATTAAAAGTTTGCGTGCATGTTTTCCATTTCAGTATATATCAAGCGGTCATTTATTCATTCAGATTTTTTGTATAAATGTATTGAACTTTATAACTATAAGTTTCAAAATTTTCTTTTAACAATGTTAACTGCGACTATTGTGATACAAATTACTATAAAAGTTAACAACATAAAAGAATTTTTTTAACAGAAAGGCCTAACAAAAAATAATTGAACTATACTATTTATAAATGATAAATTTTTATTAACTAATATTTATTGTTTTACGTTTATAAATTTATTTCAGGTAGTTTTTGTCAATGTGATTAAAGAGTAAATTATAATCTTAATTTGCACTTGCTTATTTCTCAACAGTATTTAGACATATTACACAATTACCAAATACAATTTTTGAGCTAGAAGTTTGTATGAACACAAATTTTCACAACTCTAAACTGTGTTCAAGCCTTAAATAATAATCTAATTATTCTTTATTTTGCTTTAAATTTACTTTTCCTATCAAATTTATATTTTATTTCATTAAAATTCATATATACTAAATTTGTATTTTACTCGGGTTTTTCGTTTTTGTTTGATCTGTTGCTCAGATTGTTTCTTATAAAGGAGCATAAAAAAGTGTATTATAATTGAGTTTCAAATTATTGAAATAGTCTTATTAAATATATATTAATATTATATAAATAACTGGCTTTAATTGGAAAATGAACCAACTAATTCAGTTTTTAATTCAACTATTGAAAAAAGAATAAATTCAAAAATAGGATTTACACACGATCGTTTAATTAAGTATGTTTTATAACATATTTTAATATTACTTTCAGTAATATTACTTCGGCGTGAAGTCGACAAAAAGGCTATACGATAACGAACACTTAATAATAATTTTTCCGTGTGTTTAATCTTCATTGAAATGATGCTTTAAACAGACGTGGAGAAAAAATCCTTTAAAGTAAGGTAGTTTTTTTGGAACTAATTAATAAATTAATGCATCGTTGAAAAAACTTCCAAGAAATTAATAAATATTAGCTGAAAGCTTGTGCTTAGGAAACATTATGATTATTAGAGAGCTTCTGAAATTGAGGCAATCTTATTACACCGAAATTCTTCATATTCGGCGCTTCTATGGTGATACGGAAGAATGTCATAATTAAAGTAGACTGCAGCGCTGCAAGAAGTGTTTATTAGAATGTTTAGACAGGTAGTGGGTTTTCTAGATCTCCCAAGTTCTTGATACATATAAAATATGTTTTAATGTTCCCAATTCATTTTATCCGAATTCTGTGCTAACTTGAAAATATTTACAGAAAGTAATAAGAGTTGTTTTTATTAATGTGGAGCTATTTGTTTGAAATCAGATAAAAGTTATTTCAAGAATTATTTAAAATTAACAAGAATTCTCAATTATTTTTACCAAGGATTCTTGCAATTTCCTTTCTTACAGAGAACCCACTTTTTCTACAATCGCTTAAAAGGTACGCTTCCTCGGGTAAATGGTTGGCAACAAAAGATTATTTTATTTTTATTTGCGCAATCATATTCTTAGTTCATTGATTACAAACGTAAAAATAGTTACTGAATTTACTATTTACGAGTGATACTCGAAAATTTCAAATAATATTCTGGAAAGTAATTCACTGTTTGCGTGAAGACACTAAATGTAACTGCTATTCATAATTTTTATGAATAGGTAAATCATCTGTAATTCAAAACAAATAATGATAAACTGATTCAGATATTGCGGATAGAATTATATTTTTATTGGATTTGAATCAGTTTTGCGTAAATAAGATTCATCAAATCTTAAATTCTAGATCTTGTAAAGGAATCAATGCATTTCTTTTGGTGGAACTAAGCGAAGCCACTCTACCTAAAAGAAGAAAGAAAAATTATGAAGCGTGCTTAAAGTGATGCTTGTTGGTATGAAGTATAATTTAAAATAAAAAAAAAGCTCTATGTATAATTTATTAAGAACTGAAACCTCTTAACTTAATTTTGAAGCAATTCAGAATTAGTAAAACTTCAGCGAGTATAGGTTAGCCATCTCTGCTGCATGTAATCTGCTCTGAGAATATTTTGCAATAGATTTCTTCTAGGTAAAAATATTCTTTATCATTGTATTCCCTCAAATATGAACTGAATTCTTTAGGACTTTTTGTTTCGTTGTTTTTAAAATCGTCTAAGTCTCACTTCACTTAAATTGATAGTTTCTTGCTGTTAAATTATTAAACACTTTTTTTACTTTTGTGTCCTCTAAATGCTTTAAAGAAGGATACTGCATATCTCGGGAGGTGGAAAGGGGTCTTTAAAAATGTTTTTTTTTGTTTCAACACTCTCTTCAATTCCATGTGCTTTTTCCTATTACGGTTTATGTTCTAGTGATTATCTATCAGATCTATGGTGAGGCAATATTAGGTTTTGTATACTTCTTTGCTTTTGAAATATCTTAGTTTCAAATTTTCAAGACAGCTTGATTTTTGATTTGACTGTAAATAAAAATTACATCTTGAATTTCTTAAAGTCAAAATATATATGGATTGAAATTAAAATAAATGCTGTTTTATTATAAACAATAACGTATTCGAAGTAGATGACCGAAAAAATTATTTATAATTTGAGTTATTGTTTTATTATTTATTAACGTCAAACTTAGAAGCAACACGATTATCTGAATAATTCATTATTTTAAGAATTCTTAGTCATAAATAAATAACTTGCAAAGAATTTATTTTAAATTTGAACAGTATATGTTTAATTTTTATACGATTGCTGATTAGATCTACAGAAATATTGGAAAATAAATGCTGGGCCTTCTGTATATTCAAACCCTTATTATATTTTTCTATATCCAAATATTTTTAAATATAAGCGAGGAATATATGTAGCATAAACAAATTCTATAAAGTTGTAAGCTAGAATATGTATGCATAAATCAATTAAGATATGTATATATATAATTATGAAATAAAAAAAATTAAGAGAAACTTTTACATCATTTCTAGTAAAATGTAATTATTCTTATAAATTCTTTCATTATATTACAGACCAGGCGTGGGCAATTGTTTTGGCTCGAAGGCCTCGCCTTTTAAAGGGATTGAAATTTTTAAGTCAACTTTTCAATTCAGATAAGATGTAAATTATACCATAAAAATCAATAAATACAAATTAAAATAACAGCAGTTTTATTCCATTTACTTATTGTGTTAATTTCATATCATGTATAGCTGCAATCATACACAATTTTAGATTAAGTTTAATGAAACAAATGTACTCTAACACACTTTTCTATTTTTTTTAATTAGGAGTGAAATTGCTTGTTCAAATTTCCTTCACAGCCTACAAGTTAATGCTTGTCAAAGAGCATCTCTATTCACTCTCGTTGATCTTCAAGCAAGAAGAAAAACTTTGATCTCAAATATTTACAGATCCAAATATAGAGAATTTCCGAGCGAATTTTTTCATTGTTGGAAATTTTTCAGCTGGCAAAGATTTGTAAAAGTCATAAAATATCGTAGCCTTTCTTTCGCTGAGTGATCTAATAGAATGTCAATAAGCTCTAGTTGCAGCTCCTCAGGTGCTGCGCCAGTATCGGCAATTAAAGGGGTATAGAGCGAAATGAATTTAGGCTCAGTTTTCTTTAATTTAAAAAATTTTATGATCTCTCCCTCAAAACTCTGTAGATGATCGCTGACCTTTTTAGAAACACTTTCAGGATCTTTGCTTACGCAATAAAAGAAAATAACAAAAATAATCTTCACAGGCTTACTTTGCAAATAGTTCTAGATTCTCTCTAAATGATTTTACATGCTTCCATATTTAATGTTTAAGCAAAATTTTTCCCTGCATTATCACATTTAGTTCGTGTTATTTCTTAAATACCTCAGGTGTAAACATCACCCCATATATCCCCTCCTTAGATCCATTTTTAACAAGATAATGATTTATATCTGTGCCCAGAAATTAGAGGATTTAATTCGCCAATGCCCAGATTCTTATCGCTTTGCCCAAACTCAACTAAATCTCAATGTTCTGTTAAATTACATCTCCATACTCTGCCTCAACATCCTGAAAAAGAGATTGGAACTGTCGACAGTAAAGTGCTCTCTCTCTCACACACACACACATTATCCCCCCACTAGCAATAAGATCTACCATATACTTTAAGTACAGTGCAGCTTTACAAATGATCTCCTAATCTAAGATTCAATAAAAAGAGAAGATATCACTATATGTGTCTTATGATTGTAATTTTATTTTATTTTTCCTCTGGAAGCTCTGGCTTCATCTGCTGTAATTCCTGTCATTTTTTTTCCTGGACAAACCGCTTTTATTCACTATATTTACAGCACACTCAAGCAAGTCCTGACCAGCAGTTCTATCTCTCATCGATTCAAAGCCAAGTAATTCCTCTGCGATGACGAATTTTTATTAATTCTACGGGAAAAGATGAATTGCTCAGCGTCTTCGTAGCCTATGCTCTTCTTTGGTACCAAAGAAAACCAAACGCAATCTTTGCTCACAGTTTTCAGCTGTTCTGTAAGTTTGTCGCTAATTGAATCAAAGTGCCACACTATAGTCATTCTTGACAATGACAACTTCTTACACTTGCACACTCGATCATACTTTGTTTAATAAATTCGCCATTCGATAAAGGCATATTGCGTTTAGTAAGCTTGTAGTCTTTCATGAAACTTGCTTCTATAGCGCTATTTCGAAGTGTTGATTGTTTTGAAAATAACGTTTGTTGCTTCTTCAGCCATATTCCACAGCTTTAATTTTGAATTTTTCCTTGGAAAGTTTGCTACCAAATTCATTATTTTTCGTTTCGTAATGTCGAATCAGATTATACTCCTTAAATACGGTTTTCATTTCAGGACACAATGAACACACTGCTTTATTCTCTGTAATTCCAAAGAGATATTAGTTTGTTCATTCTTCATTAAATACACGATATTCAACACCAATTTTGCTTTTTTGGGGGGGAGGGTTCATGGTTTATCTAAAATTGGTAATTTATATACTTACCGCTGCAAAGAAAATGGAAATTAACCAGATCAACTAAAAAATCAATGCGCATCGTTTCTACATTGCGTATAGGTATTCATGTGGCCGTTCTAGTGGAAAATATACAAGACCAATCTTTGGTTGCGCGAGGGAAGGAAACCTTGTTCAAGACAGACTTTTTAGACTGATTTTGAGGGCCGCTTTATATAGAATATAATATATTTCACCCTTCTTATAGAATATATTTTATAAAAAGGGAAGAAAATTATCTGAAACTCCAATGCAGAATGAAGGAAGTCACATTTGCTTTATTTTTGCGTTATAACTTACATAAGAATAACAAAGAATTTGATTTCATTATGGATACCGAAATCAAATTGTTAGGAAGGGAAACGCTGTGGGAGGTCCTTTTTTTTTCAAATTTGTATTAAAAATTATATGTAAGGTAATATGCAATAAAAATAAAAAAAACTGAATCGCAATTACCCTTCTTAATACTTTGTATTTCACTAATGAAAAGAAGAAGAATGGGAAAAATTTGAATTGACTATGTATTTACTATGACTTATATAAATCTGAGTTTGTACTGCTAAATATATAATAGAAGTCTAAAATTATTTAATTTAGTCTTACATTATAAATTTCAAAACAGTAAATAAAATTTATTGTTCTAATTATTAGTAATAACACAAGAGACTTGATTTAATTTCACAAATTATAAAATCATCTTAACATATGTATCATCCCTCTAATAACCATCTTACTTTCCTAAAAGAAAGCGATGTTCTAAAGACAAATAAAATTCCTAGAATTTCCCCAATTGCTAGATATAGTTATTCTTTCTTTAGCGAATCTCCTTTTGAATAATACGAAAAAATTACAAAACGGGGAAAGAAGAATGAAAACACTGCAATATTACTTAAAATATGTGAAAAATTCCCCCTCTTCAGGTGGCATGGAGTGCGCTTTATGCTTTCTTTCCACTACAGCGCTGTCTAGCGATTCACTGCTTGCTCTCTCCATATATGCAATGTACGGAGAAAATGGCTTGTTTTGATGTGTTCTATCACCCCTTCAATTTATGCCTATGAGTTTCGAAACACCCTGTATATTTGACACATCTTATCGATGTTATTATTGATGTTGATATTCGACAAAATAAGAAAGTCATTTCAAATCTTATTTTTTTCTGTCGTAATGAATGTTTGCTTTCATTGAACGATTCTGTAGCATTTTGTATATTTAGAACCCAAGACATGACGAAATAAAGCGCTCAAGATTGCGCGGCTCGCGCAGCAAGTATGAACAGAGAAAGATAGCGTTAAATCGAGCTGTGCGCTTACTTACAAGGGAGGGAAAAGGTGTGTCCCCGATATGATTTTGTTAATTTGGTAATTAAAAGCGACACGTGATAGTATTATAGAACGTATGATTCAAAAGAAGAAAAATCAATAAATTTTAAAATGGAAGAAAAGGTTTCGCGTTAAGATTAAGTGAATAAAAAGAAAAATGATAGTTTTCCTTTATTATATACATATATATATTCATAAATAAATTCTATGTTATGATAATAGGATTATATGAAATCCTATTATCATAAACTATTCATAAAGAAATTCTAAGCAAAAATTTCTTTCAGAGTGTAAAATATCAAATAAGCCTAGAAATGAGGACAGTGAAACGGAAACAAAAGTAATTTAAAATGTTGTGCTTAGCATTAGACAAACAGATGTGGTTAAACATGTTCATCCATTATGAACCCATCGATTCCACATTCTGCAGATTGTCATGAGATCTCAGCCGACGCGAGATGCAATACTGCGATACGGTAAACTTAATACCGGTAGATTACAATTCGACCTCTATCAAAGTCAGAAACGTGCTGGTAAGCATTTCTCCATCTTACACGAGAATTAACAACATCTTTCCAACATGTAACAGCATTTGAATGCAAGTTGCTGTATGCAGTATAATTTCTTCATTTAAATACATTGAAAGTGTCGCTATCTGTGCCTGATTTGCATTATTGCGTTGAATTACTAATCATTTGTATACTGTAGCATTTTCTTCCTGTTGTATAAATATCATATGTGTCATGTGTCACTTTCTTGGTGTAACAATTTTAATGACCAGTAGTATTGAAACACAGAAGTGTACAATTTTTTATTCATTCGTAACACCTCTCAACTAGGCATTAAATTATTAATAGTTTACAATAAATCAAACTAGTAATATTATTTATCACAATAATTTTCAACTGAATTTTTCATATTACAAACAACTTCAGATTGATAATTTTTGTAAACAAACTTCAACCAAAACAGAATGTATAAAACAAAATTAACTTATTTTGCTCTGTTTGGAAAATATAAAAAAACACATTTAGATATTTGCTACAAATAAATAATGCAAAGAAAATATAAAAAAGTATTTAGAAGTTAATGTTAATGATTATATTTTTTATTAAAATTATCCATCGAAATAAGAAAAAAATATGCAGCCCTGAAATTTTTATGAGGAAAAATAGACCTTTCCAAAAAACAAAATTTGTTTAGAATATTCAAATTTAAAACTATAAAATAAGTAGGTGTCGTCAACATTGAATCAGACGAAGGTTTATTAAGTGAATTTATAACTTTTCATCTAACAGTAAAAAAAAAAAATAATAGTTGATTTTTCTTAAAAATATATGTATAAATATTTGCTTTTAGTGAAGTCGCCCAGAGATCATATTGAAAATTCAATTCAAAAAAAGGATATCTCTTTCTTGTAAGTATTGAGGAAGTCAATTTGAATCATCAGCTAGATGGCTTTGGTATGGATAAGAAGTTTAAATTCCATCATCTTTGATGGATATTCTTTCTTTTCGATTTTTTTAAAATATATGCTTCAGAAGAACCTCTCTATTTCTACTAGACCACATTTAAATTACTATAATAGCGAATGATTAAAAGTTTCAAAATTTACCGTCCATGATAAAACCGAGTAGCAATAAGTGCCTTCTATTCAGAAAAAGCAGTTTCTCAATTATTATATGCCCTTCTAAGATGAAAGAAAATTTAGCAAAATCAATTTTCTTCAATAGTTTTTATAACTTCTTTCGAACTGGTTAAACAATTTTAATGATGATCTTATCCCATAGGAGGAAGAAATCGTCTGTAGAATAGAAATCTTTTCACAGAACGATGTAATTATCTTTGTGATTATTTTGCTCTATATAGAAAAGAAAAGATTTAAAACCTGACTAATAAAGTACTGAAAAAATAATTTTCCGAGGAATCAACTATATATATATATATAATTGGATTTGCCCGGATCTGTTGATTTTATACGTCATTTTAAAGTGTTTCGATCACTCTCGTCAACTGTGTACCTTTCATACCGACTCTTCTCTTGTCCAATCCGCTTCACACACAAATCACTTAGTTAGGTTACGCTGCATCACACACACACAAATCCGGCGTTCCTGGTACTCTTATCCAAACACGTTAGTTCATAGGTAGCGCCACGTGGAATATGCTACATATAAGTGTGTGTGTGTGTGTGTGTGTGTGTGTGTGTGTGTGTGTGTGTGTGTGTGTGTGTGTGTGTGTGTGTGCGTGTGTGTGTGTGTGTGTGTGTGTGTGTGTGGAGAGAGAGAGAGAGAGAGAGAGAGAGAGAGAGAGAGAACACCATTTCTGAACAAAGTATTTTTACTCCTTTTGAAGAGAGAGTGACAATGAAAAACAAAGAGAAGATTACATAGCAAAAATTTCAAGACCAGATACGGCACCATAGCTATAGTGGAAGAAAGAGAATAGAATTTTACCTGGCTTTGAATGAATATAACAGGATTCTTTTAGATCATATGGTAATCACATGGAATTGGATGAAGAGATTTTTCAATGATTTTGGCTGCAGACACAGAGTCAGGTACAGATTATCCCTACTGATCGGCGATTTTGGAAAAAGTTGATTTGGCAGATTTTACGAGCGCGTTATCGCATAAGCTAAAATATAATTTGGAATTTTATAACAAAATAAGAATGAACTCTTTACTGTAAGTTAAAGAATAAGAAAACTTAGGAAAGGAAATTATATGTATACACGATGGGGTATCTTAAAGTTTAAACTCATTCCTTGAGGGTATATTTAGCCGTATACTTACACTTGTAGAGGGCAAAAATTTACCAAGCACGTAATTTCACATGACTCACACTCCAGTGACAGAATACAAAAAAAATATCTAAGTACATTGCCCGCATGCTATGTGTTAATTTTTTTAAAAAATATTCTAGATAGAAACTTAATTTTTATTTATTATGCTTAAGACTTCTCTACCTAGTCACTGTCCAGAATTATACATTTCCCCCATTGTTTCTTGACTTTTCGAAAATCGCCATTGTAGAACTCAACAGATCGAATTCTATTTTCTCTGTATTGGGAATTACTTCAATCTACGGCTACCTGAAAACAAAAAGAAATCAACTTTATTCACTGTTATTTACAACAATATATACATAAGGTCAATTATTATGAAGAATACATTTTATCCAGATAATTCAGTTACTTCTCAATAGTATTTAATATTTCACGATACTCTCTAGTATATATGTAATTATTTGTATGTTTTTTTTCTTTTAATTTTATTACTAATTATCTATTTAAAAATTCTTATTTCAAATTCATTTTTCAGTTGCATTATAAAGTTCGATTAAAACTGATTTAAGAAATAATGTTACCCTTTTTTTGTATTATTTTTTATCTTGGGGGAGTTAAAATAAGATCACTCATAAGGAATTTTTTTAAAATTTACTTTAGAAGGAAATTACCATAATAGTAATATATGTGTGTGTGTGTGTGTGTGTGTGTGTGTGTGTGTGTGTGTGTGTGTACATAAAATGAAGTATAAGAAGCTTTCATATAGTGTTATTAATAAAGGAATTATTTAAATGAAAACAATGTAATTAAAAAGTAGTTTAATTCTTACTTTTTTCAACTGAATCTTTATTTGAAGTGAAAATAAATTAATTATCCATTTTATTCTTCTTACATATAAAAAAAATTTAATTTATCAACAAATTATTCAAAATTATTAGCTTATCTCCTTGTAATTAGGGAGAAAAATTAGAAAATTAAGCAGATTATTATTTTGTAATTAAAACTTCAAAAGATTCTAATGTTTTTCATACTTGTTTATTATAGTACGGTTAGTAAAATTTGTACATGCCTTATTCGGTTATTTTTACAAATTTTATATACACGTAGTTCTTTACCACAATTGGGGGTTAATGACTCTCAGTTTGATGTCTAGGTGTTCTTGGGATCAAGGTATGAGACATAATTTATATAAAGTTATTTAATTAGAATAAGAAAAAAATATTTATTTACAGCAAAACTATATTTTCATAAACATGTATAGGTTACTTAAGATTTTAAGAACATTTAACAATTAAGGACCACCACCACATCATCGTGCGTAAATGAGTATTCACCCTTGATCATAATCTCTTGCATCCAATGATAAGCAAAATTATTCCCGTTGTGCTCATCAGAAAACTCATAAAGTAATAGTATTCTGATTCGCGTAGACCATTTCTTGAGAAATACTTACAAATATTAATTCCACAGCTTGGCAGTCCAGAACTAGGTGTCGATGAACTCAACAACATTTGAGCATGACTCGACACTTCATGGTTATTCAACAAAAATGGTGCAAGAAATATACAAGAAATACAAACAATGGAGAAGAAATAAAAGTCAAAATAAATTTGATATTAAAAGCGTTAGTTTTTTGTGTTATTATTTATCCTGAGGTGGTATATTTCATTAGATCAGCTGAAGTGGCATTTACATTAGGGTCTGTATGATCATTTACATTATCAATTTCATTATTACTTTACTACTTGACTTAGTTTATTACTTTAATTACTTGATAAATTACAAAAAAAGAGTAAAATCGAAGTTTGAGGAATACACCAAAATGCGTTCGTTGGATCACAACCAATTCAACAGTTTGATACTGGAATGCCTTTCTTATCTTAATAATATGTATTATCTGATCTCATACAGAATCATGAGAATGTTTTACATTGATTCTTGACAGATTTTTCATTCTGATTTAGATATTCCTCTTCTAGCTCATTTATAGTAGGTATTTTATCTTTATGCCTTCATCATTTCTTATCTAAATGGCAGTTAGCAATTAAAATGGTATTCACTTGGTACTATGATTGATAAAACCGTCGAGGATTCCGTGTAGCCTATATATATACTGATACCATTTTGTGGCATCATCAAGATATAATATTTTCAACACTGTGATGAGAGTGATGTGAAATCTCTCAACTTGATCGCTCTCTCGTGAAAATCCAGTGTTCATTTGCAGATGTTGTATTATTTCTTCAATATAGTCAGCACAAACTATTTTCGAAGTAAATGCAGATGTTTGGTCTGTTATTATTCACAATGGATTACCAAGAGTATTTTGTTGTCATTTCAACTTTATAGGGCGTCTTCAACGGAAAGAGTTTTATCTGCAAATTTCGTAAGATCATAGACTACCATCAAAACGCGTTCTTATTTTTTATTAGTTGATGTCAATGGACCAATAAAGTCGACATGGCAGGTATATGAAGGTTATTAACTATTAAATAGTATGGATTCAGGAATCATTCTTCTTTCCCCTTCATTTTTTGTTGGATAGAATGTAAGACACGCAATTAACGATCACTTGTTCAGTATGTTTAGTAAGTTTGGAATGAAGAAACTCAAATTTGATCACTTTTTTAGTTTTGGTACCTAAGAATTTCTTCTTCTTTTAGTCTGCATGCCCCGATAGACACATGTCCACTTACGAATTTATATAACATTCAAATTCTTCTGATGAAGTCTTATGTTTTCTCACTATTTTGGAGTATGCTAAATGTATGAATAATTTCATCATTCTATTGGGTTTTCTTCAGTTTTGCAGTCAGCGTATCATCACTAATCATCATGATATGGATATCTGCTAAAGAAATCCATATGTTTCATCATCTGACCTGGCCAATGTATCACTTCGTAATCAAATTCTTCGAGTAGTAATACCGAGTAGTAAAATATTTTTAGTAAAATAGTAGTAAAATATTTAGTAGTGAGTGTGTGTGTGTGTGTGTGTGTGTGTGTGTGTGTGTTGACGCATGTGCGCTCCTCCTACCGGTCCTCTGTTAAAACTAGGCTGAAGCTGAACTACTTTCAGCAATAACGGACGTGGGTAACTACTGTCACATTGACACCTACAATAACTGTAATAACTTTACTTATGATTGAACAATTAATTTATATTGTTAAGTTTTAATAAAAAATGTGTCCAAAAACGACTGGTCCGTCGTGTATACTAATTTCACTAACGAACATTTCTGTTTCAGTCGTTAGATCAATTGCTGTGGATAGTATTGAAAAGCTAAACAAAGTTAAAACTTCCTTGAAGGGAAATATTACTAGAATAGAAACATTTTTCAAAACAAAAGTGACCAATGATGTTGATCCAATGGAACTCGAAGTTAAATTTAAAAAAGTAGATCAACTTCAGATGAAAACAGACGAGCTAAAAAATATTTTCTTCGCACTTGAAAATGCCGCTCCCAATGAAGTAACTGAATTTGAAGAAGATTTGGGAAACTGCGAAATTCATCTCGAAGATTTGGAGTTAAGAATTCAAAAATTAATTAACAGTAATAATAAATCATCTGTAACTGCAGTTGAAATAACATATACGAAAACGGAACTTCTTTTGTTCCAACGAAAATTCCAACAATAATACTGCCCATGTTTTCGGGAAAATATGAAAATTTCAGCAACTTTAAATCTCAATTCAATGATTTAATTACATCGAACAATCAACTGACTCAGTCACAGAAACTGTATTATTTAAATTCATGTCTTTCAAATGAAGTTAAAGAAGTCCACATTCGACACATTTTCTTCTTTGTATGAAGCACTTGAATCACGGTTCGATAATAAAAGATTAATCGTTGATATACATGTACAATCAATTTTAGATTTTAAGAAAATAGAACAAGAAAATCCTAAGATTGAAACCGGGAAATGATTGATTGCCTTAATAAAAACTTGCGGGCTTTGAAAATACTTAAATAAGAACAAAATGAATTATTTGATGTATTTTTATTGAATATTAGGCTAAAAAATTAAATAAGGAATCCCAAAAGAATTTTGAATTGAGTCTGAAAGCCGAAAGATGTTCCGACATTTAGCGAGTTTATAACATTTTTAGAACAACACGAAACATCCTTTTATTCGTAGATAGAAATTGTGCGGGTGAAACAAAAGAAATAATTAGAAAATCTAATTTTTCTTTTCAGACTAAAACTCTTTTAACGAATCAAACTATTGAAAATAAGAGCTGCATAATTTGTAATGAAAAAATTCCTCATCTAATATACAGATCCAATCCAATATCCTAGAATTAATCCCCAATAAAAGACTATATCTTGTGCGATTGCATAAACTATGTGAACTGCACTTACGAAAAAATCACTGGAAATCTCAGTGCTCTTCGACTTATGTGTGCAGCTGTGGAGCAAAACATTCAAAAACTATTTGCTGTAAACAATTGGTCAAGGCATGAACGCCACCTACCCAAGGGGGTGAGAAAGTAACGTATTTCTCCAAAGAAGATTCCGAAACAAAAAAAAAAGAATTCGCATTGGGGAGAGAGAGAGAAGTAATAAATTCTTCTACCCTCTGTAATGCTATCGTTAGTAAAGCAGTAAAACCGAACAGAGAGGCTGTTTTAATTTCAACTGGGCATATACTTTTGAAAAATAGAGAAAGAAGATTGATTAAATGCACAGCAATTTCTTATTCTGCTTTCAAATACAAACATTTTATCTAGAAAAATTTGTGATTTTCTTGGTATTAGATCAGAAAAAATACAGACTTCCGTTTCTGGACTCAATTCAACAAAACAAAATTTGAAGGGGAAAATGAGTACTTTTATCTCTAACGAAAGTGGTGGTTTTAAGGAACACATAGAATTTTTTTGTGACGGAAAATATTACTGGGTTCACACCTAGTGTTAACTTAGATATTTCTGAAATAGAAATTTCCAAATTTTTAAATTTATTGGATCGCTATTTTTTTGAAACTAAAGAAATTCATGTATTATAAAACGTCGATATTTTCTTAAGAATAATGAAAGATAATATTTACAAAGTAAATGAGGAAGTAATATTCAGAGAAACTGAATTTCGATGGGTTGCTGGTGGACGGCTTCAAGAAAACAAAAATAATAATAACTTACCGTGTTATCTCCTTAAGGATGATAATTCAGTTGAGGACACATTAAAACTCTTTTTTGAACTTGAATCTCTTGGTATAAAAGATACCCCTTACTATCAGGAAGATGATAAAGGTATGAATATTTTTAAAGAAACTACACAATTTATTAATGAACGATACGTAGTAGAACTGCCATTCCGTAAAAACTGGAAAGAATTATCTGATAACTTTCCTGTAGCAAAACAACGTTTCCAAAATTTATGGCGAAGGTTACAGAGAGATAAAATACTTTACTCTCAATATCGAGAAACTATTCAAGACTATATGAATCAAGGAATTATAGAGAAGATAGAAAATACTGAAGCAAATATACACAAACCGGTATATAATTTACACCATCAAGCAGTAAAAATGGAGGGTCGAGTCAAAACTTCTACTCGTATTGTATTTGATGCTGCCTCACATCAAACTAATGAATTTTCTCTGAACGATTGCTTGTGGTCTGATCCCAATTTAAATCCTAACCTTTTAGATGTGCTAATAAATTTTATGTTAAATCGGAGTGCAATATCATCCGATATTCGTCAGGATTTTCTTCAAATTTGTTTGGTGGATAAGCATAAAGACGCTGAACGATTTTTGTGGACAGAAAGTAATCCAAGTGATAAGAAAATGCCCTCATTATTAATTTACCGTTTCAACCGGATTATTTTTGGCGTTAATGCTAGCCCATTTCTACTAGAGGCTACAGTTAAACATCACATTGAGAAATATACAAAAAAGTCATCCCATAACTGTACAACTTCTAAAGTCCTTCATATACATTGATGACTGGATTAAAGGTCAAGACACTCGAGAAGAAGCACTTCTTATATCTCTTCATGCTCAGAACATCATGAAGGAAGCTGGAATGGAGATGAGAAAATTGATCAGCAATGACACCACCTTATTGTCTCAGTGGGCAGCAGAAGGTCTCAACACTTATCCGGTTAATACATCCGTCAGCTTAGGATCAAACAAAACAAAAGTATTAGGCTTGACTTGGCATACCCTAGATGATTGTCTGATGTTAGATACAAAAAGATTGATAGAATTCATTTCAACTAACAAAAATACTAAAAGATTCCTGTTACAAGCTATCGGGAAAATATTTGATCCACTTGGATTGATTTCCCCCTTCACTATTAGAATAAAATCACTTGGGATGAAGATTTACCCCCAAAAATAGTGGAAAGGTGGGTAAACTGGTGCAAGAAATTACCCTGGTTAAACAAACTCAGTATTCTAAGATTTATTCATGATTTTACAAATTCTGAGATAAATGACTTTATCGAAATCCACACCTTTTGTGATGCCTCTAAACTCGCCTATGGAGCATCAATTTAAGTGAAAATGAAAAAACAAAATAAAGTGCTTGTAAATCTCATCACTTCAAAACGAGATTGGCACCACTGAATGCTATTACTCTACATCGACTTGAACTCTTAGGAGCTTTAGTTGCGGCTCGTTTGAGTTCTAAAGTGCAAGAAAATCATCCGCAAGATAAAGGAATGTAAAGTGTTCCACTGGATAGATTGCAAAATAGTTCTGTTCTGGATTAAAGGTTCTGGAAAGAAATGGAAACCATTTGTGACCAACAGAGTGCAGGAGATCACCAAGTTAACTGATCCTGATTCTTCGTTTCTTTGCTCTGGAAAGGACAATCCCTCAGATCTCTTGTCTAGGGTACTTAGTGCCGTCTCCCTTTTATCTGACGATAAGTGGTGGAATTGTCCATCATTTTTGCAATTTGATGAACTCTCAGGTACTGATTCTGAGTGTCCAGAACTAAATGAAGAAGAGTATTTGCCTGAACTGAAATCGAAGGACTCAAAAGAAAATGTTGTGCTAACTTTAAATTTAAATGAAACTATTTTTAAATATTTACTTACTTAAAGTAATAGATTTCTAACTATTGTTCGAGTATTAAGTTTCCTTTCTAGATCTATATTCAAATGTAAAAATCCTGGGAATAAGAAAGAGGGACCATTCACATCAGAGGAGGTGATGGAAGCAGAATACTTCTTATTAAAACAAGAACAACTCAGGTCATTCCACACTGAAATGATAGCTATGAAGAATAGAGATGATATTTGCCATAAAAGTAAGATTTTAAATTTGTCCCCATTCTTAGATAGTAAGGTATCATAAGAGTAGGAGGAAGACTCAAAAATTCAAAACTCCAGTTCTCAGGTAAACATCTTATTTTACTACCAGCAAAAAGTTAATTTACTGAAATGATTATAAAATACTATCATGAAAAATATTTTCATCTTGGAACCCAGAATTTGCTTTATCAAATTAAACTCAAATATTGGCCTATCCATGGGCGAAATGTTTGTAAAAAATTGTTCATAATTGTGTAAAATTTTTTAAAGTAAATCTTAAAATATGTTCTCAAAAAATGGGCAATTTGCCAAAAGAAAGGATTGCTTCTGATAAAGTTTTTAATTCAACAGATATTGATTTGTGTGGACCCTTTCTTATCAAAAATAAATATCAGAGGAAAGGTCCTGAAACTAAAGTATATGTTTGTATATTTATTTGCATTGTAAAGAAAGCCATCCACCTAGAGATAATCAGTGATTTAACTTCTCAAGCACTAATAACGGCATTAAAAAGGTTTATATCAAGAAGGGGGGAATGCCGCAAAATAATTTCGGATAATGAGACCAACATGGTTGGAGCAAACAGGGCATTGAAAGCTTTCACTAAATTGGTGAGAGATCGAGAAGAGTCTCTACTTTCCTTTTTTGCATTAGACATTGAATGGTCATTTATTCCCCCAGAGGCCCTAACTAAGGGAGATATTTGGGAGGTTAATATAAAGTTACTCAAATATCATTTCAAGCGCTTTGTGGGAAATTCAAAGTTTAGTTATGAAGAATTACTAACTTTAATAAATCAGATTGAGGCAATTTTGAGCTCTCTACCCCTTATTCCACTTCCAGCCGACGTAGACGATAAGGTTTTGACGTCCGGTCATTTCTTAATTGGAAGACCGATTACAGCTATAGTCGAACCATCTCTTATAAATTGTGAAACAAAATCGTCTAAAGACTTGGGAAAGAATAACCAAGTCTGTTCAATCGATCTGGAAAAGATGGAGCCTATCATATTTAAATAATCTGCAACAAAGGAAAAAATGCATAGTTAATAAAGAAAATCTTAAAGTAGGAGATATGGTTTTAATTAGGGAAGAACACCTTCCTCCTTGTAAATGGTTATTAGGACGAGTTGTAGAAATTTATCCGGGAATGGATAAAAAAGTTAGAATTGCAGACATCAAAACTGTTAACGGTACTTTTAAAAGGTCCATTTATAAACTGAGTGCATTACCTATTGAAAGTTAAAAATCTATGATTATATATCATATTATCAATTTAAATTTATTGCATTTTTGTTTCCTGTATCAAATTATTTACTACATATTGGCTATTTTTTATGTTTATATGTTTCATCATTTTTCTATGTTTGAACTATTTCTCTACTTTATATTAATGTGTTATTTTTAGTTATGAATTTAATTCACTTATTATTTACTTGTAATAATTCATTTTTTAAGAAGTGTTGTATTTTAATAATTTACATAAATTGTTAAGTTCTTGCATGAGAACATGCAAGGCCAGGCGGGATGTGGACGCATGTGCGCGCCTCCTACCAGTCCTCTGTTAAAACTAGGCAGAAGCTGAACGACTTTCAGCAATAACAGACGTGGGTAACTACTGTCGCGTAGACACCCACAATAACTGTAATAACTTTACTTATGATTATCCATTAATTTTTATTGCTAAGTTTTAATAAAAAATTCGTCCAAAAAGGACTGGTCTGTCGTGCATTAATTGTACTAACCACTAATGAACATTTCGTGTGTGTGTGTGTGTGTGTGTGTGTGTGTGTGTGTGTTCCCCGCTATATTATTATTTAACGAGCTGAAATATGCACCGCTTGTATTCTGTTAAGAGTATACTAACTTTACATGTCAACATTCAAAAGAAAATTCAAATAAATTCAATAAAACTAAATACTAAAAAACATATCAGAATCAAAATTTGAATAAAAATTAATTAGATATTATATGCACAATTAATATCACAAACCTTTAAATTTCAAAGGATAAATTAATTGAACTGAAATTCTACAACATGCTGGAACTGACCTTCTAAACACGAACGTACATGCCTATCTCTCTTCTTTTATAAGCATCTAAATTCTGGATCTTCCTAATCTTCTTCCTAATCTTTCTAAAGGACGACAAAATGTTTAGGATAACAAATATTTTCCTGCTCTAGAAACAAAAAATATGTAGTTAATCTAAGTAACTATATTTTTTGAATCTAAAATAAATTCATTATTTTTATATTTTTATTTCAAATTCCCTTTTTAATTCAAATTCTGGTTTCTGAAATTTCAAATAATTCCATTTTATATGCCAAAATTCAAGTGATTGAAATAACCATGTTGTCTTACTCCACAACTGGTTCCTAACTTCTGCAGTAGAATTTGAAAATAAATGAATATCAAATTAAATGAAGTTATAATTTAAATTGGAAAAGTAAAACATTATACAAAGGAAACCCCTTTAGTATTAAGATATTAAATTTAATTACTTCCCAAACTGCCTGCTTAATGTAAATTGTAAATGTGTCCACTTTCTATTAATTTGATACGAAGGCCAAAATAACATACCATGCAAATCCATATTTGTATGAAAACTGTTTTTCTTATGTTTATATTTATTCGAAATTTTTACTACATGTTTAAGAATATATTTATAAACTTACAACAAATGAATTTTTTTTCCAAACTTTCAATCGCATTTTTTCCAAAAAATTTCTAAAACACTTAGAAGCTTAATGTTTAAGAAAAAGAAATGTTGTAAGATTAGTTTAATGGACAAAGTGGAATAATCTGAAACTTTGTTGGTTAATGCATTTAAGAAATTGTTCAAGTTTTTTAATTTTTTTGGAGGGGGAGGGACTAGTCATAAATGAAATAAAAATCTCTAAGAATTAGAGAAACTACATTAAAGCTTTCATACAAAAAAAATAATTTAATTTAAGCATCTTTATTAGTCCAAGATGAATTTAGTTTTCCCAAATGAAAGCCCAATAATTTCTATGACAAAAGGAAGAATTCTGTATAACAAAGCAGTTATAAAAAATTAATTCACAAATGCTTTTATGGTTATTATCCAAGCCATCCCTTTATTTTCAATTAACTTTCCAAAACTTTCTAATTTAATAACAAGATTATGATTTGAGGTTGTGATGATTAACAAAGAAAAGTATTCAATGCCCCTCAAAAACAAACAAAAGAGCATGATGAAATTATTAATGTTTCAATCTTGTAAATGAAATGGATTTAACTGAATTGTTTCTGCAAATCTATTTTTTACTAAACTCAATCATTTTAATTAATTTGTATATCTTAAGAAACACAACAAAAAGAAATATCGTCTTTTTTATGAGGAAATGATAAAAAAAAAAACGTAAAAGGTGCATATCTTTAGAAAGAGTCTTTTTTTTTTTTTTATTTAGTTAATCAATAAAAACATCTTCCATATCTGACGGCAATAATAATATGTTTGAAATAGAACCAGTTGTCATTGAGCTGATAAGTATATTGGCACATATAGTCGCTCTATTAAATTAATATTAAAGCATATTATATTAAATTATTCTGCAGTTACAAACTATTCTCTTAGTGAGAGTGTGATGTAAAACAGCAATAGTTTAAAATTCGGTGATTTACAGCTAAACAAAACAGTTCTGCGTCTAAATGAATGCAGATTTTTCAAAACAATCATTAAAATATTGCAATATTTTAACAATTTAATAAAAAGGACAAATGAGTATGTTTATCAAATACTCTTCGTTGTAATTATAAATAAAAAAGGAGAATATAAAAATAATAAAAACAAGTGAATATACCGCATTATTTTTTGCTTTCTTTTATGCTATGTCCCTCTATATATAGCTGATTTAATAAACTTAAAAGTAATTAAGTCATTCATCATCTTTGATAAATATTACTTAAAGTATTCTTTAATAGAAGGTAAATAAACTCTTAAGATAATTTCAAAAACTTCTAGGCAATTTTTTTTCAGTAACTATCATTTATATAGAAAAAAAAAGATTTAATCATTCATAGATATACTAAAGTATAATCTTATGCATTATCAAGAAATGAATAAAGTTGATAATTAATTGTATTTTTAATAAATTTCATTTAGGCAAGTAACCGACAGCATGTTTCTTTCGAAAACGCGTAGAAAATTTATTAAGTTAATTGACAATTTTAATAATTATAATTCAGAAAATTCTATTATTTTAATCAAACCATGAAATTTATACTTAAATAGAAACATTTTTTAAAGAAAAAAATATTGAAAACACAACACACAAGATAAGTAATTTTTACTTCTTTTAAAAAAGTAACAAATAAATTTCTGAGAAGACTTTCCTCAAATGCAATTTTATAATTTTGTTCAAAAATTTTATATAAAAAAAAGTTATATTTTAAGTGACATTACACTACAATATGTTTTCAGTTCCTTTTAATCAGCGTTCTGTCATTTATAATGCATAGTTGTATTATCAAAGACCTTATGATTTTAGGTTTTCATTTACTACATATAAAAATATCTTAAATGAAAAAGAATAAAACTATGTTTTCCAGAAGGAACCTCTTACAATTAAAATTATTCAGAGTGCTGTATTCATTTGTTGTAATCTTCTTTCAAAACCAAATATTTTTTATAAAATTAACAGAGATCTCAACCCCATTTTCCTAATTTTAAAATGACAAATTTAAATTAAATTGCAAGCTTCCATTAATATTTAAGGTTTAAAATTACATTTAGACTTACTTAAACTTTAATTTAGTTAATTGCTGAATGGTAATTTGAAAATGAACATGAGATGAAAAGGATAAAATGTTGTTATACGCTAAAAGCACCGCTAAAAGAATATAATTTTCAGGTGATCTGTGTATCTAACAAGGTGATCGAAAGCCTTAGAAATTAGAATGTCTTAGAAAAAAGCTTTTTCGGATTAAAATTTCACTAAGGCATGAATAAGTATTTCATATTATTACCCGTAATCTAGTATATATTAGTACTTTTAAAAAGCAAATCTTTTGGAAAAAAGTAGTTTTTCCACTTTCCAAAAAATAGTTCATATGTATCAATATCTTGTATCTTGATACATATGAATGACCTCTTCTTTCCACTTTTTTTTTTCATTCCTTAACACTAATCTTCATCAGTCGATAATTCAAACTAAATATAATTTACAAAACTTAGACCAAGGTATTGAAGTGCTTAGTGAATAACAAAAAATTAAATATTAACAAAATACATTGTTAAGGCAATCGTGTGTGTGTGCGCGTGCGTAGATCGAAAAAAGAACCTGATCTTTCAAGACATTTCAATTAAAACAGCGATAGCTATCAAGTCTGCGGCTCTCCAGAAACCTTTTCTATACTGTTCCGAGCTATTCGGCATTTTGTTTCCAACTATTTAAACAAGTCCGTTTCATAACTTATTTCTGCATCCATATAAAATAAAAACTGAATTTTTTAAATTTAAATTAATTTTTTAAATTTCAATCCAACTTAAATTGTTATTTTTAAAATTATGATCTAATTCTAAGATTATCTCATTCTTATTAAGTTTTAATAAGAAACAGAAAAATGCAATTACGCACAATATGCTTACGCAAAAATAAGGCTCCAAAAGAATAATTTTGATAATCAACATGTATAATTTATGCTTACTATGTAAGACTAATTACTAAAAGATATTTTATTATAACGGGTTTACATTACTTATAAGATATTTCATAAGATATTTTACTACAATATTTGGCATTGCCACCTCTTTGAATTTTATTAAATCTAAGAATCAATTTTGACGAAGTTTTCCAATTTTTTTTTCTCTCTCTCTCTAAATTCTTATTATTGTGTATTAGGAAAACAAATAAAAATAGAATATATGAATTTATATAATTAATACATTAAATGTGTACCTCTATTAATTTGTTCCTTTTCTGAAAACAAAAAATATTTAAATGTTTGTCCGCATAATTTTTAATGTTTGTAGATAAATCAAACTAAAATATGAAATATATTTATGTGTTGTGTTTTTGTGTATTTACTAAAGAGTGTAATAATATCATATGTATTGCATATTAAAGCATTGGAAGCAGATTCTTTTAATGAATTTTTTGTTCATAATATTAGATATCTTTGCCTAAAATTAACATTGCATTTTTGATATAAAAACAATTTCTAATTCATTTTTATCAGCGTTTACTTCAATTTATTTATTTTCAGTATGTAAATGTATAAAAATATTTGTATTAAGATACAGCCAAAGATGATTTATTTTCTCTCTGTACTGATAAATTAGAAAATAATATTTAACTTAATAATATTTTAAAACATTACATTATTTTTTTTTCAAAAAAAAATTCAAATGTTTCGATTTTTTCTCAAATACACAAAGTTATCAGATGTGTATATATGTGTAGTAATCATATGGTATTAAATTCATTGGAATACCTCTCAGGTTTTGTTCGAAGAATCTAAAGGACAAAGGAATGAAATAACAAAGTTAACAAACAGTTATTTAACAATGAAGAAGAACAAGTCAGAAGAGTTCATAGAACAGAAAGTGTCACCTCTCTCTCTCTCTCTCTCACTCTTAAGGAAAAATATTGCTACTGAAATGTACCAATTTGCAAAGCTTATAACTTGTTAAACAGATTTACATGTAAATATAATTAAATGTTATATTAAAAGTGAAAAAAAAACTAATATCGGTATTTGACAATTATTGATTAATTTTAAGCCCACGCTTGATAAAGTATCACAGTTGCCTCATACAAGTGGCTTTAGTGAACAGGGATAGCTACCAAAGGAATGACATTAGAAAAGATAGGTATTTTTTATTCATTTACAAGATAAGTTAAAGAAAATAACTGATTTAAAAAGATCATAAAAGGATCAGTGACTAGAATAAATTATTCTATAAGAAATTCCATAAATAGTGATAATATTCATGATGCAGAAGAGATTTTTAAGCAATTATTTGAACTATCGAATAAACTTGTTGACTTATATAAGAAAATTTAATTCAATATAACAGAAATTGGTACAGAATTCGAAATTGAATGCTTTTTGTACTATGAAGATAAACTACGTAAGGAAGTTCAGATGCTCTAATTTCATTTTAAAAGAAGTGTATTCGAAAGCTTCAAATTGTTCTTCTGTCATACAAAATAATTCAAGCATGAGATTAAATAATTGTACAAGTAGTTGTGTGATATTACCCAAAATCAATATGGATAAATTTTAAAATATAAAATTCCCAAGAATTCCATTTAATTTTTTAATTCTTTTGAAACTGGCGTTGATCAAAATCAAAGTTTGTTTGAGATGAACAAATTTAATAATTTGAAAAGTTTACCTAGTGCCTTTGTATTAAAATGTATAAAAGGATTTTCCACGTCGTCTGAAAACCATGAAAAAGCTTTTTAAACTAAGAAGAGAACTTTTTGGTACAAACTATTTGGAAGCGTGGCAAAGTAATTATTTATATGCTTGGAACAAAGAAATAAGAACAGGATTTCAAAGAATAATTGAGGATATGGTAATTATTAAAGAAGATAGCCTTCCTATTTAAAATGGGCTTTGGCCAGAATTGTAGAAGTTTTTGCTGGAAAATACATTAATATTAGACTGGTAAATACGTGAAAATACAAAATGATATCTTTAAAAAATCTATATCAAAAATTGTTGTTTTAACTAAGGAAAAAGAGCTGTTGACTAGTTTATGGGTAATATTAGCTTTATTTCAAATTATTAGATTAATTTTGATAAAAGATACTTTTTATAAGTTGTATATTATTATTATTTTTATTATAATTGCATAAATGGAAAGCATATGTGTATTACTTCTTACTGTAGGTCCATTTAAGATTTTGAGCAAGTTGGGAAGATTTTGAGCAAATTGGATGTACTTCATTTCTTGAAATCGCTATTTTATCTGCGTGAGAGATAATAAATCTTCTGCCTTTTCTCTTGTATTTAACAAGACATATTTATTTATAAGACCCCCATGGTTGTACTTTTTTTTCATGGAACGTGAGACAGATGTTTTGAATTTAATAGTCTAACGATTATAAAACTAAATTGTAATTGGTTCACATCTAGAGGCGTGCTCTCTTAGTTCCAATATAGCTTGGAAATATTAAATATTGTTTCTTTGTTTGCCCATCTTATTAAATTTAGTTAACCTTAGTTACTTAGAGTACTAACAGAGTGTTTCTTATGTACAGTGATTTCTGCTCCATATACTGCCGATAACTCAGATTATGATACTGTTCTGGAAGGGTCATAATGTTACGAGAAAAATAGCGAACCTCATAAGTAACAGCTACTTGAAGAAACTGAACCTTAATGGTAGGATAGCGTAGCTCTATGAAATCTAGAAAATTCAATGCTAACTAATTTACGATGTACTGAATGATTTATGCATCTGTCATTACGAAGTTGAGGAGCAGAGCGACTCTCAGAATCTTAAAGATAAAATCTGGGGGGCACTACCTGAAGATTTGATTGGAATCGTAAAATTCCAGCTCTGATTTTGTGTGATCGTGCACTTCCAGAAAGGTTTATTTAAGAGGATACTTTATTTCTCGCCTCCCTCCTCCCTGCCTAGCACCAGGGATTCCCCGATTACAAGATACCATTCCGGTGTTCGACCTTTCGGATGATTCCGAAAATAGTCTGTGGATAGTGTTCCGAAAAATAAGGAAGATAGCTTAAACATTATAATACGGAATATTGTCCAACACACTATTTAAAAATTCAATGACATGATCGGTACTGTTGAAACAATGAATTGAAAAAATGAGAATGCCATCTACGGTTCCTACTCCAGGGTGATAAATATTGGGCTCCATTGTAACTCTGTAACGAACGATTATTTCTATCCGATTCTTGTGTCATAGTTCAATTAAATGTAAATAACTCTAAAAGTTAATAACTTCTCCAAAGACACGTAAGTCTAATCTAACTCAACTATTTATATATCAATTACTATAATATAATAGGTCATGGCTCTCTTTGGATTCTTTGGTTAGTCAACCAATTTAAATATCACTGAAATAATATGCTCTTACCAAACCCTTCCAGTTGAGGTTGCTTTTCTCCGATAAATCCTCTGCAACAGCAATAACAGGTAACTACTCTAGATATTATCGGCCTCTTGTAAGAACAAAACTCAGAGTTAACAACACTCTCCCTTTCCTCTAAATTTTACTTTAATACAACCTCTAACAATAACGTTCAGTGAATAGTTCTGTAACATTAACGTAGATGAAATATTAATGAATGAAGGTTACCTTACTGTCCTTTGAAATAGTCACCTCCCATAACTATGCACCGTTGAGATCTGCTATACATGTCCTGGAAACTTTGCAAGAAGTCTTCTTTCGGGATGGAGTTCAAAAGACTCGTCACGTTTCGTTGGATGTCAGGAATATCGTCAAATCTCTTTCCTTTCAAAGCGAGTTTGAGTCGTGGGAATAGGAAGAAGTCTGAAGGATTGAGATCTGGCGAGTATAGTGGATGTTCAATTTGCCCCCCCCCCTTTTTTTGCCAGGAACTGTTTGATGATATTGACTGTTTGATGATATTGACTGTGTGAGGGCGAGCATTGTTGAGAACAAAAAACTATGAACCTTGTTGTGCATACTGGAGTCGTACTCTGCTTAGACGTTTCAAGAAACGGGTCAAAATTTCAATGTACCTTTCAGCATTCATCGTCTTTCCCTCAGGTAGAAATTCCTTATGGATAATGCCTTGAGTATCAAAAAAGGTGATGAGCATCATTTTGATGCGCGATTTTTCTGCTATGATCTTTTTTCAACGAGGTGAGGCAAGAGAATGCTATTCCATGTTTTGCCGTTTCGTTTCAGGGTCGTACCTGAGGCCTCAGGACTCATCCACTCAGTGACAATACAGTTCAAGAAATTTGGTGTCGCATCCGCAGTTTCGACAAAATCCTGTGAAGTCTCTAAACGTGCCAGCTTCTGATTGTCAGTCAAGTGATTTGGCATAAGATGTTTGTATATCATATCTAAACCACTTCGCTTTATTTCCACCCGCATCTAATTAACATAATCACATTTCATTTGGGTTAGGAAGAAATTGTTATTCCAAGCAATAAATTTCGATTAAAGTCCCCAAGGTCAGTGAAGAGAAAATCGCGAATAGCCCAACATCACTACTTCCTGGTATTATTTTCTTTCACGTCCATTTTAAGTCCATCACTGAGTTAAGTTACACAAAATTACACCTTAAAATGAAGAGAAATTTATTCACAGATGATACTCAAGTTTGTTTTTCAGATCAACGAATAATCAATATTTAAATTTAATCAACTTTATGTGTGGTTATTAATTCCTATATACATCTAACTTAATGGTTAATTATAGTAAAGAGTATTTTTCTTATCAACCAATTTGGAATCAAATGTTTAGAAGATTTGAAGGTAAAGGTTCGATTTCTTAACCTTAAGCAGCAACTTTCTGCCTATGATTCGAAAATTTTTCAAGATTGGGAAGACATTCAATATTCCTTCATGTATAGTTTCAGCTTCACTCTCTACCACTTATTACCAACCCTCATATTAAACGCTTCACTGCTTATATTTTCACTTTCTTAATTCTTCTTCAGTAATTTTAATCTAATCTGCCTATGTCACGATTCATTCATTGGAAGAAGTTTTCAACTAAAAAAATTCCTTTAACAGTCTCCAAAGTGTTAGCTGAATGGAGAAATGCGATAAAATCCGCGTCATACGTTAATATTACGTAAATAAAAAAAAACATACTATTTCATTTTATTACAGATATATATAAATATTTTAATAAAGCAATACGTTTTCCTTCTTATTATATAATTCCGAAATTTCAAAATCGAATCTTTATTCTCATATACTTTGGACTTAAGAATTTTGCTGCATATCACTTCCTTCTACATTTAGCTTTTCCATTAACAATACTATGAACATGGAAAAAAAAACTGTGAGTGAAATTTGAAACTTCATTCATAATACTTAGAAAAATATTGCTTCATGAATTCCTGATTAAAACCTGTTTTATATCAAAACTAACTATAAGAAACGTGATTATTGAAGAAAATAATCCATATTTTGTGTATTATTATTTTTATTGTAGTTACATGAATGGAAGGCATTTGTGTATTTTTTCTTATTGTAGTTCCATTTATGATTTTGAGTAAAATAGTTGTACTTCATTTTTCTGAGTCGTTATTTCTTCAGAGAATGGGATATTAAGTCTGCTGTCATTTCTCTTGCACTAAGCAAGAAAGGTTTATTGTAAGGTCACATGTAGTTATTTTATTAGTTAATGCTCATCAATAGTTACATAAGTAATGAGAGGTATAATCTAGACAACTAGTTGAAAAGTGGTGCTTGATTTGTCCGAAGGGGGTTTCATTAGAGTTAAAAATGATTTTACTGAGACTTTTAGATTCAAATAAAAATTTAGCTATTCTTGGTACTTTTCTTATTTAGTATTTTTATTTTTCATTTATTTTGTAGAGTCAATTATAATAAAATTTCTAAATTTCCATGAAAAATATACAATCACTTAATCTTGCTTTTTTTAACTCTTTTATATGAATGCAGCTTTTCTCAAATAAATATTACTATTTCCATAGCTATTCTCCTAAATAAATGTGCACGAATAAAAATAATAGAACTCTGAAAAAATTCACATAACTAGATAAAACGCTACAGAAATTTTAATTTATTTTTAGATTTTTTAGAAGAATAGAATCGCAACACAAAACATATTTTAAATTATATTTCACTGTAAGAACTCAACAAGCTAAAAAGTGTAAAAGAGGCTATATTTGTCTATAAACGAACGTTTCTCTTGTCATGTTGACAATTCAATTCCGTTACTATTCGAAACTGATATCTTTATAGTAGAATCGAATATACGTGCTGCTTCTCAACTTTCAAAAGCTCCATTAGATTTTCGGTAAAGGTTTTGTACGAGAACATCCAATGAGAATACTAACTCGTATAACTTTGATGTAACTGGAAAACTTACAACTTGGATATCTATTGTACTTCACTTCTATATTCAGTCTGAGTTTCTAATACATTTCGTGGGGGTCAAATATATGTGAAAAAAAATGATACTCGCTGAATTTAAATTGCATAGGAGCTTATGATCCCAAACTGCGAGTTTCAAATAGAAATGCTTTATTTTGGAATTAATTTTACTCGCTATAGTTAATTTTAATAAATATTACTTCAATTATAGTATTGAAAAATGTTATTCAAAATAAATTGGTAAAACTGTAATTTAAATTTGTAGCATTGATAGCAAGGATAATATTTCAAAGTGTTAATCTAGTTTTTAACATTTTTAATCAGATTTTCTTATTCATTTTCCGCTGTTATTGAAATGGTTCTCTTTGGTATCTATTATTTCATGATATACCTATTTAGAAATTTCATTCCATTCGCAGTCATAAATTATATGAATAAATTTCTTCTCTTCCTGCTCGTTTTTTTTTTTTATCTAGAAGGTGGATGTTGAAGATTTATTGCTTAAATGTGAATCGCACTGCCTGACCATAGTTCTGGTAATGTATTTTGATTCTGTACGTTTCGTTAAAGTTTGATAGAAAGTTTTAATTGAGCAGGTTGTGGAGAAGAAATTCTATCCACATCACTGAAAAAATAGAATGATATTTCACTGATGTTTTAAGATTAGATTTATTTTCATTCAGAGTTATTTCACTTTTACTCTTGTGGTTAAAAAATAAAGATTTTAAAGTACGGAAATTTTACTCTGTAATATTTGATTTGACCTCATTGATAGTACCATAAAGGCATTATAATATTTACTGAATGCCTAAATTTTGGTGATAACTTGAGTAAATGGATTCTAGTCTAGTGGACCCCTATTTACATTTCATGCGCTCCTAATTTTTGCTTCCATTAGCATAAATCCCTTGCAGGTCGAAGTTGACCCCTGGGACCCAAATAGACCATTTTGTGAACCTTTGGGAGTATCATCGTCTCTCGACTTTCTTTTATATTGAATCATCTCCAAAAAAAAATTCATCAACTTCTGTTATTTTATTTTTCTACCTTCTTTCCTTTTAACATTTGAATTCATTCTATGCTTTAAGAGTAGCTTTAACAACTGATCTAAAGTACAATAATCTGATTAAAAAAAATGAAATAAGTACAAATTTTGAGAACATAATCAGCAAAATTTTTGAATTAAGAACAAAGTTACCCATATATGATACACAATATATTCGAGAAACAAAGTAACAATAACATACAATAAACTTAAAAAACAAAAGTCTTCAAGAAAGAGACTCAATGTCTGTGAAGTTATATTATTTTCTTATGAAATCATTCTAAATCTTTCTTATGATAGTGAGTGTTGTCAAATGACATCTGGTGACTGAAATAAAATCTATATGGCACAAGTCAAAACTAGACACCGTTCTGCAAACTCAGCGATATTATGACAGTGATAAGGACTGTCTAGTAGTAACGGAAATAGAAGACGAAAATCTTCCTCTTCTGTTGCATAAATATTTTGATATTTCTTAATATTTTTATTTAAAAGAAAGAAATATTTCATACTCCCACAAAATATATTACGTATTTCTCAAAATTTCCAATTCAAATATTTCTCATTTTTCAAGACCTTTATCGAATACTTATATAACTATCTATTTTAGCCTATAAAATTAGTATTTTAAAAACCTATTTCTATACAGAAATAAATGCAATAACTCATTAGTAATTCTTAGATTATTTATGCAATTTGATTAATTCTTTTCCTTATTAAACTCAGAAATACCACTTTTATTACAAGCAATAGCATACTATGTAGAAATGTACTAGCATACTATGGATTTTATGATAACATATTACTCGTTCAGCGCATGCTTTTTTTCTGTTATTAAAGACTTTTATAGATATTGTGAAGAATTTTATATGGAAATCCTTTTAACAGCCAATTCCGTTTTAATTACGATTTCTTTAACAGTGCAAAAATATTACAACTTACAATCAAGCCTCTAAAAATATCTCAAAATAAAAATAATGTAGAAATAGGTATAAAATATGAAGTCTTACTAATTTAGTACATATATGTTTCATTCTAAACCTTTCGACAAAATTTGAATCTTTGTGCTTGAGTGATTGCAAAAACATTTTTCTTTAAAAGTTTTAATTTTACAAAATATTTATCATTAAAATTTTTAAAATGTATATTTTTATTCATTAAAATATATGATTCACTTATATTTAATCAGCTTTTATACTTAAAATAAGCATTGCATGCTATGTACATTCATGATCATCATTTCTGATACCAGGAAAAACAAATTCCTTCATGCTAAGCCAGATCTTGTTAACTATCTTGAAAATCAAAATAACATTATGAAAATAATCTACAATTAATATAAGTATTAACCATCTGATTATGTATCAGATCTTCAGAAAAATATTTTAATGAATTTTAGATGAAAATATATCTAAATTTCGTATAATTTATTGCACATACATCCTGCTTTCTATCCGATCGTTTTTTTTTTTAATTATGAAACTGATTAAATATTGATTAGGTGATAATGAATGAAAAAGCATTAAGTGTTTTTGTATGTTGAACATCAAATATTCCACGAAGTAGTAAATATCATTTCAACTGTAAGACTCGTTAAATATTTATGGTTTTAAGTAAATAAATATATTGAATACATTACTGCGACCTTTAAGATAGGCAGTAGAATGATTTTTGAATTTCTAGAAATAAAAGAATAGTGCTTTTCAGTTTTAATACGATTTATATAGGTCAAGTAGTTGAGAGCAACCTTCAAAATCCCCCCCCAAGTGTTAACATTGATATCATTTGACGGCACTTGAACAAATTACCAACGATGGATGGATGGATGGATTTATACCATTATGACTTTGAAGATTTGCTTAATTCTATACATATAGTTTTATTTATGTTATCTTGGTGAAATTTAACAAATTAAAAATTAATAGTTCTAGATATTTTGAGAAATTGAAATCTCTTATAATTCTTGTTTTAAGAGAAAATTATACTTGTTATAGTGATAAAAAAAAGTAAACAAATCAAAAGTATACCACAGAGTAGCCCTGATAGTAAGAGATTCACTAATATTCATCTATATTTTTATGAAAATAGTTTTATAGACAATAATAAATTCATTTTATTCAGGTATATTGATCACTTTATAGTTTTTTAAAAAAAATTCAATCCAGAATTTAAACTGGATTTAATATTTTCTCCTTCTTATTTAAATATGATAAACAGAATTTTTTATGTGTTAATTCAAAACAATTAACAATGGGATTTTTAGCATTGTATTTACCAATCGAGATAATTACTGTTTTTTAATTAATAAAGTTTCTTTTCTTAATGGATAATAAGAAAATTTTTAATTAATAAAGTTTCTTTTCTTAATGGATAATAAGAAAATTTTTAATTAATAAAGTTTCTTTTCTTATAAAGTTAATTTTCTTAAGATGGAGTATGAATAAGAATGTAATAAAAACTCCTTGCTTGAAAATATTAAATTAGTCAACATGCCTTTAAATTTTCAAAATAATTCAAATATTTTCTATGTCTATTTGCACAAAGATTGATTATCCTAATATTTTTTTAAAAAGGAAACTCAAGATATTTAAAACATTTTAAATTTTTGGAATAGACTAATTTTTTCATTATAATCTAGTTTATTTTTTTATTTATTTTGTTTTTAATTTATTTATTTTACAATTTCATTCACACACACACATATGTGTATATATATATATATATATATATATATATATATATATATATATATATATATATAAATTCTTTGTTTAAAAAATTTTTGCAATATTTTTATTTATAATCAGGTTTATTTCAAGTTCAGGCACTATTTTGTAGATGGCGTTGCTATCTTCTGTTGCTATTGTTGTTTAAAACGGGTAATTGGTCCACCATATTTGTTAAATGTTTTTACTTTTTGCTGAATAAGTGTATTTTATATCAAAATATATTTTGTCTTTTTAATAATATACTTAGTTATTTTAGTTATATTGAGTTTTGGTTTTTCCTGATTTCTCTGACTTTGATTGAGTTCTTTCTTAAATGATTCTTAATGAATTTTTTTCATCTCTGTTCTATCAGTTGTATCTATGATTTTAAAACTTTTTTTGCAATATTTTTATATATTTCGTAATATTTTTTCTTTATTTGAAATGATTTATCTGTATATTTTTACGGACAGGTATGCATCTTTTTACTCAAAGTAGTACTGAAATGATTTCTTACATATTGATTTGGTTTTTGTAATTATTGAGGTTACTTCCTAACTTGTTTTTGATTTTGACTAAAGTTTTGATGTTTAATTAATTCAGATATCTATATACATGTGTGTGTACACATATACATATGAATATGTTTCTATATGGTGAAACCCAGTCATTATTAGAGGGCGCTTCTTGTGTGGATTTAGGCAGAGATCTTCAAGACAAAAGAGTATCCATATGTATGCGTTTCTCTGTTAAATATTATTGTTAATTAAATTTGTTGTATATTGTTTCGACTTCGACGGAGAATTACTAAACATGACACACAGAACTACTAATTCAATTATTGAAATATTTTGCATCAGCCAAAGGATATTGAAATCAACGACCATCGCAAGTGAGCCGGATAAGTAAACTTTTTATGGAAACTGAATCATTCCTGGATAGGAAAACGAAAATGTCTGAAGATCTTTCAAAATTGAAAAAGAAACGTACAATGATACTTTCTATTTCCACAAAATTGATTACTAAAATTGAATGAACGATCAGCAGCGAAAGCGAAATCATTGATCAGTTTGAAGTATTCTTAAAACAATTAACTGAAAGGAAAGTAATTTGAATTCTATAAATAACAAAATTGAAAACCTATTAACTATTGATATGATTTCTGAAAATATGGAAGCTTCAAAAGAAATTAAAAAAAAGATAATTTTCTGAAAAACAAAATTTTCCTCCAAAATTAAGAAAATGAATTCGAATTCTATCTAAGCTAATGCAGTTTCGAGAAATACTGATGGAATTATATTTGAATTTCGAGAAATACTAAAATATAAATTTACCAAATTTGCATATCTCTAAATATTCGGAGAATTATTCAGGATTGTTAGATTCTTATAATTTATTTGTATTCATAATAATGCGAAACTAAGCAAGGTTGATTAATTTAAATATTTGAAATCATATTTGTGTGGTAATACATTTGTTTGCATTGACGGATTTGCCATTTCTGATGAGAATTACGATTAAGCTCTAGATTTTTTTTAAAAAATAGATTTGGAAGTAAAAATATGCTGATTAATGCTCACTTGAATGATTTATTAAATCTAACACCTGTTAAAAACCCTAATGATATTATGAGTTTATGAATTTTGTATGATAATGCAGAAACGAAGTCTCGAAATCTTGGGAATAAAAGGAAAATCTTATTTAAATTTATTGACACCCATTTTATTGAAATTAATTCCTTAAGAATTTTTAATGTAGTTTAATGGCATTCAAAATGGCAAAGAATTTTGATTTTAATGTTCTTTTATAGTTTCTTTATTCCGAAATTCGTAGCCTAGAAAGATCATTTCAAATTAATAATCGTAAAGTATCCAGTCGTTAATTCCTTCCCCCACAAGAAAAATTATAAAATAAAAACTTCAATTTCATTAGACATAACAGTAAGCCACAACCGAAAAAAAGAAAACTCATTTTCTATGACTGTACAGCAATCACTGACGCCAGGAAGTGGAAAATGTTTGTTTTGCAATAAAATTCATGAATCAGGATCTTGTAATACGTTTAATGCTAAGGAGAAAAAAGAAATATAAAAAAGGGAGTAGCTGTTTTCTGTGTTTGAAACCTCATCACCGGGTAGCTGAATGTCTTAAAAAAATTTATGTTTTGTTTGTGAAGGATTCCACCATGTTTCAATTTCTTACAGTTAAAAGTGACGTTTTACAGTCTGTTTCTGATAAATATACTTTTCTAATAGTTAAAAAAGAAAGCTTTCCCATTTGCACATTTGGAGCCAAGAAAACTGATATGGAAACACATAATGTAGTCAAAATTAGTTTAAAAAAAGAGAGATGAGCGAAATTTATATATTAAGAAGCAGGTGAAACGAAACATATTTCGACCACACAGTTACCAACCTCTGATAAAAATATTTATAAAAAATTCAGATATTTAATAAATGTTCAATTAACTGATTGCTACGACTTTGATAATAAAAAAAATAACAATTCTTCCTGGTGCGGACTATTAACTATTATGAGGTAGTTTTTGGTCGAATTACACGACTGAATAAACAATTAGTTGCAGTCGAAACATTGTTTGAATGGTCCTTTCAGGGGAGGAACACAAATTGCGAGGAACTTTTTTACCATGAGTGTTATTACAAACGGAACCAACTTTTTAAAGCATCTTAGCGATTTTGGAATTTAGAGAATTTGGAAAACGAGACAGAGTTTTCTAACGACGAAAATATAAATTAAGACATAAGGGCTGAACTTGAGGCAGGGATTTCGTACCAAAATAAGTGGAACAAAGTTAAATTACCTTGGAAACCAAATATGAAAGCATTAGAAAAAAAAAGGAACAAGTTGTAAAGAAAAGATTCATGAATTTATGAAATAAAGATCACATTTTAAAGATGGTCATTCTTTATTTGATGAATACAGAATTGTTCTAAAGAATTATCTTTCCGAAAATATCATAGAACGCGTTCAAGTTGATGAAAAAAATTTGAAGCGAAATATATTTTACCTACTACATAGGACAGGAAAACGTGTCGATAGGGCTACAAGAAAGTTACGAAACGTGTTTGAAGCATCATCACATGCGAAGGGGCATTTATCTTTAAACGATTGCTTATACACCGGACATAATTTTATATTAAATATATTTCTTCTTTTGATCAAATTTCTAACAAACAAAATTGCATTTGTGGCCGATATAGAAATGGCATCTTTGATTATTGAAATATATGAAAGTGAAAGGGACTTTACAAGATTTTTCAGGGATAAAGATCCAGGACTGATTAAGAAAACAAAACTTTTGATGTTTTTTTGAATGAGTAGAGTTTTGCTTGTAGCAAAATCAAGCTCATTACATCCTGTGGCTACAAATTAACATCTAAAAAGCGTAGATGCATTTATTTTAACCTCTAAGCTTCTAAACTAGTTATTGTACGTAAATAATTTACTATGCGGCCAGGTCAACGTCTAACAGACTTTGACAGTATGTGAAGAAAGTGTACTGATCTTTAAGAATGCCACCATGGACCTTCGAAAATAGAGAGTTCCTGTCTTCCGAACTAAGACAAGAATTGAAGAAATTAAATTTTGAAGTAGATAAATTTGAAGAGTGAATGAATACAAAGTTGATAATTTCTAAAGTTTTGGGAGCTGGATGGAATGAAAATACTGATACATTTTATTTTGGCTCTAAAAATTCGGAAAAATTTCTCTCTGAAAGAAATTCGTCTTCGTCAGGTGACCTACTTCAAACCATCAACAAATTAGTAACATTACCTATTTCGGGCAACCCTGCAGTTACAATACTTAACTAAAAACTTTTTTTAAAACTTTAATTCCATTTTTTTTACTAATTTTGTAATTAAGTATTATAGATAGCATGGGACTTAAGATTTTTATTTTGCAGAATTTAGTTAGTATTATCTTATTATATGTTACATCTGAAATTTGAGATTATTAAGATAAACTTCATTGAAGTTTAAATAGGGAAATGATCTAGTGCAAATTTGAGCAGAGATCTTCGAGACACGAGTTAAGAGTGTTTTTCTGTTAAATATTTTTATTAGTTGTAGATTAGTCACGACAACTTTACTTCGATGGAGAATTATTAAACATGACACATTGAACCACTAATTGGATTATTGAGGGCCTAAAACATTGTATATTTACATTCATACATACATATACATATATATGTGTGAGTATATGTGTAATTGCGTACGAGGGTGGGTCTGAAATGTTTCCGACCTAACCAAGATTCAAGACATTTTTTCTTCAAATTTATTTTTATTCTTCTACATAGTCTCCTTGCAAGTCTACACGCTTCTACCAGCGATGCTCCCATCTCTCTCTAACCCACCCAAATAGTACTCAGTGCCTTTCTCTTCAAAGTAATTGCTCACGAAGGTTTTGGACTCTTCATTTGACAAAACTTTACGTGTTCCGGGTGCAATTTTTATATTAGGGAACAAACAGAAGTTGCTTGGGGCTAGATCTTGGGAGGTAGGAGGGAGGTCAAGCAGTTCAAATCGTAATTCGTGGATTTTCGTCATGGCAATTGCTGAGGTGTGAGACGGCGCATTTTCTTGGTGAAACAGAATTTTTTTTTCTGTAAATAAGGCTGTTTTTTCGCAATTTATGGCTTCAGCTTGACAAGTAATGATGCGTAGTATGCTCTGATAATTTTTTTTTGTTTGAAGAGAAATATAGCAACTGCTATGAATATGTCAAATGAACGCGTTTATCACATATTGAATCAAGATTTAAGCATGAGAAAACTATCCTCGCATTGGATGCCGCGTTTACTCACGTTAGACCAAAAACGTGTTCAAATAAACATTTTCAACGCACAGTGGACGCAGTTTAAGCGTAATAAATCAGAGTTAGGTCGTCAATTAATTAACTGTAGATAAAACATGGATACTCTATTATACGCCTGAAACAAAAATAACCTCAAACCACAGAGGACAACGAAGGGAGAATCGGCTCAAAAAACAGCGAAAACAATTTTTTCGGTTAGGAAAGTGAGAGCGACTTTTTTTAGGATAGCCATGAAGTTATCTTAATCGATTATCTTCAAACAGGACATCATTACAGGTGCATCACTTTTTTATAAGTTGATGCCACAAATTGAGGGAAAACAGCCACATTTGTAGAAAAAAAATTCTGTTTCATCGAGACAATCCGCCGTCTCACACCTCAGCGGTTGACATGGCGAAAATTCACGAATTATGATTTGAACTGCTTTACCACCTTCCTTACCCTCAAGATCTAGTCCCAATCGACTGCTTTTTGTTCCCTAGTCTAAAAATTGTCTCCGAGGACAGAGATTTTTGTCAAATGAGGAGGCAATCACCTTCGTAAACAATTTCTTTCATAGAAAGACACCGAGCATTATTTAAACGTTTAAAGAGATGGGAGAATCGGTGAGAGAAGTGTGTAGACCCTACAAAAAAACTGTGTAGAAAAATGAAAATAAATATAAAGAAAAAATGTCTTGTATTTTTATTAGGTGGCATTTTTTCAGCCCTCCCTAGTATATATATATATATATATATATAATATAACAATATATATATATATATATAAATATATTGTTACGAAAATTTCTTACTTTGGTGTATGGTAGTGAAAATCATGTCCAATACAGACCATAACGACAAATGATTCTCGATTCGTAAATCTTCAGGATGATTCACTGGTAGCACAGCTTGAACAATAATAGTATAAATAGATAAGCAGCCTTTGCATAATTTAGTGACCCAGATACAGTTTCAGTCACAGTTGTAACAGCAACTTTCAGCTCACCAGCTTACTAGTTCTCTCTACGGACTATCTCTACAATAATACTCTACACTTCCAGGGCAGACTCCGACAATTTCCGGAATATACTCGCTGCTTATCCACAAATTCACCTGGCACGCACCACTCGAAGTGCCGACAGCTGTCCGTTGATTTCCGCAACGAATACGCCAAAAACAGACTCACTGTTGTATACAGACTGATTCCCTCGGTGAATATTTTCCTATTCTAACCAGGTATGACGTCACACCAAAAATTCACGAAAAGTCCGTAACTTTCTTTCCAAACAATATTTCGCTTAGGTTCGAGATCTTTCCATGTGTCCCCAAAGTCGCCAAGTTTCTCACCAAAATGCCAAAATGGTCACGAAATCAGTCACTAAGGGTAAGGGGTCATTGTTTTCATACTTTGGCTGACTCCTGAAATCTCTGTAAATGTTTCTTTTCCTTCAAAAGAGAACCCCTGTGGATAAACGCCAAATATATTATTTACGTGTGTGTGTGTGTGTGTGTGTGTGTGTGTGTGTGTGTGTGTGTGTGTGTGTGTGTGTGTGTGTGTGTGTGTGTATGTGTATGTGTGTGTGTGTGTGTGTGTGTGTGTGTGTGTGTGTGTGTGTGTGTGTGTGTGTATGTGTGTGTGTGTGTGTGTGTGTGTGTGTGTGTGTGTGTGTGTGTGTGTGTGTGTGTGTGTGTGTGTGTGTGTGTGTGTGTGTGTGTGTGTGTATTAATGTGTGTGTGTGTGTGTGTGTGTGTGTGTGTGTGTGTGTGTGTGTGTGTGTGTGTGTGTGTGTGTGTGTGTGTGTGTGTGTGTGTGTGTGTGTGTGTGTGTGTGTGTGTGTGTGTGTGTGTGTGTGTGTGTGTGTGTGTGTGTGTGTGTGTGTAGGAGAGGTTGAATAAAATATTTTCATTTTCTTAAATCAACAGGACTGTTAATATATCATTTCTACCTTTCAAAAGTACATTTTACGAGATACGCTTACATAATGTTTTGCATTTCCGAAGAATTTTAAAGAGTAATCAAGATTTATTTAACTATATCTCACAAACAAAAACTTTGTTGACAGTTATTACTTTTACATCTGGATCATTTTCAATTAAAAATGGACATTAAAAAAAGATTTTTTGTTTTTTTCTTTATTTTTTATTTTGGGAATCAAATATATAATAAATTTGATTGTTGTTACAGTTTCAAATACTTCTTCTTAATTGTCGAGCATAAGCTCGATCTTGTTTGTCTTTCTAAAGAAGTGGCAGCATTTGCTGTAGATGTTTTGCAGATTAGGTGTCAACATGATCTCAAGGAATGTATAAGGAGGAATGATCTCCTTAACACAAACTTGGCGACTCTCTTGGTCGCCAGATGACCACATCGGGCGGCATTACTTGACTCCTCTAAGCGAGAGGAGCTTTTTAAGACATTTTCTGAAGGGTTAATATTTGAGCCACAGTGTTGTACCAAGCATTGTACGAAGAGAGAGTTTGTATTATGTGCGTAGTCTTTTTGTGCTAATGTGATACTGTGATTGTGTGAACTTTAAATTAGTGCTATTGTATAGTTTTATGCGTCATGATAATCCTGATAAATAGGAAATATAGTGTATTTGCTAGAGATTCTCATAATAAATTTGGATTGGTACGGTAAAAACCTGCTTATTAATTGTTTTGATAAAGACGATAAACATAACGATACGCATAAATGAACCACAATTCCAAATTAAATTTTCCTACCTCTGTCCTTCCTCTACCTCTTTTCCTCCTCTCTATATATTTTTCAGCAAAATTACGAATCCTCGGAAAGAACAAGAAATAATCCGTATGTATCCTCGTCTATTTTCATAATTTAACGTGGCAGGAATAATATCTCAGCAACAAAGAATGTACTATAGTAATATAAAAAAATTTAATAATTATCATTTCATTTTTTTCAAAGATATTTTTATTCATTCCTTAACTGGAATTCATTTTTGTGAAAAGAACCAAAAAGAATTTATTGAAATATTGATATTATTTTATTATGAATTTGATATTTTTAAAACATTTTTAACGTTTTCAAAACATCCTAGATTAAGGAATGTGTGCAAAGGATTTAAATATCGGTTACATAAAAAAATATTTAAAAAGTTCTATTAAAAAAGTTTTAATTTTTGAAAGACATTTAACTAAAATCTTATCACAAACATCCCCAATACAACATTCATGATTATTATAAAATAATTTAATTTATCAGAAGTGACTGAAATGCTGAAATTTTTATGACTGTTTTAATGTAAAAGTATCAACCATTTTATCCATCTACAACTCATTTTGGACTATGCAAGACTTGTATATAGAATGCGTTTTCTATAATTAAATTTTAAATTATTAAATTTGAAGACAATTTCAAAATCAGAAAGTTAAATGATTATGTTATTATACATAATTCATCAAAATTATTTAAAACAAATTTGAAAAGTCCGAACAGTAAAAAAAAAACTATTGTAAAAGAAAATGTAATACTTCAAATTGGCTCCTTGTTTAAATAATAGTTGGAAAAATAATTAAAAAGTTATATTTCAAGTCGATGACGAAGAAAGAAAAGTGGTCTACTATTATAGCTTACGAACAGAGAAAACATTATATATAATCTTTCTTTGAATATCAATTTAGAGGAAGATTAGCAAAAGTATATGTTGGAGGATATCTTTATCAAAACATTTTCCTATTTAAGCCTTTTGCTACACATTATGGTTAAACTTATTACTTAACTTAATTACCTAGCTTTACTTAAATTCCTTTACTTTCGAAATTCAAATTACTTAACTTTCGAATTTCAAACTTTGATGCTTCAAACCAGGTTTAAAAGATTTAAGTTCTAATCAGCTCTGTTAGAATTTTAAAGGGGAAATAACAAAAATTTTAACACAAATTTTATTTTGATACGTAAAGATTGATGTATGATTTAGAAGAAATATACATTGTAAGCCGTTATATATCAGTAATACAATCTTATCATAATAATGTTTATCAGTTATTTTAATTTTCATAAGACACGATATCTTATATATTTTTGTAGGTACTGATAACATCATTGGTACGTAATATTTTGCGTGATTGATATTTTATGAAATTATCGAATACATAGTAGATTTATTAGAAAATACTTCTGTATAGAAAATTTGAAAAAATTACAAAGAATTTTAATGGTTACGTTTTTATAGAAAAATTTATAATTTCTCAGAAAGACGATATCAATTAAACTCAAAACCAAAGTCTTATAATTTCTTTATCTGTTTTTCTCTAATTAATTTGAATATTATTTCATCCTATAATATATATATATATAGAATGTAAAACATTTAAAACATAAAATTTTTTAATTATTTTTATTCATCTGAAAAATTTGTTTCTACAAGTACAATTACATATATCTAGACGTCTCATAATACTTCAAATAAATTCAGTTTTTTCCCTTTCCTTTTAGCGTTTATTATTACAAATATTTAAGATCACGCAATTTATTTATTCGTTTTATATACCATTTATAATTACATAACAAATATATTTCATTTATTTTAGAAAACTGTATGAGAGAATCAGTCGCATCAAAATACTAATTTTGACAGTTAAACACATTGTGATCGATTTTAATTATTATTACCTGATAATATTTATCTATTTATGATTCGAAACTAAATTTAAACTAAAAGATATTTGATCGAGTACTTTTTACATGAAACACAATTGCGAAATGCCCATTTTAACTAAGCTTATTGGGTTTTTTTCACAAGCTTAAGAAATTTAATGTAACACCCAAATTTTTTAAGAAAGATAATATTGCATAATATTGTTACATATGAATAAACTATTGGTATCAAAACTGATCGATGAGCTCTTACTAATTACTTTAATCGTTACATCTGTAATTAATTAAATTAAAGATTTTTTCCAAAATTTCCTAAATATGACAATAATGAGTAAATAGAACGGACATTTTAATATATATATGTGGGGGAGGGATTAAATGTCCGTTAGACAATTTTGTCGAACGAAGGAAATCAATGATGGAGAAGTTTAAAACCTTGGCATATATTGATATACACTGATAAAATCAATGTATGTTAAATACAGTTAATAACAATACACTTAAATATACAGAGAGGGCATACAATTCTACATATCATAAGAAATAGGGAAAATAATGAGCAGAGAAAAATACATATAGATATCATAAGTACGTACAATGCGAATAGCATGAGCTTTAAAGGATACACAAAAGTTCCAGCGATGAGACATATTCATAACTAAGCAACAGAGAATACCTTGATTCAGATTATTCCCTTTTTTTAAAAGAGCCCTACATAACTCATCTAGAATTTTAGATGGTGATTAAATACCAACAATGTACTGGTACCTTCCAAGGTAGTCCCATACATTTTGTGTCAGGCTCTAATCAGTAGACCTAGCTAGCTAGTCCATCCAACTAATATCTTCACTCCGAAAATAGTCGTTGAAAGTGGCAACTCTGTATAGATGGGCGCTATTATACATTAATAGGAAATTAGGACCAACAACTCGCGGATAAAGTCAGATATAAAGCTGTAGTATTTCATCCCTATAGCGTACAGCAATCAACATACATCTAAGAAACGTGTACAAAGATATTCGGCCATTGATCATTATGTCACCTCACGCTAGTAAACTAATATCTCCAAAGGAGTCTTGTTTTCTACAATTTTCAGGAGGATATTGTATTTTAGCTATCCTGCAGATGAAATTTCCATTACTATCATTCTGCAAGCAGAATCGTGATTCATCTGTAAAGAAATCACGGACTCAGTCTGCTTCCATGAAATATGTTGTTTGCAGAACAAGCTCTCCCTAAGTTGAGGTTAAAAGTTGATAAAATTCAAGTCTCCTGGCTTTCAGACCGACAACCGAGAGTCTGATATATGAATTGATGTCTTTTTTTACAGATTATGTAGAGTGGTAAATGCAGTTAATCAGTAGTGTCGTCCTGGGCCGCCTCATTTGTAAAGCCTAATAACTGTCATCCCTTGACGATTGCACACTTTTGCTGACCTTTCCCAGCTCTCCTAGAAACGATAGAAGTATCATTAAATTGCTGCCACAGCCTTGGCAACCCTTGGGATGAATTTGCAACTCTCCTGCGACCTGGATTTGGGATAGTCTAGCTTCAAGGTGTCCAACTGATTTCTAGTTCGTTGAGTCGGGAAACGCGTGTGTGTAACAAGTGATTTGTAGTATTTATGCAACAGACTTCTCCTCGCTGTGATTGATGACGACTGACCTCCGACGCATTTTCCATCTTGTTTATATAGACTGCTTGTTTTGCTTATAAACGGTTCGGTATTGATTTTCTGATATGCAAATATTGCTTCAAAGCTATATTTCACGTATTTATTTTTGGAATCTGAGAGATTTTCATTAAATTCTATTCACTTTTCTGCACAAAATTGAAGAATATATTCTTCGGTCTTTACTTTTAGACATTTCTCTGTAAGAGATAAGTTAAATAAAAGAAAAATACCTATGTTGAAAAAAATCTCCCATTTTCCCAGGTCTTAAAAGTGACATTTAATCTCATTTATATATAAATATGAATCATTTAGAATTTCAGTATAAAAAATATTTTGATTAATCTATAACACATTACAACATTATTAAACATTATGACAGAAGGTGAAACATTTAGGAAAATGTGGAAGAAGAAATTAAATTTTTTAAAAAAACTTTTCATTAACTCTAATTTGCTTATTTAATGGAATATTTTATGAAAAACATATTTTTAGCTAATTTTAAAATGTTTATTGAATATTAAAATTGTCTATTGTATTTATTTTAAACTGTGTATAAATAATTACTAAGGTACTTTAATTTATAATGGTTTCTTCCAAAATGCGCGATAATTTTCATTACATCTAAGATATTGAGTAGCATCGGTAGCCTATTGGTCATGGTTTCAGACTCGTGGCCGGCAGTTTTCGTTGTGTCGCGAGTTTGAGCTTTGGCCATTAAAGACCCACCGTGTAACCGGGCTGATGCACGTTAAATATGCCGGGGCCCAAAGTCCTCCCGTTGGCGTGGTTTGGAAGTTAGGAGAGATGGGCGCCTGCTCAGTGTCATCCTCCGGCTTTTCAGCCGTGACCGAGATTCAAAATTACAAGGTCCATCGGCAATAGGCCTCGTGTTCCTTTTCGTGCGACGTTAATAAAACTAAACTAAAAAAAGGTATTGAATTTTAAGAAAAGAAACGTAATTTTATCATCATCTGCCATATCACCACAGAGTGTTTTCAGAATTATGAATAAATTTTACTGAATTTAATTTTAATTTCATACAAAATAAATTGAAGCGTAATATTAGGGTCTGGGGAAAGACTTACAGAAACTACTCACAAAGTCAAGAATACTTAACTGCTTTCTCGTTTTATTTATTTATTTATTTATTTGCTTTTTTTTTTTTTCTTTTTTTTTTTATTATTATTTTTATTATTATTTTTTTTTTATTATATTTTTGAAATCCAATTGACTGCAGTATATCAGTATTTTAAAAACATCAATATTTTATTTTATTTTTCCCTGCTGTCTGACACGAAAATTTCTTTTCATATGGAAATTAACGGTACAACTGCGAAAAATATATCATCACAATTATTACATGCTTTATTCCAAGAGCAAAAGATACGAATTAGATCCCAATAAATTAATACAAATTGCTTTTGTGTCCCATATATCTTTACTTTTTCTCTTAGCCTTTTTTTTTTAAAAAAATTAATGATAGCCTTTGAATCATTTTTTAAATTTTCTTTCAAAATTGTACGATATTTTACATTCAGTTATCTTGAAGTGTCTTTTACGTCTAAATTTGTTCTTTTCATCCAAACCATATTTACAAAAAGCATTCTTAAGAAATTGGAATAAGTAAAATACGCCCAAAACGTTTAGTACTCAATTTATTAATCATTTCTGTAAAAGACCAAGAACTAATTTGTGTTTGAGACTTCAAAAACTTCTTAACGCTATTTTGATATATATATCTAGTTCTATTTTCAAAATTTTCGCAATTAATCATTTTGATTAACAGCAAAGAATTATTAATATATTCTTGTTAGACATCCGAAGGTCTTTTGAGGAACCATACTGAATTCACGAAGCATCTTTATATTTTATCGTCATTCATGTGAAAGTTTTAACTATCAGTTTCGAATACTTACACTAACGTTCAAAACTAATTATTCTATTCTATGTGAGAAGCAGCTTTGTATTTCGCGTCAAAAAGATAATATTTACTTGCAAGAGTAATATTAATGAACCAATTAATTTAATTGATGTCAGGTGACATTTTCTTAAGACAAATTAATCATTCAATAAGCTCAATATATATGTAACTTTTTTTCTTACTTATTGTTTACAACATCTGAGAGAAATGAGAAAAATCTGTTTATTGACTCATAAATTGATTTCGGAACACTATTCATTGAATTAACTAATGTCTAGAAATGAAAAATTAACTAAAACAAAATTTATCGCATTGTATTGTTCAATAATGTGATCTTCATTAATCTTGGTTCTGAAGAAAGGTAAACGGAAATTCAAACGATAATATTTTAACAGAATAAGAAAATCACTTAGTTGTTAAAATATATAAATTATTAATGTGCTGATTATATAAAATTCAGAACAAATAATAGCTATTCCCAAGCAGAAAAGATTATTTATTTTTGAAAAAGAAACTCAGCAATAAGACAATAGAAATTGTTTTTTAAAGAAATTCTGAGATTTTAAGGCATCTGGAAAAAAAAATATGATCATTATTTGTGGTTCTTGTACTTAATATTCCTGTCGATCTGGCCCTAGTTGATCTACCACTACCATCATGATGCTGAAATCTGCCATTGTCCACCCATTTTTGCCAGCATCTTCTAATCATCACATCACTTCGACTCATATGACGAACGATTCACCGATTATCCCAACCTGCCTCTTTCAATCCAATGATACGACATCTTTCAAACTCTGACAGTTGCTCGTAATGTAAGGGACTAGATTTTAACATCCGAAAAGTGGGACACCATTGACAGGGGAGGGGTCTAGATTAAAAATTTGCTACCCTAAAATATACCTATCTTTGGTACCTAAATACATTACTTACCTAAATCATATGAATAGCTTTGTTCATATCACTTGTTTAACTAGCACTAGTCCGCAGTACGATGTGCATCGTGTGAGAGATAGTTACAAGGCGTTACTTCGCGGACGACCAACAATTTCTTTACACCCTGACCCTTCTCTCTAAAAATCACCTTCGTTTCCAAGTTTTGTATAAGATGTAATTCCTCTGCAACAATGTTCCAAATGATGCTAGATCGCTAGCAAAACATGTCTCCATAAGAATAAAATCTGTGGAAGTGTACAAAGTGTTATCTCTTCATTTTACAACTACAAAATGTTCTCGTCGCTGCTAATGCCAAAAAATGCCACTGTTCATTAAATCCAAACAATGGTGATAGTATTCTAGCAACTGATCAAGGCGAACTTTGATAAGCAGTTCTCATAATGAGTTCTCAACAATTATTTTTATTATTAAAGTTTAACATCATAAAATTTACAAAAATAATATAAAAATCATATCCTGGTGAAATAGCTACATGGATGCCAAAAACCCTATATTTCCTTCCCATTCTCCCGCTGTTCCCTAGTTTGTCATGAATTCTTTCAAAAATTAAGGACTTTCTTAAAACCCCGCGGGATTCGGAATAAATTATTAAAAAGCGGGACGTCTGGCCACCTTATCGTAATGAGCTCTAATCCTGCGGCGACGCATTTTCTTAGTCGATATGAAAGGTATCTAAATCTCAATGCAATAGAAAATTTGACCATCTGATTCAGAATCGCTTCTTATAACAACACATGTTTAGTGCGCAGTTCCGATGCGTTGCAGCTCCCACTAATCATTCATTGGGCATCAAATTTTAATCATTTGCATGTTCAATCAAAATGTCTTTGTGTACGAAATTTCATTACAATATCGGGGAAACTCCTTCTAGGTACGTAGTTATTTTTTTTTTTTTTGTGTGTGTGTGTGTGTGTGTGTGTGTGTCAGTCAGTTCGCATTGAATATTTCTCTCGGCACATTCAAAAAAAATCAAACCTCAAATTGCCTCTTACAAACTATTATTTTATTATCTCTGTTTTGGAGTCAATTGTGGTATACATAAGTATATAAATTTTAATATAGAACACGTTTTAGAATTCCTGCCTAGTAAATATAGAATAGTGTAAGAATTAAAACTTTTGATGCTGAAACAAAATATCTTTTAAATCTCAGTGGATTCAAATGAAACCAATTTATTAATAAGTGCATTATCTCAATTTATAGGGAAACAGTATTCAAAAAAATTATTAAAAATAGATTTAAACTAAGCAGACTTTTTTTTTGCAAATAAACATTACCTCTGTTACATAAAAAGCAAAATAATAGCAGCAATTTAAGGGGACTTAGTACCTTTGCACCTTCAAAAGTTCGATTTTTCAAATTTGATTTTAAAAAATAGTACTGAATGTTAGGAGCATTTTAAAACAAACCACGTCAAAATCCGACAATTATTACGTCCTGTGCAACAAAAAAATGTAAATGTCTAAAGTGGCTTGTTCTATGTAATGCAATATAAACAAACCTCTTTTTCTCAGTTTGTTATTTTCACACTTTCCCACAGGATTAAAAAAAATCTTTTGCATGCAGAGCTTTAAAATTTTACATGAGTGTTGTACTTGTAAATCTTTATTCTGTGAACCTCAATTTTGTTGATAAGATGATTAGATTTTATTTTATAACATGATACATGAAAAAAAAGTTACTAAATACAAACTTGATAACTTTTTTAATTTTTCAATTTTTTTTAATGTAAGGTAAATTTAAAATTTGAGGTTTACAGAATAAGGTCATTATTTAGCTTTAATTTGGTATAAGAATTATGGTTCTACTGTACATCTTTCAAAAGTTATCTAGCGGGTAACGTAAGGTAAGCTAATTTATTTTTCAAATTTCTGTATGCATATTTCATGTTGTATAAGAAAATATATTAATTTAATAGCAAAACTTGAGCCAATATTTTAAACTATGTACTTTATTACACAAACTGGCAAAGTTTCATACTGAAATGAGCAAAAATTGTTGTTTTATGAAGAATTGAAAAAAGTTTGTCAAAATGTTCTACTTTTGATTTCGTAAGGTACTAAGTCCCCTTAAATGTAATTTTCTGAATGACATGCAAGAAAGAGATATAACACCAAATATTTTTGATTATCTCTAGTATTTAGGCTATATCAATCAAAATTACTTTCTCTTGAAAACAATAGTAACCAAATCAAATAACGAGAATTAAATTTTCTATATGCCCCCCCCCTATTTAATACTTTAATAATTTCAAAACATTCTGAATTACATGAGTTTCTTTAATTAATCTTTACATTTCATTTCATACCATTATAGGATATTAAATTTATGGCTGAATTTTTTTTCATTGCTATTGTTAGATTTTTCTTGCAAAATTTGGAAAAGATTAATGAGAAATTTTAGTTGAACTATGGTGAGATGTGAAACAAAAGTAAATAAATTATTCATTTTTCCCAACAAAATAAAAATACTTTTTCTGAAAATATGAGGAATTTCTTTTATAGCTTTGATTTTATTATTTAAAAAAGAAATTTCCTCAGAAAATCTTGGTTGGCGATTCTCTTTAACCGCAAATATTTCATTATTGCATGACATAAGTTTTTTTTTTTATTATTCATTTAAATTTATGAAGGAGGGTATGCGTTATTTATGCATTGTTCGAAAGTGTACTTTATAAATAGTTTTAATTCATGCTATGAAAAACTTTTCACCTTGTGTTTGGTTCAATATGACCACGTCTAATGCCAAACATTCAAGCTTGCCAGCCATTCTTAAAAGCTAATACTATTTAAGTTATTTTATGTCCAAAGCAATTTCCTCCCTTTTTAAAAATAATTAAAGTGAAAATATGATTAATTATTCTGAAACATGTCAAAAGTGAAAGAAAATAAGCTTTCCGGCGGATTTTCTACTCTTTATTCAAAAGCAATGCATTAAAAAACTTTACAAAACAAAGAAAATTAAAATTAAAAAAAATTTTGGATTCGACATTCACCTAAATATTAATTTATTAACTTTTTAGATAAATACCTATCAGTCATTATTCCCATGACTTTTTTCAAATTTATATATTATGACATTATTATACAATAGTATGTAGAAACTAATTTTTTTTTTGTATTAGTCTTTTTTTTAAACGTTTACTCTTAATATTACTTTATTTTATTTTTGTTGTATAATTATTTTAAAACACATTTGTGATGGCAAATGAAAGTAAAGTACCTAAGGCACATTTAAAAGGGAAGTTTACATAAAAAAAAAAAAAAAGAAATGATGAAAATAAGCTCAGAAAATGTATTTCCTTGAAATTTATGCAGTGCCTGAGAACAATGGGGCCATTCTTATTTCAAACTGAAATTATGATGGTTGTAAAGAAGTTGAAAAAATGAATATCATTATAATATTAATATATCATATATATTATTATTAATATAACATTTTTTCTCTTTAAATTCTTAAGATAATTTTGGTCCTTATTTTAAAACTTCACTTTTAAATTTAATATTATACAAAGCATCTCTTTTGCAGGTAATGTACCCACTAAAGATAATAAGACTGATTTCCCATTCTTCTCTATAAAACCATTTTTATCAAGTTAACTTCTCTTAAGCTAATGGAAAAATGAAAAAACCTGATTTTATTATTTTTACGAGCTTACTTTATTTCTTTTTTAAATGAGTCAAATGTAAACAAGTAAGAAAAACCTGAATTCATATTCTCTTGACTCCATAATCATCTTAGTGACGTATTGTCCACACAATTAAAAGAAGAAGAATTGTATAATGAGAAAGAGCAGAATAAGTATAACGTATACATGAATCAAAGAAGTTCTTATACGGATATTACTGCAATTAGTGAAAGTAATACAGACATCAGTGTCTTAGCTGTATTACTCACAGCTGCAACTAGAACAGGGAATTTTCAACTTTTTAGTAATGAATTTGTTAAATAATTAATTTAAGAGGATTTTAATATCTTCCTAATTTATAGAGCACAGTTGTAGATAATACAGTCATCAGTATCTGTATTACTTACTGATATAGGTTTCTGAAAATATTGCCATTCATGCATAAGCCATAAACGATTTGAGAATATTCATCACAAGTTATTGAAGGTCATTTAAAAATTTAACAAAATCATTGCTATTGTATTATTATTCTTCGATTCTTTAACAATCCCTAAAAAGGTAAACTTACCAAATCAAAATAACAGCGGCTGACCTGGAAAGTCATTCAAGTAAAGGTAACCTCGTCTATAGGAAAGGTTATGTGACAAATGAGTGCATCGTTATGCCTTCTTCTTTGCTTCCTATTCAATGTAGTAGAGTACTCCGATTACCTTTGTAATGAACATTGAAACCACCAACTGGTCATACTGTCCTCAGATGCCTTAACTTATCTGAATACAAATTTATTAAGAAGAGGAAATTAAATCAAAATATACTCAATTAGCAAATTCAGAGTGGCATTAATTGCTTAACTTCGATGATGATTATTGGTATGCAAATTAAAAATAACATGCTTTACGATATCGAGTGAAAGACTAAAAAAACGTGAGAAATTCTGAGTATATTCAGAGCTGTTTTTGGAATAGAATGATGAAAAGAAGGCTTACATAAAATGAATATTAAACTTAGGTTTCTGAATAATATTCTCCCATTTTTAAACTTCTATTTACTTCTTTATATAAAATATGTTATATTCAGTAATTTAATCATTTTATTTACAGTATGTCTTCTGAAAGTAGATAACGGATAGTGGATAAATACGCGGAAGGCTCTTGAATTTTCATAAATATTAATGTAGAAAAATTTCATAAATAGACATAGCTTATATGAATAAATTCTCTAAGTAAACTTGTATTTAGTTTCAAATCTCGAAGATCAAAGTAACTCCATAAATGGATATTTTAAATTCCCATCTACTACTCATTTCTTTGTCCATGTTTTTCTGCAGTTCACAAAGAATTTTACTAATGGCATAAGCAATAAGCATAATTTTTTATCTGTTTTCATTACTCAGGATATTAAAAAGAGTTTACAATAGCGCACAAACATCTAAGTTGTTCACCGTCAAATGCTTATCTTCTTTAGGCTGGTATGAGCATCATAACTCAGAGCACCATAGTAATATTTTTCCTTTCCAATGGCGTTTTCTATCTTTGGTTAACATGGATGACTCGCCCCTGAGATATTATGACAATTTTTCTCTATTTTTGACTATTTTCGTAATCAATCAATTTTGTCATTTTTCTATTTTTTTAAACTTTAATCTTAGTTACTCCTTGTTTGTCGCAGCATAGCCATATTTGGCTTTTTTGAGCCATCAAACTCCACACTAACTCCACTCTAACTTCACTAACTCAATTAATATTACATAACAGGTCCTAAAAGTACCAAATCAAATTTTAGTTAAATGAATATGTTAAGGTATTTTACTATTAATAATAAACTTTTATTTTTTTTTACATACTTTTCGACTTTGGATGTACCAGGATACAGCTGGAACCTAAATTTCAAAAAAAATTAGTCAAAATTTCTTTGAATATAAATTCAAATTATATCGAATATTACTTTCATAGTGATGTATTTCCCGATGTTTTTTTTTTAATTATGCTTTTGTGAAAATATAAGAGAGTTTTTGTCTGTATATCATGGTATGAAGTCGTTCTTTAGAATAACTCTGTAGAAATCATAATTCTTCCCAAACTTATCCAATATTGATTTGCAAGTTAATGAGGAATTCTGCGCTGGACTTACAAGGAATTTAAATACAATTTTAATTAATTTAGAACAATGTACTAAATTTCCATTGCTGTTTTTAAATGCTATTTTTTAAATTTTGGTTAAAGGAACTAGTGCAATTTAAAAAGATCATGATGCTCCTAACCCATTCTGTGATGAATCAGAGATTTGTTTTAACTGACAGAGAGAGTACCCGATTCTGCATAATCCAAAGTAACTGCAATGTATTTAGAATGTGACTAAAAAGTTTCATTATCAGTGTTATGTTTAGCAACAGATAAAACATTAATAAGGGAAAGATAATAATAAAATATTTGAAAAATCTTATATTTTTAGTATTTTTTTAAGTTTGAGATATTCTGCTGCTTAAAAACAAGAAAACAATCAACTATCTATGTGACTGACAGTAAAAATTCTAATAAAGCACAATTTTAACTTTTTAAACTATGTGGGAAACAGAAGTTTTATTCTTAATGAAAAAACCTGTACATGTTGTTAAAGAAATGCTAAGTTAAATGGAAAATCCACTTTAGACGATGAAAGTATAAACATAAACTAATTTTTAGCTAACAAATGTATTAAACACTGGATATAATTAATTTTTCCACATTCCATAACATATGTATAGAATCTCAATAAAGTTTACGATGCAAAAATGGAGAAAAAAGAAATTTAATAATGTTAAATGTAGGCAAAATATAGTTAAACAAATATTATTTTGGTAAACTATTTTTATTAGGTTTTCAGATTTTATAAATGCATATATATGTGAATCTTCTAAGTTTAATTAGCAAGAAAGATTAGAGTATTTTGTAGACATTTTTTCAATAAACCGCTCTGTAAAAGGATCTGGTATATGATATAATTCGCATAATTATGTAAATAAATCAAAATATGATATTTGTATTATAATAATGAAATTAAGTTCCCAAAAATTTTATTTAAATAATTAGTATGAATATGTGTGCTTAAATTAATAATTAATTAAGTTATTAAAACAACAACTTTACTACGTATAATGAATTGATAAAAAATGTGGCCTCTCTCGAGAAAAATGTACACATAATTTTACACTTTAGTTTTTGCTGTTTACAAACATACTTGACTATTTATATGTACATATACCTTTACTATTGACAAGACTAGCGATCCAAAATATTAATTTTGTTTTTCTTTAACTTCTTTTGAAAAAATAAAATACGTTTTAAAGAAAGAAAGAAACTAAAACTATCGAAACTATAAATCTCAAATTCAGCGCCTTTCAACATTCCATATGCTGAAGTCTAATGATCAAAAAATGCAAGTCTCTTGTCTACTTTTTGTCATTTGCATCATGTGAGTAAAGCTGTATTTATAAATCTAAGAAATATTTCTGTATTAAAATGATATTTATGAAAGAAGGAACATATCAGATATTTTATTTGGTTTATTTTCAAAGAAACTTTTAAGCACAAAGCAATGTCTAATATTTATGTTTATAAATATTTTTATATAAGACTGATAAAAATATAGAGAGAAAAATATCAATCTGTATTTTTCACTTCATTACATCATTTTCAATTAAATTTCTTTAATGACTTTATATAATTGTTATAATATCTGGTGTACATAAACATATAAGCAAATATTTTATGTAAGTTACGTCTGTTTTTGACTTTAATTTTTATTGAAGATTAAAATATTAATTATAAAGTATCGAGATAATATAAATGTTCATTATAATTCTTGATATAGTTACGGTTTAATACACAAATATGTTTAAGAATTGGACTAAATTCATAAGACATCAGTTAATATGCAAAAAATTTAGATTTCTTTGGCATAATGAGAAATACTTAAATATCATACATGATAACTAATTACCGACAATATATATCTTGTAATAACTCAATTTATTTATTTATAATTTTCATCAATTATTTTAGGAGTGAATATTACTCACAACACCAAGGAAGGAGAAATTTATAATAGCGGATAAAACTAATTTTTTCTTTCACGTACAATAATCTTCTCGAAACTCTTGTAGGTTTTCAGATATTTTGAACCGTTTCCTTTTTGTTCTTACCACAACTTCAATATATCAATTTAATTCACATCTGTAGAGATTTTACTGCCTTAAATCGTTTTCTTCCATGTACTCTGTTGCTCTTACTAAAAAGATAATACCTCTACTTTATACGATACGTAAAAGAATTTGTCGTTATGTCCGAGTAGATACAGTATCACTTTATGGCTTTTTAGTCAAAGCAACGCGGCTTAGAGAAAGTCTGTATATTTTCCTGACTGTATCCAACACACACAAGGAACTTATTTCCTTCTTTCCATTAGATAAGGGAATTTCACAAGGCAGTGTCTCCCTCCGGATTTCCATCTAAGCTCCGTTTATTGACTCAGTCACCTTTCTACTTCATAGACGTCTTGCGAAATGGAAACAGGATTTGCTCCGGAAATTTTCGTCGACGTTATCTTACCAATCCCTTCCCAACTGTTTACAACTTACCATTTATACAAAGTACGGACGTAGTCTTACAACTACGGTTTTGTTTGCCCTTAAACTTTTCGGTAGGTTACAAGAGTGACTCTGGGGTTCAATGATTCTAGGAGTTTTTGGAATGAACTTTAATTCTTAGTCGTTTGTTTATTTTTGGAAAAAACAAAATAATTTTTTTTTACTTATAGTAATTTAAATTATTAGTTCTCCACCATATAAAGGAAGATATACCATCATGTTTTAATGAAGAAAAAAAACTGTGTTTAAAACTTCAAAACCGTATTTAAAATTTTTATAAATTATTCTGATACCATCATAGTTCTGATATAAAAAAAAACAGAAATTTTCTTTTAACATTGAAAACGAAATGTCACAAATCAGTAAAATGTATTCAGTATTCATAAAAACCACGCTATAGAGATAAAAATCAGATTTCGTAAGTACAATAGAAAATTTCTCACAATAATAGATGATCTTTTTTCCATTTCCCTATTTTTATTTGATTATCTGTATGAAAGTGTTCAAAGTAAGTATTATATCGTTCAAAAACACGATAAATATCGCCACATTGTGATGACATATAGCTATTGCCTTAACAAGATCAAATATATTTTATTGAAACAAAGTTTAAAACTTCCTGGTTGATACTCAGACTTGAGCAGATTAAACATCTAATCTTTACAAATTATTTGTAAAGAGTATCACTCTTTAGTGAAAGTTAAATAACAGAGGCGTGTCTAATGAGAAAGGTTCAACGAGTCCCCTTTCTCAAGAACGAATCAAGATTAACTCATCTTTATGTAGTCACACAATCCTAATCCTTACTGAAGATATTAAATAGTACGAATTTTGAGGAAAATAATATATTTCGTTTTATTTTTATTTCTGAAATATGGATATTTCTCTCGGGAAGAAAACGGAGACGCCCCCAGGGATATTAAATTTTTCCCTCAAATTAATTATAATCTGCTGAATGGAGTTTTAACCTAATTACAAAATCAATGAGATTTCTTTTAAGCTTATTCTTCATCTTATAACTAATTAAGGACTTTCCATTATTAGTAACTTTTTGACTTTTTATTACAAATGTTACTTTTGGGGGACTAGTAAAGTTTAGAAATTTTACTGATTAGTAATGTCTTTTAATATATTTTTAACTTTTAAATAGTGAAACTTCGATGAAATCTTAAGATATTATATAAATATAATATAGGTGAAATGACTCGATCATTACGTTATTAATTTTATTTCAGTTTATTTTATTATGTATTCTTATTCCTAAAAATTCCTTTCCGTGTTCTTTTATAATCAATTGTATTAGGGGCTAAAAAGCCAACAAATGTTTGATTTATGATTTATATGAAATATATGCACAAAAAATCAAATATAACGTAATACTTATCTTTTTTTAACAATCTTAAATACATTTAATGTTCTTATCTGAAAAAATTTTATTTTTAAAAGTTTTATAAGAAACATTTTCTCGAGCAACTAAATATCAATGTTTATTAACGTAGCGCTGCATATTAAAGTTTCATAGAGCTGTTTTAAACTTCATTTAAATTGAGGAAAGAAAAGTTTAAAAAAAAAAAAAAAAAAAACGTTGCACTAGAAGCAACACGAGGGCTATTGGCGACGGACCTAATAATTTTTTTTTTTTGAACGTCGGTCAAATGACGAGGGCGACACCTGAGCTGACACATTCCCTATTCTAACTTCCACACCACGCTAACGGGCCCAGCAGATTTAACGTGCATCAACCCCGGCTATAAGGCTAATTCCTTGTGACCCAGAATCGAACCCGTGACTGAACGAAACCCGCCGGCCACGAATCCGAAACCATGGCTACTGCGGCCAATGAGGAAAGAGGAAATAAGTATTATTGAAAACATTTCAAAAATGTTCAAATAAATTTTTTATTACTTATTTAAATTTAGCTAATGCTTTTAATTCTTCTAATTCTAAGTATAACGAAAAAATGTGTGAGTGTACTACTGGAAATTGTTAATTTCTGTCCCGGTTCATGCCTGCTCTCTGGTGATGGACTAAAGTTTTAATCATAACAGTCGACATGTTCTCTTTTTTAATAGTTAGAAGTAAAATTCACACAAAACATTAAGTAATTTTGTTACCCATAGATTGATGTGCTATCTTAATGTATTGTAATCAGGAATTCAAAAAATTGCACAAAAGCTGGTAAAACTATTCAGAACTTCTAGAGAAATGCGAGATCACTAATTTTGTTTCGACACCTTTGAACCATATTTCCTTAATTTGACTTCCTTATCGGCATGTCTTGGGGAAAATTTTTTAATATTACAATTAATTATCAGTACTTTATACTTCTTTAAACATCATTTCTATTCCGTGTATCATATTTGCATAGCATAGTACTCTTGACAAATGTCGCTCTCTGAGAGTACCAATAAGGCATCTTAATCGGAAACAATCGTAGTGGTATGTCACAGGTAATCAGAACAAAAGTGTAAATAAATACTAAATCCCTTCATTTTGCAAATGAAATAAGTAATTTTAAATTTTATTGCAATTTGAATTTTCTGATTGATCCCTAAATTAAAATAAGTATATCTTTCGATACTTTTTAAACGTTTTTAAATGTTCCTACTATTTTTGTTAATTGGAATTGCTTCATCTAAACCTTTCACAAGCTTTAAATAAAAAATATTGAGTATTTTAATTTTATTTAAACGTGTTATGTTCTTGAACTTCTGCATGGCATGTATCCTTTTCGCCGCTTGCATTCAAGATCTTTTTTTTTTTTATAGTTTTGAGATACTACTAGCGAATGGACTAAAGATTTATGAAAAGTAACACAAAGGACTATAACTCATTTAATCTTTTTTTTAACTCTTACGTTGCTTCTTTTCTAAAACTATATAGAAAGTTAATTTTATTCAATAACATTTAATCAAAACCGAATTTTAAATAATACTTCAGTGTTTCGAATGAAATTTTTCGAATATTACAAAAATTGTTTGTTTAAAATATTATGTTTACATTCCTCTGTGTTATCTTACCATAACATAAATTGACATAAATTGCAAATTAAAAATTAATTTGAATGTTAGGAAATTTTCTCCTTTTTTTTATTACTATTATTTCTAATAATTAAATGTAAATATAATATATAGGAAATTTTTCTCATCAATAATTTAATCATATAATAAAAGGAATTTCGTAGTTTATTTATTTATTTACTTATTTATTTATTTATTTATTTTAGTTTTTGCTTCGGCTTTCAAGGTTGTTTTCGTTACTGAAACGAATAATTAAATATAATTGTGTGTTTTAATTTAATTACCCACGCTAATCTTCACTTTTAATTTATTTTTTTTATTATTCAAATGTATATAATTTTCAAGAACAGCTTCTACAATTTATTTATACAATTTCAAAAATTGATAAAAATACTTATAATTAATTATAAATATTGATAAATTAGATGTTGCTCTTATTCTTTTCAAACATATTGTTAAGGTATAGTTATTTTGCAAAACAAATGCGCAAAAAATTTGATACATTTTTACATTCTCGATCTTATATTTTATTCTCGAAGCACAAAGTATTTTTTAAAGAAAATTTTCCTGCTCAAAGACAAACATTTCAATAAATATATAATATCTTAAGTATGAAGTTCGTGCATGTTCGAGCATCTTTTACCAACTTTTGGAGAATATCTTTATATTTTAAAATTCACACATGCCTGTGTTCATCATATATACATGCATTTAAAATTACAAAAATTCCCTAAGATTAAAGAAGAAAATCGATGAATAGCCATTGTAACAACAGTAGCATTCGGCTCTTAAACAGCTCAGGGTATTCGCAATTAATAAGCAATTTTGAAAAAAAGGAGCTATAGGGTTTGATTCGCGAATTGATTGCCCGAGAGATATCTACATCAATAAAAGAAATAATAAACTCCTAAAAAGCGAAGAAAAAACTATATCTATCATTCTTTGTTGAAAAATTAAAATGCGGAATATATTTTAGAATTCTGATCCTTAATATTATAAAAACATATATTTCAACATTTTATTTGCACTTTGATTTTCTTTTATTGTATGCCTTAGAGGTGAATACTAAAAATATTGAGCTTCGGAATTACCAAAACATATGATTATGTTTAAAACAGTACATCTGTTGTTTCAGTTCTATGTATTTTATCTGCGTTTATTGTGCGTGTGTAATTCGCTTAAATTAATGTCTCTCTCTAAAGCTACAAAAAGGGTTAAAGGGAACGGAAGTCTTGTCACTTTTTAATCACCCCCCCCCCAGTTGCGAAGAAGAACTGTGAATGTGGTTGTATTATTTAACTTCCACTAAAAATATATGAAAACTAAGACTTAACAAGATTCATACATCACTAGCCATAAAATTCAAAATCTTATAAATTAAACTACATAGGCAGAAGGCAAAGGCAAAATATGCGAATAAAACATTTTAATAATTTCACAAACTATCTGTTTTCAAAAAAAAAAAAAAAAAAAGGACCCGAGAGTCAAATATCAAACAAACAAAACTTCGACATTCTATCTCCAAAATTTTTACCTATTTTTAAATATTTAGTAACAAAATAATACTGCAATGTAGTGGGGATGAACAAAAGAAACAAAAAAGGATTCTGAAGCCTCATAACATAAAGCTCGCGATTCTTAATGTCCGGGCTACTATGTTTTTCATTATATTTAGAAGAAGTCAATTAAGGATTTAGAAATTGATTTGAAAAACATATAAATAAAAAAAAGGATTTTAGAAAGTTTTTTTTTTTTTTTAATTTAGACTTTATATATTAAGAAAAAATAACTAAGTTTAAAATAATTAATTGATGAATTTACTAAATTAAATGACAGATTAATTAAAATTGAGTGGCTTATTACATTCATTGGTTTTTGATTAAATTAAATGATTAATTTAATTATTTAACTGATAAATATACTGATTAAAAATTATTTAACTGATAAATATACTGATTAAAAATTATTTAACTGATAAATATACTGATTAAAAATTATTTAACTGATAAATATACTGATTAAAAATTATTTAACTGAATAGTTAATAGACTGATTAAATTAAGACACATTTAATCATGCGCTGAATGTTACTTATTTCATAAATTAATCCATTGAATCAAATTATTTAAGAAATTAATTTAAATGAATACTAAACACACAAAGTTAGATCTCTCCTTTTCCATCCAGAAAAATTTGATATACGTCACCGAAATGAAGAGAAAAATTTAATTATTAATGTCAAAAGTGGCGTCTTACAAAAATTTAATTTTCATTTAAATATCAGTTCAATAATTTTTCATTTTCATTCTTCATTTTTAAATTTCATTAAAAATTTAAAAAGACGTTTAGAGTCTTGAAAATGGCTTCAATATAATATTTATACTAGGAAATAGTCAACGAGCTTTTTCTTTTTAGTTAAACAACTAATGCTAAAGCGCCATTTTTACGATTGTTGTTTAGTTTCTTTCTGAAGACTAAATTTAAATTTTATCTTTAATTACTCCTTATTTATGTACTGAGCTGAAACAATTTGATTTGTTATATTTTGATGAATAAAAATTTATATAAATGGGTTTTCGGTTGTTCGGTGTAAAGAATAAATATATACTGCTGTTTGTAGAAAATGCAACACCATGAAAGAATCATCAGAATCAAATGAAATTTAATGCAGAAACGACTTGTACTGATACAAATAAATGATGAAATTTTCAAAACAAAAGAAACAAATTAAGCGTCCGAAATCAGTATTTGGTGCAGCCACCATGCGCTGCAATAAGTGCTGCTATACGACGTGGCATGGAGTCAAACAGATGTTGAATATCTGCTTGAGGAAGAGAATTCCATATCGCTTGTATGCGCAACCAAAGTTCGTCTTTGGAAACTGCAGGACGCGGATCACGAGCGAGACGCCGACCAACCATATCCCACACGTGCTCAATAGGCGACATATCCGGTGAATAAGCAGGCCAAGGAAGAAGTTGCATGCGTTGTGCTGAACAGAAGTCTCGAACAGTCCGCGCAACATGTGGGCGTGCATTATCCTGCTGAAAGATAGCTCCAGGGATGCCTTGAAGGAAAGGAACGACTTCGGGCTGTAGCACTTCACGGACGTACCTGTTGCTATTGAGATTACCCTCAATTCGTATCAAATTGGATCGTCCATGATACGAAATCGCACCCCAGACCATAACTCCGGGTGTTCGACCACTATGTCGTTCAATAATACACTCAGGAAGGCAGCGTTGACCGGCATAACGTCTAACACGAACACGGCCATCATGGGTCCACAAATTGAAGCGTGATTCATCTGAAAAGACAACTTGGTGCCAATCAGCTCGCCTGTCTCTGTGCTCAAGAGCCCACTGCCGACGCAGCCGTCGATGATTCGCCGTGAGGGGAATCCTGTATAAAGGCACCCTTGCACGCAATCCACGGCGCAGCAGACGACGACGAATTGACGAAGCCGACAATTGTACACCTGTAGCAGTAGACCAACGTGCTGCCAGCTGCCTGGAGGAAGCTGTGCGATCATTCACCGCCATGCGGAGCAGGTGTCGATCATCGCGCTCTGACGTCACCTTCTGTCGTCCAGTGCCTGTTTTTCGAGTTGTTCGGTGCTCGTCGGTCCACTGCTTCCAAACTCGCATCACTGTGGAACTGTTCCGCTGCATACGAGCTGCTATTGCGCGATAGGAAAATCCTCCTTCTCGAAGGCCGATTATCCTCCCTCGTTCAAACTCCGTAAATTGCTTGAATTTCTTATTCTTCCGTCGTGGAGGCATACTCAGGTCTCACTAAAGGTTTGCCACTAACAAATAATCATAGACTTTTTTCAACGTCCCGCTACAGCACTTTATTTATACGCTTTCATCATCAATTCAGAGGGCGCTGCGCGCGCCGCGCACGCGCGATGGCTCTGAAACTTTATTAATTTGCATAATATCCTATAATTGACATTTGCTGCGAATTTCATTTGATTCTGATGATTCCTTCATGGTGTTGCATTTTCTACAAACAGCAGTTTACATATTTCTTATTGAACTCGTTTAAAGAAAGAAGACAAAAAGCCTTATTTTAAACTACTCATAGACTTTTTTAAAAAAAAAATTCAAGACTTGAAGAAATGAAAAGCAAATCTTTTTGTTTCCGTAAAACTAAATATTTTTATTTTTAAATAAACTATATATTATAACATAAAATTTTGGCTTACTTTTTTTTTTAACCAGCTACACTTTTAAAGTTTGTATCTTCAATTCTGTCATTATCTCTGAAACACTTATTCAAAAAAAATTAATAATTTTCAATTATGATTAAAGATAAATTATTTTTCTAATGGTGTGTCTTTGTGTGTGCACTTATGTTTCTATTCCATATCTAGTGTCGAAAGAGCTGCGATAATGGTGATTTATAAAGTAGAGGAGTAACTTTATCTTATAAAATTTATAAAGCAGTGTTATACAGAATGTAAAGTGCATAATAATAATTACTTACCAAATATTTTACATCGAACTTTCACAAGGTCTGATAAAATAAACCTTCATGAAACAACTTACTTTAATTAAATCAATAATTTTACTTAAACTTTGTATACATAGAAACATGTGAGGAAAACACAATTAATTAGATTATTAATGAGATCACTGAAGCTGATACTGCAAAGCTAAGTAATTTACTATATATATATATATATATATATATATATATATATATATATATATATTCCTAAATTTTTTAAGGCACAAACGAAGGTCTTCTGATTCGGAAATATTCAGGCGGTTTCTTTCTTTGGTCATAATATGATTAACAGCACTAAAGCCTAGTTTATAAGAAATCCTTTTCAATATTTGTGGTAAAAGGATTTCTTATCCAGTCATATGCTTTCAATTCAAAATATAATTCCAATAGTTGTTCCATGTCCAGTTTAAGTTCGTTGAGGTGGCAACAAAATTTGTCAATATCCTTTGAAGTTACACCATCTTTTACAGATGATAATTCATTAAACTGATACGAAATTCTCTCTTTAATAGATTATAACGAAGTTAAATTAATTACAACAAAACTCCTACCGCCCATCATGAAAGCTGAAACGCCCACTAGAGTGCGATAGATACAGGTTAACTACCACTGGTGTAAACTAAACAGTGAACGCTGTCTGACAACCGTCATGCAGGAACTCAGTCGCGATTCGTTCGAGACATTATTGAGTCCAACGTAATTTCTGGATGAGGGATTAATATCCTTCATTGTAAATAATAATATTTGTATAAATTTGAGCAATCATTATCGTTAAACTTATTTAGTCTGAAAATCATGTTGCTATTTCTAAACGGTAAGCAATCTCCATAAATATTGAGGGCTCGAAGAAGTTTAAAAGAAAAATTTAGTAAGGATTAGTTCACTGGCATTGCGATAAGAAATGGAATTTCAGGGGAAATTGTGTTTAGATTTCACGAACTTTATATCAATGTTATGACTTCAGAAGGATGTATGGACTTATATTGAATTTTTGTTTGTGTTCCCATGCGAATAGTAAAATTCTGAGTGAGAAGAAAAAAACGATTGTGACAAAAAAAAAAGCGTATTATTTCATTGGTAGTGTTACCGCTAGTGGATGAACAGAACACTCAACTGCAAGAATTGAACCGCAAGTAAATTTTAAAATTGAGGTCCTAATGAAATGGTTTAATATCTACAATTTATTTGACAACATTCAGATTGCTTCCACAGCATCAATTGAAATAAAACGCAATTGTCGCAACAGATAAAAGTTACGAGAGATTCAAGTTTTTGATATATTTTACCTTCTTATAATGAATACATTAAAAAACTTCTCAGTAGAGCTTTCAGTTATCAAAAGAAAGAATAGTTAATTTAAAATTTAGAGTTTAGAGATTCTGAGAAAGAGAAAACTAAAAGAATAATTTTTAATCTTAAAAAAGCTAGAAAATAGATTTTCAAATAAGAAATTCTTAGAAACCAGCTTTTCTGTGATAAATCCAGACAGTGCTCCAATTTCTAGGAAATTGGTCATGATCATTGGTCATTGATCTTCATTTTTATAATTTTTATTACTTGATAAAACTTTCAAACTTGAGCAGTTAAATAGAAGAAATAAGACTGATAAAGCGTATTATTTCCGTTTTACCAAGTGGTAACTCTAAACTTTAAAATTGTTTATTTCATGTTAATGACGATATTTACCCTCCAAAATTAATTTCTGGGTACACCACTGGTTCAAACTGCAATCTTCTTTTCGATCTCTCGGAGCGAAGTCACTTGAAATTTTTCTGGTTCCTTCTCTTTTGGCGGTGATCATATGGTCACTCCTCGGTGAAAACTTTTCGACCTCGGACGCTGAATTTCAACACTTGGTGAACCAACAAATACTCATGTGGTCAAACTTGCTCCATTGGTGGTATTTTTAAACATCATATTACCATTATCATATGCTATATGAATCCCTTCACCGAACTTTTGATTTCATCTTTATTTTTGTATCAAATTGAATACTTTCGCATATTTACTGTGACTTAACGAATTGTCCACCGGCGGTCGATTACCTGTTTTATGGCGCTTAGTGTCGATAGACCGTGAATGAACTTTTAATATTTTTCAATGGGTGAATCCCTTTGGATTACAATTACGATGGATAATACAACTTTAAATTTTCTCCATTATTCTCAAGTCATCTTCCCGGAACAACAGGTAAGTGTCACCCTTAGTGAGGCTTTACTCGAGAATAATGAAATTAAAATATTAATTCTGTTAATTTAGAAAAATGTGAAATCATAATTAATTAAATTGACAATTTCAAAAAAAAAAACAAAAAAAAACATGAATCTTCATCGAATCTCAGTCTATATTATTACTAATATTAGTTTAATAAGAAAATTATCGTAATTTTGATCTCAAATTCACAAATTAGATAAAAAAAAAAATACCAATCAACTAAAAATAGAAATTGATTACCAAAATAAAAATAATTATTACCAATTATCTTTGAAGCAACAAACCTCTTAACACCTAATAACAACTAACAGCTTAACTCCCAATACAAGCAAAAACAACAATTTTATTGAAATTAAAAATAAACAAAAAATTAACCTCTCCTTAAAAGAATCGCCGAACTACACAAAAAAAAAATTAAAAAGTAAGAATTCTTTTTTGAAACCTCCAACAGGTATTCCGATCTTTCAGAAGATGGAGAAGAACAAAAAGATGCTGAAAGCAATAATAATAGATGTTGAAATATATGAAAACTCCGAATACGATAAAAAAAAAAAAAAAAGAATTTTCTCACATATATGCATGTAAAAAAACCGCCCTCCACCTCCTACAGTCATTTCTAATGTTGAGAATTCTACTGAAATCCTTAAACAATTAATGGATCTTACAAATACGGGTATTAAAGGCAGATACAATAATAAAAACCTAAAAGTTTTCCCACCACAATTGACGCATTTAGAACCGTTCAAGATCACATATTTGGGGGGGGGAAAAAAAAGGAGCTTGTACCTTCAAATTGCCGGAAGAAAGAATTCTTAAAATTCTTATCAAAGGTCGTTGAATCAATCACGATCCGCAAGATATAATTCAAGAATTTTAGGTGGCTACAATCTCAAAGCCTCCATTTGCAATATTCTTCAATCAAAAAAAAAAAAAAAACCGACCCTTTCCCATGTTCATAATTACTCTCCCCAAAAACGAGCGCAAAAACTCTGTCTTCTCAATAACTCAGATTGGCCATTTAGAAGTAAAATTCGAGCCCTTACGCAAACGAAATACGCCAAGCCAATGTTATAAATACCAAAGCTTCCACTATTCCAGATTTTGTACAAAAAAATGTAAGTGTTTGAAATGTGCAGGTAAACATGACGCCAGAGCTTGCAATAAATCGCCGAATAGCCACACCCTTTCCAAATGTTGCACCTATGGAAATACTTATACTGCTAAATCAAGTTTCCCATTAAATCCATTAAATTTCAAACCCCATCCTCCACCGATATCAACTATTGGGAAGAAAGAAAAACTGTCAGAATCAGCAATAATCAAGTGAGTGATAGTATAGTTTAATGCCACAAGAGCCAGACGGGGCCAAACAAGGTAAATCTGTGATCTGGACGTTCAAAAAATTGAAAAAAGACGATAGTGGTTGACAAGGAGGGTCAAAATAGAGAAGGATCGCTAGGATATTCCGAGGGCGCATCACCCGTGTTTACCAAAGAGAGTAAACCCATTGGGAAAGGAAAAACGAACTTTAGAAGGTCATGAGAACATGATACCAAGATCTACATAAAGAAGGTCAGCCCATGAAGTTCACTGATATAATCCCCAGAGACAAGCTGTTCGGCTTTATCTCCAGACATCGGGTACACATTTTAGTCATCTCTTACGACATGCATGAACTACAGTGAGATTATTCTTACACACCCGGTCACCATAGAGTCTAACGATAATCAAACTCCCACTGACCTAACCTACTCTCCAATCAACGATGACAATAACAACTTCCCTTTTGTAAAAGACTTTAGGAATCCTGTTTCAATTTTTCAATATACACAAAATCAATAAATCTTACCAACTCTACAGATCTATAGGAGAGGCTTTCTCAAATAAATCTCTGACTTTTTCATAAAATAAAAAGTCCTTTTCAATTATATCTGATATATTTCATATATGGACATAGCGCCACCAATTGGAGTCCAGCTGAAGACATGGACTTTTATCTCAATATATCTCTTTTTTTTTTTTTTTCACATTCCAAAATATACTAAAAATAATATAATTGTAATTATTTACAATTGCTCAAAAAAATTACACTCGTCTCTCCACCCCACCCCTTAGACTTCGATATCCGTCCTCTGTATGATGGCAGATTTGGATACCTAGGTTGCAACAAGGTACGAAAAAAATTTATTTAAAAAAAAAAAGAAGAAAAACTTTTTTTTTTTCATCTCATCTTGGAAATACTATTTCACCTCCACTTCTTTTTTCTTTCTCCTTCTCTTTCTTATTCTATCTTGGCAAATCAAATGCGCTTCAGTGCGTATTTAACACGTAGTTTTCCTTTTTAAATTCATTAAATTTAAAATCACACAGAGTAAAGAGTCCTAAGGACTGGTACTCGGGAATTATATGATTTTTGTTGTTGTTTGCCAGTCTCGCTCATTCTTTCTCGTCCATACTTCCGCTTCTATGATCATTACGGGCCCATTCCAGTCCCTGAGTCTTATTGGAAGATTTTATCCCAGACAGAATCAGCTGGTGGTAGGATTTTCTTTTTTCAATGGTGTTCGCTACTCCGCTCAAACGAAACATATTGACAAGTTGAAAAAGAAAATTGAGAGATTAGAACAAATTTTACAGAAGACAATACTAAAATCTCCGAAAAAACATTGAAACAGTTAAACGTTTCACTAGTGAACGAAATAAAGTAGTAAAATATAACTAAATACTCATTTTGCTACCGTAATGCGGAAAATACTTTTTCGGAATTCATAACCCATTGGGCCTTTATCCCCGATCTGGTTTAAACTTGAATGTATTGTAAGACTGAGATTACATGAAGTGAATTAATATTAAAATGTAATTTGAATTAGATGAAATTAAAGTACTAGATTTTGAAAGAATTTTAAGTAAATATGTAAGCAAACAAAGGAATTTTATTGCTAAGATAGTGGATTTAGTTTAGTTTAATTTTTATTAACGTCTCACTAAAAGCAACACAAGAACTACTGGCGACGGACCTCGTAATTTTGAACCTCGGTCAAATTACGAGGACGACACCTGAGCTGACCCACTCTCTCCTAATTTCCACATCACGCCAACGGGAGGACTTTGAGCCCCGACAGATTTAACGTAAATCAGCCCCGGCAACACGTTGGGTCTTTAATGGCCAAGGTTCGAATCCGCGACTCAAAGGAAACTTCCAGCCACAAGTCCGAAACCAGGAACACTAGGCTGTCACGGCCACAACGATAGTGAATATGGCAATACAAAACGGAAAATTTTCTGTTATAAAGTTAAAATAATTAATTGATATAAAAAAAAAGGTTTAAAAATACAAATTTAAGGCTCCAGTCTGCCCGCCATTTTGATTTCGTGGACGTAATGTTAATCCTATAATATTTCGACTTTAATTCTCGCATCTGTACTATTTGATCTATTTCAATGCTATGAAGTGCATCTGAAAGATCAAAAAATAAGGAATACTTCTGAGGAATTACTTTTTTTTCTCCGATTCTTAAAAATATTTAAAAATATTTTTTAAAGACCGGAAAACCCACTAACGAATCATTAAAATAGGGATAAAAATATTTTTAAAAATCGGAGGAAAACAGTAATTCATTATTTTTTTGTTCTTCAGATGCACTTTATTGCATTCAAATAGAACATTTAGTAAAGGTTTGAGAGTTAAAATTAGAATTCCATAGGATTAACATTACGACCACGAAATCAAAATGGCCGGTAGACGCGAGCCTTAATAGATAAGTTTTAAATAAAATATGTGTTGAGGCAGCAGGTTTGTAGTGGAGGAAAACCCCGTTTGCTTATCCAATCTAGAGATTGTTCGATCCGTTGTGTGAGTAAGTGAATGTGAATGTTACTGGCACAAGAGCCAGATGTGGCTAAGCTGCTCGAAACAAGATGTAACTGGTCTAGAGAGAAAAAAATTGAAAAAAAAAATAATTGGTTGACAAGAAGGAGGATGGAAGGTAGAGAAGGATTGCTAGGGTAACCCGGGAGGGGGTGCATACCCCGTGTTTACCGAAGACAGTAAAAAAAAAATTTCTGAGATAAATAAGACTATCATAACTTGTGCAAAACACACTGTTCGAAGAGTTAAGGTAAAGACTTATAAATTTTTTTGGTCGACTGAACTTAGAGATTAAAGCAAAGAGAGATCGTTTAAAAAGGAAAGCGGAATTGTCTAAAAAAAAACCACAAGATATAATACTTTGCAGAAAACAAGTGGCAATGCTTAGGAAAACTGTCTTGGTAGCTAAGCGTCAAGCTCGGGATCATAGCCTTTGTTGCTCTATATCCCACAAAAATCAAATCAATCAAGCGTCAAGCTTTTTCTTTATTATCTAATATCAATTATAAGTGTGATAGCTTAAGAACGTATAAATTTTTGGCAACTCTGCAAAATCAAAGGTGTATCCCTAAAAAAGAACCTATCTCATTTAAATGGAAGGAGCCTCACCTCAGACAAAGCTGAAGCAAATACTTTTGGCCAAAGCTAATCAAAAGCTCAAAGAAAGGGACCCCTTGCACGATAGATGACAAGACTAATTAAAAAAAGAATTTAAAGATACTGGGTTTAAATTAAACAAATCGGAAGGTGTTCCTGCTGTTTTTACTGCACAATTTTCGCTGGAAGTACTAAAATTAACTTTTGAACATCTGAACGTAAAGAAGTCTCCAGGAGACGATAAAATACATGCGGAATTTTTAAAGCATATACAGTGGCACAAACAATTGAGGATGCACCTTACTTTTACTTGATAAATCCAACTTTCAATCAAAATAACACCTTAACCAGAAGTGCAAACGAATTTTTATTCTTAGACATAACAAAAGGTTTAATTAACAGTAAAAATAAAGAAAAATCAGTGACAAAATTCTAAAATAAAACTTTTTAGAGGCATTTCAAATAAACATAAGCAGATTTTTACCTCAAAAAATTGAGGATACAAAAATGAAATTTTTGTTTAACTACCACTTGATTTCTTTTTGCTTGCTACTAATAATCTAAGTTTGGGAAATTTTATCCTAAACTTTTTCAACTGCTATTTCTGTCTTTTGAAGTTGGTTATGAGAATATAAAGCTGTAATTTTAAATGGAAAATGGCTCCTCGGAAAGAGACTAGTATTGATGTAAGAAAATTTATATTAAGGTTATTTAAGAAGGGAAAATCTTATCGTGAAATAGCTGAAATTGTCGGTTGAAGTCACTCATGTGTCCAGAAAATCATTGGGAAATTTAAACGCGATGGATTAATTCAAAATAAGAGTGGAAGAGGAAGGAAAAGTATTCTGAGTGATGTAGCTAAAAGGAAAATTTTAAAAGATATCAAGATTAATCCTAAACTGAGTGCAGTCAAACTAGCTACAGAAACTTCTCGAATAATCTGCAGAGGTGTAAGTGCTGAAACTGTGAGAAATGTGATTAGACATGCTGGATATAGCAGTCGAGTAGCTAGAAAGAAACCTTTCATAAGCTTACAAAATCAGAAAATGCGTTTGGAGTTTGCAAAAACTCATCAGTTGAAGACAGAAAACTTTTGGAAGAAAGTTATATTTAATGATGAAAGTAAATTCAACATTTTTGGAAGCGATGGTCGTCACACCGTTTGGAGAAAGCCGAACACCTCTTTGGATCCAAAAAACTTACGTCCTACTGTTAAACATGGTGGTGGCTCCGTCATGGTTTGGGGGAATATGGCTGCAAATGGGGTAGGAAATTTAGCTTTTATAGATGGTATAATGGATCATAAGCTTTATATAGACATACTCCGCAACAATCTTAAAGAAAGTGCACAAAAATTGGGTTCAGATGGAAATTTTATATTTCAGCACGACAACGACCCCAAACACACGGCACGTAATGTCAAAATGTGGTGTCTTTTTCATTGTAAACAGCAATTGAACACACCGCCACAGTCCCCTGACATCAATGTCATAGAAAATTTGTGGGCCACACTAGAAACAGCGGTCCAAAAACACCAGATTAGAAACAAAGCCCATTTAAAGCAAGTGTTACAAGAAGAATGGGATAAAATATCTCCAGATACCACTAAAAAATTGGTCGAATCGGTACCAAGACGTTTGGAGGACATTATAAAAGCCAAAGGACATACAACAAAATACTGATACTGTCTATGCATGTAATATATCGAAAAAATTTCATTGGTGTATCCTTAATTTTTGGAGGTAAAGATCTGCCTATGTTTACTTCAAATATTTGTGAAACTTTTAATTTTAGATATTTTTTTGTTGATTTTCGTTATTTTTACTGTAAATTAACCCTTTTATTACGTGTAAAAGTAAAAATACGTCTTCTATTCTAGTTAATGTGTTATTTTCATTAAAAGTTAGATTTATCAAGTGAAAGTAAGGTGTATCCTCAATTGTTTGAGCCACTGTAGATGCAATCTCGAGCCGTTTCTTAAATAGGGTGACTGTTTTAATGCGTCTAGCAGGTTCCTTGTGGGGAAGCGATAGATCATTTTTAAATACCACTCATAGAACCTTTATTCTACTCTTACTTACTCACTGCTGTGAACCACTTATAATGGCAAGTGGTCATGTCTTGAAGAGGTTGGAAACTCTACATAATTAGTCGCTGAGGCTTGTAATCGGAGCAATTAAATTGACCCCGTTTGATGCCATGTTACTCTTGACCGACAATGAATCTATTACTGCTACCATTGAAAAAAAAAGACTTTACTTCTATATGAGAAATTCATTAGAATGGATGATCCTTACTGAATGAATTATCCAAATGGTGTTAGAAATCTGAAAACCCAGAGCGACTTTTTATGAGTTATCTGATGAGATGTACAGGAAATAAATAAGCCATTAAATCTGTTGGAGATGGTAAGGGTTTGAGCAAGTTTATATCTAGGAGACTGAATGTCGGTTTTGTGGTATAAAAAGCAACAACTACTATTATCTCATTTTTCATAAATTATTTTTATTCAATAAACATCAAAATAATTCATTTTTTGCAAGAATGCTCTGAAAACTGCTTTATTAGCTAAGGTTTTCTCCAAAAATTCTTTCAAATTAATATTTTGCTGTGGATCTATCTTGAGAATAATCCAGAGAAGATTCCTGTGGGAAACGTATTTATTGCAGATCAAAAGAATATGTTCCAAATCATTGATGTGGTTATATGTTCTACATTGTGCGTTATCATTTAAGTTCAATTTATGCAAAAGCCCTGGAGTTATAATCATTTTCCTGATTATTCGAGTGCTTAGTATTTCCTCTCTTCTATTTTTGGTCCATTTAGATATTATGTCAATGGTGGGGATGTTTCCCATGATTTTAAAATATTTGCTTGAATGAAAGTTTTCATTAGTTCTTTTCATTTTGTCATGGAAAATATCGCTATTGGTGTCTTCTGGGGCAATCCAGTCAAGGTACTCATTGGATTCCGTTTACGATTTTGTGATATGATCCACCTGTTCATTCCAAAAAAATTTTGAATGTCCCGATATCCAAAGGAGAATCGTTTGAGTACTGAATTGTGTTTGAATGAAGATTTTACTGGCTAGTCTACGAATGACTTTTTGGGATTTTATATTGTAATTTTTTAAAGCTGATAATACAGAATAGCTATCAGAGAGAATTAGCAGATTTTCTTTTGATTCAGTTAAATTGTCTAGAGCTTGGCATATAGCAAGTGCTACTGATGTAAAAATCGAATTTATATGTTTTACTCTGTAGGCGAAAGATGCATTTTTCGTGATACCTGCTATTGATGTCATATGTTGATTTTTTTGATGCATCCGTAGATATCAGGAAAAAATCTATGATTCATTGATTCCTGAAATTGTCCTTTTATTATATGAGTTTGTAGGTTTTTATTTTGGAATCCAAATTCCTCTGTATAGATCTCACAAGGAAGATTTGTGTAATATATGAATCTGGGGATTGATATGATTTGTTTTCCATAAATCCCCAAAATACGAAAAATATTCTTGATGTTGTTTGTGTCACCTGCAAGTTTACAGATTTATTATTTCAAGGCTATTGCGGTACATAGGAAAAAATTTACCATTTGATATATGAGATATAAAAAATTTGTTAACCAATCGTCTTATTTTATCAGAAAGAATCTCCTGATCAGAAAGTTGTAGGAGCACGATATTTGGGATCCAGGGTGGAAGTCCAAAGGGAACTCTAAGGCCTTTTGTTTGTATGTTATTGAAAGATGTGAGCTGGGATAATCATATGACAAGTGTATTAAAAGGTACTACGCATTCTATTGTTAGTTAATTTAATAAGATCTGTAGCTCTTGGGCCATATTGTTTATACGCCATGCCTTTAAGGTTGTATTTTTCATTTAATTCATTATAAAAAATATTTTGCTTGCTTTTAGAAAAATATACTCCTAAATATTTAATGGAGGATTGCCATGGGAGTGGGTACCCAGCTGACATAATAGTAGGATATATTTGAATTCTCTTATTTGAAAAGTTTTTAATGCTAATTTATGCTGCTTTTTGCTATTGTACTTTAGGACATAGATTAAGTTTCCAGCATTTGCACCATTTTGTGATATTTTCCAGAGTATCTTGTAATTTTTTATGAATGATATCGAGAGAATGATGAGAGCAATAAGTAAAAAGGTCATCAGTGTAAATTGAGCATTCGACACATGTTTCTAAAGTTTCAAAGATATCGTTTAGATTTAGATTGTAAATTAGATGAAGGAGAGAACACTACCCTGAGGAATCCCCTTCAAAACATTCTTCCTCGATTAAAAACACTCTCTCTATCGGATTTGAAATTATCCGTATGAAAGAAAATAGTTTTTCTAAAGTGCTAATTTTCCTGTGATACCCAGTTGTAGACATTTATAAATAAGGTCATCTAAATTCACAGAATCGTAAGCACTCTTGATGCCGAAGCTAATTTCCATGAAAAATTTCTTTTGTTGTTTAGCGACTGCTATAACTTTGTGTATAAGGTACGTTGTAGTTCTACAGTCTTTAATCGGAATTAATCCATAATGTTGTGAATGAAGTTTTCTTTATATTGTCAGAAAATAAGAGATGCTGCTAGTTAAAATTCTTTCAAAAGTTTTAGATAGATCAGTAGAGCTATTGGTCTATAAGAGGATATCGTAGTTTTATCTTTGCAGGGTTTTGAAATTGGAAGGATGATTGAATGTTTCCAAGATTGAGGTACAATTGAATTCTCAAATAAATATTGAAAATAATCTTGAACAACTGCACGTTAACTGCTTTCAAATTTTTGAGGAAAGAAGCTGTATTGTGATCTGCACCTGGAGTAGTGTTTTCGGATGTTTGTATAACCCTATTTAATTCCAAGATATAGAACGGTTTTTTAGTAAATTGTATTCGCTGTTGAGTAAATCTAAAGGAAGCGGTTCTTGGGAAATATTATTAGATGCAAAGTAGTTGGCAAACATATGGCTCTTAATTTGAGGATATGTGATATATCTATTATTAACTTGTAGAATATTGAAATTTGATTCTGGAATTTTATGAGTAGAAAATATCTTCAGAATGTTGTAGAATGTTCTTGCATTAGAAATATTTTTACATATTGTGTCCCAAAATAATCTTTTTGCCGTTTTTGTGTGAAATTTGAGCTTACTTGAATATGGCTTGGATTTGTTCCATAGTTGAGGGGAAATATCACAAATGGCCTTTTTTCGGAAATATTTTTTAAACTTGAAGTAATTATTACAAGTACTGTTCCACCATGGTGGAAATAATCTGTCTGGTAATCTATTATTTCGAGTATTATTTTTAATTATTTTAGACATGTTTCAGTTAATTGTGTATTGTCATTCTCTTGGTTGGTAAATGTATATTCAGCTTATTTCATTACTTCTTGCCAATCTACTCGTTTTACATATTGCTTATTCTGCTGGAATAATGGGAACTTTGCGGCTGGCGGTTTTCGTTCATTCGTGGGTTTGATCCTTGGTTGCCAAAGACCCGCCGTGTAGCTGGGGCTGATGCACTTTAAATCTGTTCGGGGCCCAAAGTCCTCCCGTTGGCGTGGTGTGGATGTTAGAAGAGGAGGTACCAGCTCAGGTGTCGTCCTCCTTATTTGACGTTGTTCACAATTAAGAGGTCCGTCGCCAATAGCGCTCGTGTTGTTTCTAGTGCGACGTTTACAAAAACTAAACTAAAAACTAATCCACTGTAAAAAGTTCATAAATGAAAGAGAAAAAAACAAACTTTTACAACTCGTAAATTATATCCTTCTCTCAAGGATATATCGCTAATTTATAAGAGAAAACAAAGTTCATAATCTTAAGTGCAATTCGGAACGATGTATAGAATATTCATACAAACTCGGTTATTAAATCCATTCTTATCCTATTTTGTGTTATTAGATGTAGCCTTAATATAGGACATAGAAGGAATTTGATTACCAGCACTTTGTGAACCTGTATGTGCCTGTTTGGGAATTTAGTACGAACCCCTAATTCCAAGATATTGCTTAAATGTGTGAGTGAGTGATTTTGAAATTTTATGGCGCAAGAGCCAGATATGGCCATGCTGCGCCAAACCCGGTGATACATAAGAATTAAAACATTGCGCTAAAGTAAAATTTAAAATTCTAGTGCGACAAATGTTATAAACATTAAAAACATTATTAATATATAAGATGAAATAGCAGTTTAAAACAAAACGTAATCAAATCAGATGAAAGCGTAAAACAGAATAAACTAAGGTCGAATCCAAGTTTTCTTTTGCTTCAAAAAGTTTGTATATTCAATTTGATCCATGGCATCCATGAGCCAGGTATCATCCACATCGTATAATATACAATCATCATCATCATCATCTCCGAGTTTAGGCGGTAGAGCACTTTTTTTTGGTCTGTAGGCATTTAGTTTTATATCAACTTTAGGTTTACTATTAATTCCAGGATGAGAGATATTTCGGAATGGGCGATTTACCTTATTTTGCTTTTTAGTTTTTGTTTTAAAACCAAGAGATGAAGGGGAAGGGAGATTTCGAGAAGCGGGAGCAACTGTATTTAGAATATTAGAATTTATACATGTAGCGTTTTTAGAGGAACTATTGAAGGAAAAATATCCGCCTGAGAAGATGACGATGATGTAGCAACAGTAAGCAGTGGAGAAGATAATGGTGGCAATTTGGATGGAGAATTCAATGGCTTAAGACATTTAAGAGGTGGGCATACAACTTTTGTAAAGTTAGGATCGGTTTGGGTGAATGTGGTAATAAAAGATTTAGCGGCATGTGCGTAAGTTTGAGAGAGTTGCGGAACTATTAATTTTCGGGCTTCTATATATGAAATATTACGCGCACATTTCGTTTCCTGAATCTGTTTTTCCAATTTCCATTTTGAGTTTATTGTAGAGTTGGAAGTGTGAGGTTCGGAACAATTAACGCACTTGGGATCCAGTTGGCAATCCGTGGAAGAGTGTCCAACGGACGCACATCTAGAGCACTTTAATTGTCCCCTGAAAACAGTTTTTGAATGTCCGAACCTCTGACACTGGAAACAGCGCAGAGGATTCGGAATATAAGGCCGGATATTGCAGTTTAGATAACCCGCTTTGATAGTTGAAGCAATTGAGGACTATTAAAAGTTAAAATTAAATGTTTAGTTGGGGAACTAGTACTGTCTTTTTTAATTATGATCCTTCTGACCTGAGTGACACCCTGATCGGAAAATTCATTGAGAATTTCCGCTTCGGATGCGCACAACAGGTCAGGTTCAGAAATTACACCTCGGCAGCAGTTGAGAGATTTGTAGGGAGAGACTTGTAGAGGAGAATCCAGAAAAGTTTTAACAGACATGAAAGATTTGGTTTCTGTAAGCAGGTCTCGGTTTCTATAAGCAGGTCTCCAGATTTCAATTTTTTAACAGACTTCGGTTCACCACCGATACCTTGCAACGCCTTCTGAATAGCGAAAGGAGATTTTGTACACATTTCATTGTTTGGTAACGAAAGCATTAAAAAGCGAGAATTTGTAGCAATTTCATCAATGTTTGTAGATGTGGGTGAAACAAGGCCTTTACCCAGGGAAATGAAAGAGAATGATCCATAGAAAAGTAAAGGTATTCGTCCTGGAGTGCCTCCCCCCAACATGGAGCCCAACAAAGAAGGCAGTTGCCGGACAACTGGCGATTGCCAGGCACGGTACTTACCTGAAGGTCATCCAGGATATAGCACTGCAGCATCAGGGCGAGGATCCACCGGGAAACCCGATGTACCCCTTATCTGCAGCACTAGCCCTACAGCAGAGTCTCTTTGCGGATGAATCCACAAAAAGACTTACCACCAGCCGATTGACAAAAGCGAGCTCATTCCTGCCACCCGTCTAAAGAGAAGCATAGGCCAAAGGGAACGCAAAAGTTATCCCCAGGATCCCACTTCCTTCCTTACGGGATGCCCCATACGGCAAACATGCGGGTTGGCAAGCCAACAGAAAAAAAAGGGAAATGGAAAACAAAACGGTTACCAACAAAAACTGAATAAAGGAAAAATATGACGAAGTGAATATGAACAAAATATATCTGGTAAATCATATGGAAAAGTGTAAAAATCTGTGATCTGAATGATGAAGAAAGGAAAATGAAAGTACAAAGGTAAGATTAGCAGGAGGGTCGAAAATAGAGAAAATTCGCTAGGGTATTCCGAGGGCACATCACCCGTGTTTACCAAATACAGTAAACCCCATGGGAAAGGAAAAGATCCCTCAGGTCCCTCAGGTTCGTGAAGCCCGTACTTACCTGAAGTAGGTAAGCCCCTCAGGACGCTTAAATGTGTGAACATTGTTTTTAGGGATTTTTGAAAAACCTCCAATATAGTTTGAAAGGAATTTAGCATTTTTTTCAAATTTTTGATCCAATATTTCCTGCATATTATAAGCTTGTGACTGATTTCTTAATACCGCGGAATGGTTTTTAGTATTAGTAGCGCGGAATCTCCGTCTTGCTTCTGGTAGTGTTAAGTATTGCCGGCTTTTCAATTCCAATATTTGCATTTCTTTGATATATATACGACATTGTGGCGAGTTAGCTGGATGGTTTCCCTTACAATTGGTACAGTTTTTATTAGCTGTATATTCTTCTGTATGGGATGTGCCGCAATTTACGCAAGTTTCCGGTTTCTGACAAAATCGTGATCGGTGTAGGAAACTAAAGAATTTTGAACATTGTCTAGGTTTACCGATGAAAGTTGAATATTATGGTTTATGAACCAGAGTTTGATGTTTTCTGGTAATATTGTTTCTAGTACGGTTATCAATACAGGAAAAATGTCTGGACTTGTCCCGGAATCGATAAATCGACGTATCTCTACTATTTCTATATTGTTTGTGTTTTGTAATTCTGTAGCAAAATCTGTCAGTGTTACATTATTCGGAATTCCGAAGAGAAGAAAGACCCTAGTGGAGACCGGGAATGACAGAATAGTCCCACTGTAGCTCAGTATGTAGGAAGAGGCGACTAAAATGGATACTCAGCGTCTGGGGATATAGACGGGCACCCTGCCCCTGGGGATTATATCAGGGGACCTCAGGGACTTGCTTTCTTCAGGTAAGTACGGGCATCATGACCCCGAAGCACTCTAATGATCTTTTTCTTTCCCATGGCGTTTACTGTCTTTGGTAAACACGGGTGACGCGCCCCCAGGTTCTTTATTTTCGACCCTCCTTCTTGTCAACCAATTTGTCTTTTCTTCAATTTCTTCTCGTCTAGACCACAGTTACATCTTGTTTGATGCAGCATAGCCATATCTGGCTCTTGCGTCAATAAACTTTACTTTCTCACTTGACCCTTCTTGTCGATCAATCTCTTTTTCATTGTTTTACCGTCTAGATCACAGATTTACCTTGTTTGGAACAGTATTGCCACGGCTCTTGCGGCAATAAGATTTTACTCTCATCATTATCATCACTCTCATTAGAAGAGAAATCTAGAAATGATTCCTTCCTATATGACGTTGACCTTAATTGAGATATTAGATATTTTTTCTCTTGACAAAATTTGTCCTGCACACACTAGGTCTGCAGTAGAAAGTTTAATTTTACCATATCTGGTAAAAGACATGCTTAGGATGTTCGAATTTACTCTTAATTTCTGTATGTAATATTAAGGGATTAATCTTCGGAATGTGAGTCTGTCCCTGAGTATTTTCCTGTAGAAAATTAATATCGGATATTTCCTTGCTTTGTGCTCGTTTTATAAGTTCTTTAAATCTCAAGGTTGTTTTGAAGAATTTTTCATTTCCCGTCCCTATCATGATTTCCATAGGAGGTGGCAACTGTTCTGCCATATCTGTAGTCATAATATACGAAAGACTCGAATTGGGTCTATTCGTTGCGAAAAAAAGAAATATAGATAATTTTACCAAAATGATGGTATAACAAATATTAGAAACCTCAATTCTTGTGGGAAAAGAAAGAAACGCAAAAAGAGTTGAAAGAAACTTGAAGAAAATAAAGCATAGTAGCACAAGAGTTAAAAATCATTCGCCACACAAAAACGCCCAATGTGTTTTGGCAACCTATCTTGGAGACACTTTGTACAAGAAAGATGCTTCTCCAGACGTGCTGAGATGTTATGTCCTTGAAACAATTTATATAAAATACCCAGAGTCTGAGTGTCTACATTTTTTTACAGTTGACTCCTTTTTTGACGATTTTATGACTACAAGGTCTGGATTTCTTTTCGATTTTATTTCCCTTTTATGCTCTTGGTCGGAAATTTAGAACAAACGGGAAAGTGGAATCCATTCGCATCTCACTAAAACAGTTACTGGTTTTTGAAGATAAAGTTTCAAGAATGGTTCTTCTCTCTGATTATCAAGCAGCCATCCTGTCCATAAGTTCAAAATAGCGCTCCTTCATCAAACGAAATCCTTTAATGTCATGATTACTTGCAGAGATTGACCTTAAAGAAGAAACATGCTGCCCTCCAGTAGATATCTGGCCACTGTGGAGTTTATGGGAACGAACATGCTGATTTCCTTCAGAGGAAAGGTTCCAGATTGTTACAGACAAGATTGTCAAAAATATCTTATCATTCTGCAAAGCTGTTTATCAAACAGATTATGTCGCAAAATTTTAGGGTACAACTACTTGGTCGTTTGCACTCAAAACGATGGAAAGTGGACGATCTTCTGTCCATTCCCAAAGTTCCACGTCGTGAGGCTGTCACAAAATTTCGTCTTTTGATGGGCCATGACTGTCTTGGAGAACACCTCCATCGTATTAGAATTTTTACCCATCCAAACTGTCCTCTTTGTGATTCGGTGGAACCAATAAATCGGGCTCACCACCATCGTTGCTCGTCGCTCTATGGTGAAATCAGAGACAGCATTGTATTGGCGAGCAAAAGAATTTTTAATAAAGCAATTTCGGTCTTTTTTCGTGCTTTTTTTTCTTTTATTCATTTGTTCTTGTGTGTTCTTGTGCGTTTTCATCTTTGTTGCTGTTCCTCCTGTATTGTCTTGCCATTGAAAATTTTAAAAAAAGATCACTTTCACGATGTCGGCAGATTATGATAATCCAGCATATCGTAAATCGAGAGAAAAGTCTAAAAGATCCAAAACTTTACCAGAACGATCTTTGAATCTGCTAAATTCTACCTCGAAATAAAATAAAGAAGAAACGTAAGTGGGGTGCGACGGTCGCGAAGAGGCAGCTTTGATTCGAACCCTGGACCTGTAGGTCCGAAGAAAAGTTGATTGCTTGTGGTCATGTCCTAACCAATTAGGCTAAAAAAACGTCTAATCAGGCTAGTTGTAAGGCCTTTTAGTCTCTTGCGCTGCTGTAGAAAGGAGTAGCTACATAATTCGAGAGACCAACCCCCCGCTCCGCACATAGTGCACTACGGGTAGGAGTAGCTACACGGGGGATTTTTTTTCCCTGCGTATTGAGATCACATCCGTTTCACTATATATAGCAGTTGAAGTGATTATTCATATTAAATATTGAAATAAACAGCTATTATAAAATAAATATTTTATTTTCGAACCATTATCTGCCTACCCGCTCGTGCGTAGTAGCGAGCTCTTCCATAACGTGCCATAATGAAGGGGATTAACCAGCAGAGGTAAACGAAAAGTAGAATATATTAAATGAAGTAGAGAGGGGGTGCTTTTTGTTTGATTGACTGACATTAAATACAGATGTTACTATCATTTCTGTTTGTATTTGATCACTACAGTCCCTTTTCTGTTGAAGAAAGATTGATTTAAAAAAAAAACTCTAAAGGAAGGTTTTGAAAAAAAAAGTGTTTTGAAGTACTCCAATTATAATTCAAAGTGAAATTTAAAAAGCAAATGAAGAAAGTTTGACAAAAAGCATTAGATATAAGAATTATAACTATATCTCCCACCTCGAAAATTGGAAAAGTCAACAGATTTACTCAGGTCTTAATCATTAAAATTTATCCAAAATGTTTATAAACTTAAACAAATAAATTCTTACTTTTTTTCGCCCAAGGACTGAAGATAAGTGATCACTTCCTCCTAGCTTATTCTAAATACAAAATTGAAAGAAACATCTTGTAAATATTTATATCATGGCATGTTGAACACTCCTACTCATCATTAGTGATCGGCAAGTAAAAATCATATTCAAAATACTGAAGAATTTCTTATTTCTACCCGTAAACTTTAAATACTTCTAGACCTACTCTACCTTTAAGACCTACATCGAATATCCAAGTTTTGATTTTGTGTTCTGAGTGATCAGGGCTCTGAATCTTCTAATCAAGCACAAATTGACATTTTAAAATCACAAAAATTACTCGGAGCATAAGGCAATGACCATGACTCCAAAAAATCTCAATGCAAAATAACATTGAACTGAACTGAACTAAATAGAGATTATGAAAATTTAGACTTTCCGAAATTGGCAACATTATTGTGTTGTCAAAACTCCCCACATTGTTTGGAAATTCTAGTTTTGGTTTACAGTATAAATTTCATTTTATTTTATTCATATTACTTTCGACCGTGGCCAATGATTGTTCGTTTTCAAATTTCTGTTTGTATTTTGATCAGTCTACTTTTTCAGTAAAAAAATTATTATTTTAATATATGTTGTTAGGGTCAAAGACATATCTTGTAAGTTGTTTCTCATAAATTATTTTTCCCAATGCGAAATTTCCTTTAACGAAAAATAATATTGTAAACCTTTGATTATCATGTTTATATTACATATTTTTCGACTGTAAAGTGTAAAAGTTTTGTATATTCTTATATTTTCTTCGATTTTCATGATAACTTCTATAAATAATGTAATAGGCTTCTTTCAAAAAAAAATTTTTTTGATTACTTATTCTTTTAATTTAGATCAACTTTGATTGTATAGAGTCATGTATTTTTCAAGGATATGGGGGGGGGGGGGAATGCGGATGAGCCCAATGCTAGATAATACTTTTTTTTTTCTGGGTGATAAAAACTTTGAGGATGTTATAATTTGTAGTAGAATGGCATTTGTAATTCATTCGGAAGATGGCTGCAGAGAGTTAAAATGCACTAAATCGCTATTTCGGAAAAGCTTCCATTCAATGAGCTGAAGCCTGTTTTCATCAGAATTGGGAACAACAATATAATGGGGGGAAATAGCAGAGCAAGGGAATGAAATTCCATATAAAGTGAAGGTTATAAAAACTTATGTGAGTAATTTATGGTGTTATTTTTTTAAATCTGCGTTCATGAGACTCATTACACAGAGATATACAAGTTTAATTATTGATGCATAACTTAAATTTGTATGGTTTATCAATACCTCTCTTACAATATTTTTCTTGTATAATTATGTCTGTGTAGTATTAATTTATTCTCGCATTTTTATGAAAAAAGGCTTTAGCGTACTGTTTAGCAAGATTTTTCTAATTGCCAATGTGTGCAGCTATGAACATTGTTTAATGGAATTGTAATCCACCATGATTCTGCTTAATGTAGCAATTAAGTTATATGTATAATTAAAGAGGCAAATTCCATTAATATGTATAGATTAGATAATGTATCTCAGAATGTAATGTTTCTTTTTTTTAATATGTTTTAATTTATTTTTTAACAAGCATTCTGATATATTACTTTAAAAAAGTAATATATCAGAATTTACTATTAAAAATGTATTATTTTTGGTATTATTTACTATTGAAAATTAAATAGAAGAAAATACTCATAGTTTCATAACACTTGATTACATTTTTTTAATATGAAGAATAATATATATTTGTTATACATATCTTTTAGTAACAATCCTAATTATTATAGCTTGAATGTGTATTAGATTTTAAGCAATCCTTTCAAGATGTATCATTTTTTTTATTTATTTATTCATTTACATTTTTAAAATGAATTTTGTCTATACACTATTAACATTTTCATATGTTTTTATCTCTCAGTTCTCTGAAATTTTATAAAAAAAGGTGTTATTTTATTCATTTTTAATCTGCATTATAAACTTTCAATAATATATATATATATTATTAAGAGCTGAATTTTTATTTATAAGTATGTAAATTTTTAATGCATAAAATTCATGTATAAAATTTTATGGAAAGAAACATTTATTTTTAAAAATTTTGTATCTTAAATTTTTTGGCATTAATATTTTAATCACATTCTAAATGATTTCGTTACATTTCAAAACTATATTTTTAATAACTTGTAGCTATTAATTTTCCAATTAGTTCCACTGTGAACTTAAAATTTCCTCAAGTCTAAGCTTTTCCCATAAATTTTATCATTGTTGCCAACTCTGTTATCAAAATTATTGCTCCCAAATCTTTTGTGATATTATTATGAATAAGTATCAAATATGTTTTCTGTAGATACATGAACTATTTTTATGAAAATCATTCACAAGAAGTCCTAAGAATTTCCAAGACAGAGCACTAATAGCTTTGAAAATGGTTTGTTTTTAGTAAGCGTCATGACTCACTAGACAGCTATCAAAGTTTTCATTACTGGAATTCATGATCATGACGCTTTTCACTTTAAATACTTCATCATAACTTTTCCGGCAGATGAGACCATCTTCATCTTTTTTTGGAAAAGATTCAGTTGAAACAACCCAATTTTTTTATTTATGATTTATTTCTGATGCATAACGATGAATCCAGGTCTTCCTGATGGTGACAATTAGACAAAATAATATCAGCAACTCAACAGGCCAGCAATCAAAACTAAATTATAAATCAATGTCAAATTTGTTTTGGCTCCATTAAAAAATTGGCGACACCCAATGGCAACAACAATTTACCCTTATGATGCCATCTGTATTCAAATACAAGTACTGTTTGAATCCCCTTCATATCATGAAATGATTCCAAAACACAAAGTTTGATTTCCTTATATTTTTTTCATTGCTCATGTCTTATAGAATTAACTAACTAATGAAAATACTATTGTTTCTGGTAAATGAGTGTGGCCATGACCACTGGGCTATTTCTTCGAGTCACAGGTTCAAGCCCTTATGCATTGAAGAATTGTCATGTAACTGGGGCTGATACATGTTAAATCTGTCTGGGCACATTAAGTCCTTCCATTGGTGTGGTGTGGAAGTTAGGAGAGGGGGTGCTAGCTCAGATGTCATCCTCGTCATTTGACCGAGATTATAAATTACGAGGTCCTTCGCCAATAGCTCTTGTGTTGCTCCTAATGTGACGTTAATAAAACTAAACCATTTGGTAAATGAGTATCCACATTAAATATATTATGTAAATTTCTGTCCAGAAAGGATATTTGTATAGTTTTATGACTATTTTAATATGATTCATAATTTTTGTATCTTAACATATTGAATATTTATGATTCTGCACACTTTTTTTCCCATTAGCAAATAGTTGGATATCAGTTGAATCAATTGGTATTTAAGTAATTTACTTAATTTGTATGGAGGAAGGAAATTTCTGTAGCTTATTATTTGTAAATAATGCAAAAGTGTTTTTTCTTGGAAAAATTCAGAAACTTAAAAAAAAAATACAAAAGATACTGTACAAATGAATAATTATGAAGGTAAAGAAAAAAAATTAGACTGAATGTAAAGGTTTTAAAAGAATAAAAAATTTAAAGTATGGAAAAAAACATTTTCTATGATATAAAACTAATTAAATATAATTTTGAAGATTTACAAATTTTATTAGTTTCTGTATTGTGCTTAATTACATTACACTTTATAGGATTAAACTATAGAAATTTACAGTTTTCTTATTTTATGAAATAGGGAAAAGTTTTGAAAAACAATTTGATAATGTACCAAGTAATTACATACAGTTCAAAAACTAAAATAAGTGTATATTAATAATAATAATAAAAACTTTTTTTTTTCTTTTTCTTTAGCATTCTTTCAAAATGAGTCAGTTAAGACTCCCATCATTTTGCAGTGTAGGGGAAACTCTATATTTGAACGAGGAGCTCAGAGATTTAACAGTTATTGTGCAAACTGAAGCTTCTCAATGGAAATTTCCTGCTCACAAATTAATCTTAGCTTCTGAAAGTTCAATTTTAAGATCAAAGTTAGAAGATGATAATTTGAATCAAATCATTTTGGATGATATCGCTCCATCAACTGCAGAATTGTTATTAAGGTGATTTTTTTAAAAAAATTTAATACACTTTGATTTTTTTTATTTATATCTTATAGATGTGAAATATTTATAAAATATGTGTATATCAATTTTAATATATGTATTGAAATTGATGTAATTGGATTGCATTATTACAAATCTTGCCAAAGTTAATGAATGTTCAACTTTTCATATCTTTCTGAATAGTTATTATCTAATCTTATCTTAAACATTACAAAATTATTATTTTTTCATTAATATTCAATTTAAATTAACAAAATTAGCATCATTTTGTTTTGTTTCTATTCTTAATGAATATTTTTTACTTTTATAAATTATGTGACAGTGACATCAACATTTTTCTCTCAAAATGGTTTCTCTTCCAAAATATTTTTGTTTGACAAATTATGAAGTAACTCCATTACACACCTAATCCTAAACTTGTAAAGGCTCCATTTGTAAAAAAAAATGTATTCAAATTTATTTTTAAGCTTAAAAATTAAAACATTTATTTATAAAATATTAGTATTATTTTAAATATTATCAAACTGTTAATCAGCATGTTAAAACATTTCTAAACCTGAGAAACTAAACAGTTATTAGAAATATTGTTGCATTCTGTTCATGTGACTAACTACACAATAGTGCCCTGGATAAATACATTAAATGCTTTGAAAAATAATTGCATAAGGGTAAAAAATGTTAAAATCAACAAATGCATAGGAAGAAAAATCAAAAATGTTATTTGTGCATAATTGAGACTGTGAATCAATCATGTACAAATAATATACCTGCAAAAGTTAGATATATTTTTATAATATTATGACATGAATCTAAATCAGCCATACACAACTTGTAGCTCACCAAGCTTTTATTTGTGGCCTGTTCATGAACCATTGGACTATATTGAATTATTTCAGAGCAGTGCATTAAAAATTTAATTGGAAAATGTATAAATTGGTTTGGCAAGAGGGTGTGTGTCGTGTACACATACAGTGCAGTGAAACTATTACTATCAGGTGAATTGCACCTGTCCTGAATGTGCAGGCATTCCAAGTTAGTTTTTGTTTTGCTGTCCATGTCGTACAGGTGCATAATGCAAGATTCTTTTTTTTCTTATTGCAACTATAATGATTAGTAATGATAAGTAACAATGAAGCAGCAACCATTTTGTATGCAAAACTCTTAATTTTAAATTATCCCTCATAACAGAAATATCTTTCAAGTGAAAAATATTCAATGAAAATAGATTGTTTCAAGACAATTGAGAAGCAGATTATTTTGCAGTGCAAAACAAGCATGATTCAGCTATTCATTTGGTCTGTTGCGAAAATGTTAATAAATATATTGCCTATCATTTTAACGCTTAATAAAAATCATTCAATGACTCTTCAAAGATTTTTCACAATAGGTGATAAATTGACTTTTCTTTTAAAAAAAAAAGTCTTTGTGACAATGAAATGTTATGTCAGTGGTAATGTTACAAGAGACTGTCATAACAAAGGCACCATATAAAATCTTGTACTCTTGGTAATTGTATTAATTCATTTACCAATACAGAAATTATGAAGGAGTGTTTTGTAAATGCTTTTAATGTACTGTTTGATACATTTTGTAACAAAATCAAATAATTTCTGAAATTTTTAAAAAATTCAGCTCTCACATTTATCTTTGGTTACAAGTATTGAAAAGCATATCAATGAAAACATAATTAAAGTCTTAAAAAAATTTAGCTTCACTTTTGACTCGAGCATGAATATTTCATCAACATCACATTGATCAGTTTTTGTTAAATATTGTACTGAGCAAAACTTAGTTCACACAAGTGCAAGAATTATTTAAATTTCTTCCAATATAGGATCAAACCAGAGGTATAGATTATCTAGAAATTATATGTACTTCTCTAGAGCAAAACAATAAAGATATGAAAAAAAATAGTTTGTGTTTGTACCAATGGTTGTCCTTCACTGATCAAAGTGGATATATTTTCCTGCTGAAACAGAAATATAATTTGAAAAATCTTATATCATTTCATTGCATTATTCACCAAAAAAACTGGACTGCATGTTTTACTAATCCTGAAATAGAAATTGTCATGAAAACTGTTATAATTAATTACATCAGGGCACAAAGATTGAACCTCCAAAAATTCAAAAATATTTTGAAAGAAATGGGGAGTCAATATAGTAACATCGTTTTACATATATTGATGCATTGGCTTAATAAGGGAAAGGTTTTTATTTCTTTGCAGAAAAGAAATGTTTTTAGAGCAAAATAATAAAATTTTCTTGAACAAAGAAAAAAAACGATTGATAATGGTATGTTTTAGCTTTTCTGTGTGACATTACAGAGAATCTTAACCATCTCAGTAGTGTTTTATAGGCTGAAAATAAAAATGTTACAGATGGCTGATAAAATATTTGCTTTCAAAGAAAAATTAAACATTTACTATGAAGAAATACAAAATCAAACGTTGTACAATTTTCCAGCCATGACAAAAGCTAAACAGGATGGTACTTGTATTTCTTTAGAAAATTATATAATCATATCAAATTACACAACTGCACTACCCAAAGATTTTAAAAGTAGATTTAAGAATATCAAGAATATGCTATGGCTCATAGAAAATCCCTGGCACTTGAAACCAGCAATTATATCAGAACTGGCTGGTGTATTGAAATATAATTATGTAGAGCTATTTAATCAATTTATTGATACGAAAAATAACATACTCACTTGGAAGTTATTTTTAAAGAAATGAGGGATTAAATGAAGTAGGTTGAATTTTAGAAAATAGTATGTGATAATATGTATATAGTACTTGAATAATATGAGACTTAAAAAGTATGCCTAAATTTTTCTTATGTTGGTCACATCAACATATATGTGTGAATCATCAAAAGAATGCATGTAGATACTGGCTTACTGATTTTCATTTGGATGACATTTTAAGAATGGGCTTGTAACTGCAACATACTAATCTAAATGAGATTGTAAAAAAAGAGTTCTCGGTATCAAATGTCTCATTAGTTTTATTGTTTGATAATTAAATACATGAACTTATGATGTTTTTTATCATTATTATTAATCCTTATGTTAGGGCCAGAGTCAGCCTTCTCTATAAAGGGGCCTGGGTGCAAGAAACCATTTTGGACCCTAAATATTTTGTAAAGTAAAAAAAAAAAAAATTACAAATATGAACATATATTACAAATGCATGTTTATTTAATGTTTAATTTTGTTTTTGCTGATACATTACTTAGAAAAACAACAATCTTTCGCAATTTCTTTTTAGATACTTGATATTTCAAATGCATTTAAGCGTTCTGCACATATGCTTGACTAAAAAGTTCAGTTTAAGCAGGAATACTTGGGAGTTCCCCAAATAAAATAACAAAACAAAAATTAACCATTTGCATCATCAAGAATTAGTTTCAAGATTGCTGAAATTTATAGGTCTACTCTAATAATGTTTATGATCAAATGAACTTTACGTTGTGCTAACAATGACTGAAACATTGTCAAGTTTTCATGTGCAAAAAACTTTAGAGTTCTTGATCATGTTGGAGCCTTAGTGCATAGTATCTGCTGCACCCTCCAAATGACCGGCACTGGTTTGAGGGCCTGTGAGAAATGGCTGTCATGAATGTGTGGCCCGGGAGGGGGGGAAAAGTTGAATTTGGTTGATCTAAATTGTGAAAAATAAAGACATTTTTAGTTAATTTAGTGGAATATTTTTGAAAATCAAATTTTTATGAGAAAAAAATTTAATTAATGCATTAAAAGCAATGTATTAAATTTTAATATTAATTAATAAATGAATCATAAAAAATATTAAAAGAGAACTATGCTATAGTTAAATTTTAATCCCTTCAAAATCCAATTGAGTGGGCATAGTAATCAAAAATCCTGACAGCAAGCTCATGGTCATTGACATTTCAATTCATCACATCTTCATTCGACTAAAAACTGTTAGGGTATAGCATTGATGTAGGGAAAATCTGTAGGGGCTCTTAATTCCTCACATTGGCATGGGGTGCCAACTCGAGTGTCATCTATGCCACTGGACCATGATTCCTCTCCAAAAGTCCTCATGTTGCTTTTAAGTGTAATGTTAATTACTCATAATAATCAATATCAATTGTCAAACTCATAAAATTTGGTAATAATCCCAAATAAGAATGAATGAGCATGTAACTTCCAACCAACTATTTTTACATAAACAACTAATTTTTTAACTTAAGTAATGTTGAATAAAATATTCTGATGCTGTATATTTAACTTAAAAGGGAATTTTCTTTTGAATAAAAGCTAATTGCAAAAAAAAGGAATGGAAAGCATGAATATTTATGCAACATTCTCAAATACTCTGTATATCCTCTCTTTATTGACGGACTTGCGACCAACGTTTTCATTGAGGTGTGGGTTCAGACCTTGATGCCGCTGAAGACCCTCCGTGTAGCCAAGGCTGATGCACGTTAAATCTGTTGGTGTCTAAAGTCCTCCTGTTGGTGTGGTGTGGAAGTTAGGAGAGGGGGTAACAGCTCAGGTTATCATTCTCGTCACTTGACCCAAGGTCCATCGCCATTAGCACTCGTTTTGCTTCTAGTGCAACATTTATGAAACCAACCCCCTCTTTTTTTTTTCTGAAGAAAACTTTTTTTTCTATTTCTGTTATATTTGGTATACATTCTACCCATGTTTTATGATGATGAAGGTCAAAGAATACAAAATGTATATAACCTAAGATTGTGTTTAATTGCCCTTACCTTTAACCATCTTTCTGGTTGATGAATCCCACATTGGTTAAAGTCTGAGGTTTGGAGAGAAAAAGTCTTGAATGATAGTTTTCATTTCATCAAAGATTTCTTCGCTGAAAGAATTTAGTATAAAACATTTGATTGTCAGCAAGTGTTAAATCAGGATAAAACGATGGATGGGTTAAACCTTCTATCCATTATTTTTTGATAAGTAATGATAGCATAGGGTCTTGCATTGTTGGGATGGAGGATAACACCATGCCATTGATGAAGCTGGGTCTTTCTGCGACCAATGCAGTCCTACTGAAAACAGTAGAAAGTGGCAGTGATGGTTTGGTTACATGACAAGACTTCCCAAAAAATTATTTACTGAACAGCCCTTCACACACTTGAAGTTCTAAAGTCAATGCTGGCAGATTGCATGTCAGTTATCTGACACACAGTCCAGCGCTGCTTTACATTACAATACATAACCCACTTCTCATTTTCTGTCGGCTGCTAAAGACCCGCCGTGTAGCCAGGGTTGGTGCACATTAAATCTGTTGGGACCCAAAGTCCTCCTGTTGGTGTGGTGTGGAAGTTAGGAGAGGGTGTGGTGCCAGCTCGAGTGTCATCCTCGTCACTTAACCGAGGCTCATAATTGCGAGGTCCGTCACCAATAGCCATTGTGTTGCTTCTAGTGCAATGTTAATAAAAAACTAAACTCATTTTCTGTCACAATCTGGGTCAATAATTGATCATTTTTATACCAGAAAAATAAGGAAACATGGTGATTTGCTGGTCCTGTTGGTCTGCAGTTAGCTGATGCAGAGCAATGCTTCTAGCAGTCCTTCAACTGTTGTCCAGTGAACATTACAACTAAGTCTGGTGTTATTGAATTTGAACAGTTTTTAATGGCTTGATTGAATCTTTTCTCTAGCCACTAAAGAATGTTCACATTTTGCTTGGTTTTGATAGCATGAATTACTAAAACCATCAATGACATGTGCTGCAACCAAATGCCTCATCCCCTACTTTGTCAAATTTGTACAAAAATTATCTTGCATATGTTTTATCACTTACCATGTTATACCACCTCTAAATGTTTTCACAAATGCTATACAATCAGAAACACTATATTTATGTAATAGTCACTTACATGTTTGATAAGCCAACAATTCAGTCATAACATCAGTTCAATTGGAAATTTACATTTCTAAAAATGGATAAAACTTATCATATACCTAAATTATAAACATGAAATTTCAAAATGTTAAAAGTTTATATTGCAGGAATGATCAGATTGAATTGTTACTAAGGGATATAAAAGTACATATACCTTTCCTCCTATTTTAGATACATTTATTGTGGCGAACTAGAAGTGGAAAATTGGAATGAGGGTATTGATCTACTAGATGCAGCATTCAAGTATGAAGTAGAAGATCTGGTGCAAAAATGTGGAAGATTCTTGGAAGATGTAATTTCTCTTTCAAATGTGTGTTATATTTATGATAAAGCTTCAACTTGTTCCCTTCCGGTCTTGCAACACAAATGCCTAAAGCTCATTTTGGATGCTGGTTTTGTTGTATTACGAAGTGAGGCTTTTGAAGTGTTAAACAAAGATTGTGTTATGGACATTGTTACAAGTTCCGACCTTAATATTGATAGTGAACTCATAGTTTTTGAAACACTTTTTAGGTGGGCTCGAATTGAATGTTGCCGTACAGGATTACCAATCACAGAAGCTAATATTTTAACGCAAATAAAACCATTCCTCCAACATGTATGCATTGACGACATGTCTGATGCTGACAAAAGTGCATTACCACCAACAATTCTGTCATGTGTAAAACCAAACAATCGGAATCGAATTGGCTTTTCAGTACCTGACTCTTTAATATTACATTCTCAAAATTTAGAATTGGATATTAATCAAAATCGCTTGGATTTCATAGGAGAACATTTGAGTTGCCTAAGATTTTCAATAGATTCTCCTGTTCATCTAGTTGGATTACGCTTCACGCTTGTTTGCAATATTCATCCATTAACGTTACCACTTATATTAGTAAAGGAAAACACACCTAAAGTTACTATGTTTACTCATAACTTGTGTACAACTTCATCAATACAGAGAACGCAAATCAATCAAAGAGTCTGGCATGATGTTGAAATTTTGTTACGCCAACCTGCATTTTTGAAAGCAGGAGATATTTACAATTTATATGCTACTATGGATGTTGGAACTGATGCTCAATGTCCTCAGACTATATTATTCAATAATGTATTGCATACAGCTAGTGGTTACGTAAATTTCACAGCACATGGAGATGAAACATGGGGTATAAGGAGTCTGATGGTTATTTAAAATGTAAAGTATTTATTCAAATGATCAAAATAAAACATTTTATTAAATAAAGTGTTATACAAATATATATAATATTTACAAAATTATTAAGTACATTTTATGTATTTATACTAGTTGATCCTGATTTTATTAATGGACTTGAAGATTCTTCATCTGTATTTCTTAATAATGGTTCAGTTTCTCCATCTTTTGCATATCTTGCACGAATTTTAATCCATGCAGGTCGTAGAATAACATCATTATACAAACACATGCCACATAGTAGAATAATAAATCCTACTAATTGTAACCAATGAAATTTTTGCCATCTAACAATAAGCGAAAATATCCACACTGTAAATGTTCTTACACTATCCAAAACCATTCTTGTTGTAGCACTCATTTCTTTTGTCACACTTAAACCAGCAAAATTGAAGAAAGCAATGCTTACAATAGTGCCTGAAATATATAATATCCAAATATAATAGGCAGAATACCCATACTGAAATTAATGCAACAATATCAAGAAAATATTGGATGCATTATATTAAAAAAAATGATTTAATACGTCTATATTTTTTGAAATATAACATACATTATTTAAGTTTAAATTTATACAGATTCCAGTTAAAAAAATTAGTAATTTAAAGCTTTCTCAAATAAAACTTTCATGTAAAAATATTTACCTGTTAATGCCAATGCAACTCTCCAGTTATTAGATATTTGAGTAAAAGCATCCAATGCATCTTCCAATCGGCCACCAGGATTATTGAAGACACTGTTGCCTACTTTTATGTAATACATTGGTACCAATAAAATACAAAGGGTAACAAATCCAAAGAGACCTGAAATTTTTAATAAATTAAAAACAGCTTAACAAATAATGATTAACTACTTAAATTTGAAGTAATTAATAAATATAACAAGGAACTGATTAAGTTTAAAACTATCTTAGTGTAACATTAAATTTTTTTCATTTAATTATTACATACTAATGCATTAAAAAAATTAAAGTTCATATTTAACAGTATTATGGCAGTGATAATTTTGAATGGAAATTCAATGTAACTTTTTTTCTTATTTTTCACTGATATAGTTTTAATTTAATTCAAAACCTTATGATATTACATAGGTTTATTTTTGCCAATATTACTGTTTATACCTACAATTAGGGCTACTAGTCACTTTTGTTATTTTTATGGCTTTTTTGTCTATTTCCATATGCTTAAAGATAAGCAGGTGCACTTGTAGCTAAGGGGTTTATGTATTTTGCAGAAGTAAGGGGAAAGGAAGAGGAGTTTTTACATGACCTCTGACCACACTTTTCCTTTGTGTTAGAAATGTTATCTTTCAAAAGAGAAAAATTATCTAACTTCAATTTTGTGACCATGTATCATTTGATGTAGATTTGTTGATAGAAAATACCCAATGGATGAAGAGATGCTGAAAGTTTTAAAAGTCCAAGAAATAACAATTTCGGTTCATAAAATGAACCTGATGAAGAATTTCATACCAAAAAGTACATCCAACAAAGATTGGATTGTTCCTAATACCGCAACAAAAGTAGCCAATTTATCAGATATGGATTCTACTCACTAAATTAATAAACGTATAAATATCTGGTTCAAGAAAATATTTCATGACCAGCTGCTAGTACAGTTTCTAAAAGTGAAATCAGTGGCAGTAGTCAAACTAGAAAAGTAGTCCGAGGTGACCAAACAAAACTTGAGATACGTATTTGTAAACAGAGTACTTATATTTTGAGTAGAATAAATAATGTGCATTTGTAAAATAAGTCCATTTTTAAAGTTCTTCCAACTTAAATTTTCTTGGTGTATTTTGCAATGATACTTCATGAAATGAGTTTCTGACAGCAATGACATTATCTTCTATTAATTTTACAAGACTCCCCTTTTTTTGCCTATCATAGCCACGGAAACATCTGTAATTGCACGATATGTTGGCAATAATCAAAGAAAATCATATAATTTTATTTTTGCTTTCATATAAATGTTTGGATGCTATGTCTATTAATGGTACTAAAGAAACCATTTCTTCAGTTACATTATAACTGTCATAAATACTAATACAAATGGCAGCATCAGAATTTTCATCTATTGTCAAAGAATAAAACTTAAAACTACAAATCTTTTTCAACAGATTTTCCAAGTTTATCAATTCTCTGGACAATAGTTTGATGATATAAAATGATTTTAGAAATATTGTCTTTCTTGTAATAGAAAATTATTATGTGCTTTATTTTCCATGCTTTGTTTAATAAACTCGCCATCTGAAAATGGTCTAAATTTTCTGGCAATTAAAAAGTGACTACGAAACTAACTTTTTTTAAAAAAAAAAGATTCCCTGAATTTTAACTTTGTTAAAAAAACTTTAATTGAGTTACAAGGTTAGTCTTTAAGACACTCTCCTAGATACACATTGAATTTGACATTAATGCTGTTAATTTCAAATTACTTATTTATTTGATATATGTCATGATAAGGATAACCGATATTCAGACTAATTTTTATGAAAAAACAGCAAGATTATAGAAAGTAATGCTCAAGAATAAGTTTCAAATATATTTAACTGGTTAAAATAGAAGACAAAAACTGTTCGAGTCAATAACTATTTCATTTTCTTCTATCACTAATTATGTAGAAATAACAAAATAAGTTATGCACCCAGTGATGTCCAACTCCTATCATAATTTATCAGATTACAAAATAAAAATCTAGCAGTACAATGGATTATAGGGGTATGACTCTTCACTTGGGTTCTCAGAAAAATAGAGCCAGTTTTAGATAAAAAGTAGTATTTGACTAAACAAATAACAAGGAACCACCTGTTTCTCTTCACAATGAAATCACATTCCCAAACGACCACACATTGAGAACAAATGTCATTTGTGTACTCACACAAATGACAATATTTGATGTTAGTTGTTTCAGACCTGTCAACTAGTTGAATCATCTAAGCTGCTTAGTCCAAAAACCAGCCTAAGGCTATTTGTTGTGAAAGAGATGTGAATACTGACAACTAAATAATTCCCATCTGATGTTATTTATTCGTATTTATAACCATGTTCTTAGGTGTGAATAAATCATCAACATGACTGATTTATAGTTCAAGAAAACACCATGAGTTACAACTAATCTTAAAAATTTGTATCATGTTCAGACATGATGGGGGGGAATATATTTAAGAGGCAATTTGGCATAAATATTCTTGAATTATCTTTAGGGAGTTATATTATCTTGCAAAGTTATAGATATATGTATCACTCCTTATTCCTTTCTTAGGCCATGATTTAAACATCCCTGGTTTATGTCTAATAAAGGAAAAAAAAGAATGATAATGTCCAGTGTGCTCCTGATTATCCTATACCCAACATTGGAAATCACGTCTAAGGGTAAAAAACATTCAAAGTAACACATTTTTATGATTTAATTAAATATAGAGTAGATGTTTTGAACCAGATGGCCAGAAAATATTTGATGAAGTATTCATCCAGATGTTGACCAGTTCAAATGTTTTCAATGCAACCGATTTGGTTGCAATAAATACTTGAAAATTTACACTGTGACAAATGAATATAAAAAAATATCAACCACCTTGATTTTATTTTGGATACAGCTGAGGAACTTTGAAAGATACATTTCATCAAAGCCCCCTAAACTTTCAATTTCTAACCTTAAGAAAATTGTTCATTGCAAGACCCGGTAAACATAAATAATGCCAAATAAATGCATGCAGAGGCAACTAACTTTAACATTTGTAAAAACTATACAAAAATATATCTGTGGAATTGGTACAGATAAAATTAAGAAATAAGTATTCTGTGTACACTGCCAAATTGAATAATGTAAGTTCTACATTTATAGATTAACTTATTTCATAATGAAAATTATTGTGAGGCAATTTATAAAATATGGACAAATTTAAAAACAACTAGAATGGTTTTTGACTATTTCAGCTCTTTTTATGTTTAATTATTTTTTATATTGTATATTTATAAGCTTTAACTTCACATATTAGTAAAAAACAAGCCTTTTCATTCGCTCCTGACAAGCAGTCAAAATGATGCCTGATTGCAGTTACTGGTACATAGGAAACATATAATGCAAATGTTAATATAACATTTTATTTTATACATTTGTAATTTAATATAATTAATTTATACATTTTAATCAATTGCATATGCATTTGAAATAAAATATAAAAGCAATAGCATCTTATATAAAATAAATTTTGTAGATAAATCTCTTTATAACTACCATTCCAAAGAAGAGCATCGTTTGATCCCAGAAGTTGCTTTTTTAAAATATAACTAGCATGTATGCATGTGTGTGTTAATATATCAGCAATAATACTTTTCAAAAAATTCACATTTCAACTAAAATAAAACTGTTTTTTGAAGAATATTTTTTCAGTTTTTAACAATACACTTTAATTATATTTAAAATTAATCCGACAAAGAATATTGACAAAAATAATAACTACAGAATAAATACTTACCTTCCCACCCAACACCAAGTAAAGGTGGTACATTATGTTTAGTAATAAACTTTTCTTCAACGACCATTTGAGTTGCTACAATAATCTGTGCCATCACTATCAAAAGATCACCTAAATAAAAAAATTTCAATAAGTTAAATACTTGCCAATTTTCCCACACTGGAAAACAAGGTTGATTCTGAAAAATCTTTTACTTGTATCTGATTACATTCTGAATATTCAAGTACATTGCAAATACTTTTCAATTTATCAAAAGATAACATTCAAAAATTATTTGTAAATATAAAATATGTTGTAACTTTATAAAACTCAATATTGATATCAGCAAGGTCTTTGTACATACGAATGTTTATTGTATCATTCACCAAATAAAAAAAATCTGTACACAATGCTAGAATTTTAAAAACAGAATGCACCCAATGTTTGTAATATGTGTTCCAATTCCTTAGCTCTTAAGTGAAATTTTCATAATTCTAAATTTAACTTTTTAAGTCCATAAACATGACAGCAGAATTTTGCTCTGGATGATTATTTCATCATTAGAACTTAATAGATACTATACTTAATTATTTTACATGTAAAGAAAATAACTGTTTTTAAAAGTAAATTAAAAATGTTTTATAAATTTCAACTAATTTCTAATGTTGCATTAACTAAAATTACCGATCAGAAATAAACCATTTAAAATATACATCATATATTTGTGGGATGTCTAGAATTTTTTTAAAAAAAATACAGCAGTTTTTTAAATAAGAAGAAAAATTACATATGTTATTCATTCTGTCACTTATCATTACAATAATTAAAACATTCTTCACTTATTTATATAACATATCATTTGGAGGAATTTTGTTGTTTACTTATGAGTTTTAGTAAGATTTGTTCACTATATTAAAAGAAGCGAAATTCATTTAGTGATTTTACAAAAAAGTTTAATAGTTTGTAAGATTTTGGAATTATTTCTAACAGATATGCTAAATAATACAGATTTCTTATGTTGAAATGTTTCATGATCTATTTCTTGTGCAAACTATTCATCATTTTAAATATTTACAACAAATGTACAATGAGCATGAATTTGATCGAGGACTACTGATGATGCACCTAATTATTCTGAGCCTCAGTCAACTGATGAGGACAATACCTGAGCTAGCACCTCCCTCTCCAAACTTCCAAATCACACCAATGAGAGGACTTGGGACTTTTAATAGTTTATTGTGCAACAGCTTTGCTACATGACAAGTCTTCAGTGGCATCAGGGCTCAATGGAAACAATGAAGCCTGCAAGTTTGCAACCACAACCTTTTAAGCTACTACAGCCACCTAGTGAGCATGAAATTTTCTTAGATTTGTATCATAAACATAATTCAATATTAAATAGTTTTTTTTTTTTTTTTTTTTTTTTGTAATTAATTTTTAAATTTTTTTTTTTTTTTTTTTTTTTTTTTGCATCTCATTTTTAAATTTAAATTTTTTGGTTTAAAATATTTTCATGCAATTAATTTAGTAATCAACATAATGCATTTAACATCTTTTGATTATGAAGTATAAAAATTAATGTTAAATACCTTCACAACTATTTCAAATCATACTTGTTTTGTTGTTGTTGAAGAAAATAGTTAGCTCAAAAAAGAAATTAAATACAACTAATTCTAAAGAAAATTTAAGCTCAGTTTTTAAATGAAAGTTTCATATTTTGATGAAGAATTAGTATTTTAATTTTAATCATTTCCTATTTCTCATCATTATTTCCTTAACTCACAAATTTAATCTTTGCAACAAATTATAGATACTTAACTTTTTTTCTACCTCACCTCGCACATATATTTTTCTTTTATTTATTCTTTTAAATTACCACACCTTCTCTTAATTGTTTAAAATAATATACCTGTATGAATATATACATCTTCATAGGTGAATTTCAATAGTAATGTAGAAATATGTCTTGTTATTACAATACACAATTAAAAATACACAAAACCCATTTTATAAAAATAAATATTTCGTATGTCAACAAGACATGTTTTAATGCATTACTGTAATTTTCACAAGGAAAGCTGCACTCCAGGAAAATGGAAAAAAAAAAAAATTAAACAGCACAAGAATGCCACTTTAAGTTACATTGCAAATGGCATAGCCGTAAATATCACAATTGCAAATCTTTGATCTATACCATGATATATGGCATATCAATTAAGAAAAATGCATAAAATGAAACCATAATTCAAAAATAAATTATAGCAGAGAAATGTTGAAAATATACTTATGTTCGTGGTTGTACTCATATTTACCCTCTAAAGAGGTCCATTTAGCTAATATTCATACTATGTTGTAAGAAATATCGCAATGAGAATAGAAATGGTGATAATGATATGACCCAAAAGATTCATCAAAGAACAGAAAACAAAGGCTATTCAAACTAATGTACATGTAGATTTGAACAAGGGAAGAATGTAAAATAATTGTTCTGAGATCTCATTTAGGGTGAATGCTGCTTGTAGGTCCATTCCAGGAAAAGAATATAAACAAAAAAAAATTTCAGAAAGCAATTGGGTGGTCTTTTGCGTGGAGCCAGCACCAAGATGATCCAAGCTATTTACAATGACATCTTATGAAATATTTTTTTTTAAAGTGTAGAAACTCTGCACCTGCTGAAAGTTTATGTTTTAAATATGCAAATGCTGCAGCGTTTCTTTCAGAAATTATAGAACATATAAAATTAAGAGCTTAATAGAAGCATTTTAACCTTTTATAAGCAAATAAATAAAATGAATTAAGCAATTATTATTTATAAATCAAATATCTTTAAACCATTTGTCATAGAGCTTGTGTTATCTACTAAACACTTATCTAGATAACATACAAATGCTGTTCTTTCTACTCTCTGAAAAATTGTTAAAATCATTGACATAAACAGGCAGATACATAATCATCTATATTTTTCAAAAAATTATAATAGCCTAATTGTGATTTTTTAATGTAATTCATTTAGGCATATAAAAAAATTGTATATAAAAAATTTATTACAACTCCAATTTAAAATATTTTTTATAAAAAGAACAATTATTTTCATTTTTTTTATAAATAACACATATTGCTAGCCTTAGATAAACAATAAAATTCACACATGGGATTCAGAACTAAATTCTAAGAGAAGTAACACATGTTTAGCATAAATTAAAACTTTAAAAGCTACCACTTCATCTTTAAATATAGTAAGTATTTCATACTAGGTATTGAACGTATATAAATATTTAGTAGTGCTCAGAAAACTACACAATTTGATTCATTTATAATGAGTGTGAGTGACTGTTGGGTTTTATGGCACAATAGTCAAAGCAGGTTATGCTGCACCAAACATTTGTTAATATAATTTAAAATATGATTTTATAAACACAGAACATCCACAAGGTATCATTTATAAATGAATATAATAAAATTTTCTTTATACTGTGAGAAAGAAAATAGTAAACAAAAGAATGACAGTAAACAATTTACCTGTTATAATACTGTTTTGACTTAAATTTGAAGAAGTATCAGGATTAATTACATCAGATAACCCAACACAAATTAGTCCGACTATCACAATAAAAATTCCAAGCCATTCATATCTTTTCATATGCTTATTTAGGAAAGCAACTGACAAAAGACCAGTAAACACAATAACAGCTCCTATATTAAATGGAAACATATAGTAATCTTAATTTAAATAAAATGATGCACAAAAGAAATTATTTTTCTGTTACAATGTAAATATATATATATATATATATTTAGCACAAGAAATAACTATTCATTGATATGCAAACATAAAATTTTAAAAAAATTACCTCGCAGCATTTGAAAACTGGATGCATATGTGAGATTCAATCCAATATACATTGTTGATGTGGCTGTTAAATCACATAGTGCAGGGGTCAAAAATATCAAAGGATTGAAAGATCCAGAATTCAACACCTGATTATCATCTACTCTGTTAGATTGCTTACCAGAACACACTAAAATTTTAAAAAGGACAAGACAAGACAGCTCACCCAAGAACATAGAACAAGCCTGAAAGAAAATAGAAACTACTTTTACATGCATGCAAATCCTTTCAAAGTAAAATATAAAAATTTAGAAGTTTAATTTTCAGAAAAAATAGTTTATAAAGGAGAACAACATTTTCTTACTATATAGATGAAACCTTTGAAAGTAATATTTATAATAAAAAAAAAAGCACATAATTCTTAGAAGTTTTAAAAATGAAATTAAATGTTACAAAAACTTTAAGTCAATATTAATATGAAAATTTTTCTTATACAGTATTTTCTCAGTAATCCAGCAGATATTGGACCACAGCACTGTCAGATAACTAAAAAATCACAATAATTCTTTTAAACAGTAAAAGTAATGTATTGTTATATAAAATTTAATACAGTACATGCATATAAAGGGTAAAATGCATAAAATAACTAAAACTACAAAAATGCATTGTTTTGTATTTTACTTAAAATTTTAAAATAATTCCACCTATATCCCATAAAATTGCATAGCAAAATTTAAGACATTCAATGAAAAAACTATCAGAATTTTAGTTCAACATACTTCAAATAGCTTTTTAATACCTTTTTCTCTCAATAAAACATTTTACTTCATTAGAAGATAGAAAACATATTACTGATTGTTTTTTAAAAGGAAAAAAAATAACAATAAATTCAATACGGCTCCTTCCAGATCAGATTTTGGAAAATATATTGGCCTCCAAAAGTTAAGGCGACACCAATTTTTCAATGCTCATTATTAAAAGAATGAAAATTAAGTAAATAATCATTGATAAATGACCATTAGTACATTCAATAAAACCTTAATGAAACAATTGTACCCACTCCTAATTTTTTAAAGAATTGAAACACTTATAGAGCAGTTGAAATGATCTGTAAACATCCCATTTTTTTAAATTGTGAAGAATATCTTATGCTTATTAATCTTTAACTGTTGGTACTATGATAATGTTGACCATGACTAGAAGATATTATTTACCTGATTCAATCAGATGGAAATACGATTATAACAAACTGATGCTACTATACATCTTAATGTATAACAGAGTATGTGAATAATGCATCTTGTGTGATCTAAAGACCCTGGAATCAACTTGAATCAGAAAATTGAGAATCAAGAAGACTTGTTTCAGGACTTTCATGACCTGTAACTCCTATGCAACATTGCTATCCAGTTCATTCACCCCAAGAAGGAGGAATGTTATTGTGTCTTAGCTCATTTCAGATCATTGTGGCATAACAGGTATGACAATATCCAGTACTTCAATTTTCGTAGACATCTTCATAATCAGAACTCTATTTAAAAAGAATCTTTGTGTATCTGTTTCAAAACTGACAACACAGAGTAAGTGTATATGCTGATGTAGTTTGATAGCATAAAAGCCAGATATGGCTATGCTGTGCAATACAAGGTATAATTGTGATCTAAACATTTGGAAAAATGGTAAAAAAACATCATTGGTAGATAAGAGTCAAAAATAGAGAAGGATCACTAGGATATCCTGGAATTATATTACCAGTGTTTACAAATGACAATAAAGCCTATGGGAAAGGAAAAGATCACTAAGGTGCTTCAGGTGAGTGATGCCTGAACTCATCAGAAAAAAGTAAGTTCCTAAGGGCACTGATGATACAGAAGCACCCATTTCAGCCTGGCATGAGTGCTTGTTATCTGAACCATACAACAATGAGCTTCTGTACTTTTCACAGACAAGCAATGGTTTGCTTTGGAGAGTGATTCAAGATGTTTGCTGATATGGAAAGTACAAGGCACCAGATGCTTCCTATCTAACATTGATTATAGTGTAATCATGGTTTGGACAGAAAACTCTGTTTGGTATCCAATATTAAAAACTGAAAGAGTTGAATATCACTGACAAAAACTTTAAAAAAAAAAAATTTAGATGTATTTAATATTTTAAACACATCATAAAAAAAACTTTATTCCAAAAGTCATTAAAAGTCTATAAACTTTATGTAAAATAAGGAAATTTAAACTTACTTGTAAAAATGGGTGATTAAATTCAACTACTTTTCCTTCACTATTTTTAGATTGCAGTTTATCAGCCCACCTAAAAATATTAACCAAAACTTTAAAGTATATTCAAGCTTCTTAACATTCAGAATACTTATTTGAAATGATAATGTCATTTAATATAATAATGCATTGCAATATTAAATATTTATAAACTTTACAAAACTATAAATTCATTCAAAAAACATCCATAAATTAATATAAAAACAAAACCTATAGATAAAAAATAAACTTAGCACTAGAAAAAAGTTAAAACCACTTATGAATTTTTTCTCCATGAAATCTAATTTTTGAACATTAATAATGTTAGATGATAATTAATTGGATAATGCGGTAACAAAACTCATAATTCTGGAAATTCCCAGATCAGGAGAATAACAGCTAAGAGCTAGTAAATCCCACATTAAAGGTTTGCTACAGTTAAAAAACCTTTGGTAAAATTATAGACAGCTGCACATTAAATATAAATTAACTTTAAAATAAAAACAATGAGGGAAAAGTTAAAGGAATATCCAAATCACTTGGCTGTGGTTCATAATTGCAAGGTTTCACCAATTTTATACTGCTTTACTTGAGACATTTCATTTAAAAAATAATAAATAAAAATTTTTAAAAAAAGACAACATTATTTTTGTGAATAAATATCTCCTTGTTTAATAATTTTGTGCTGACATGTTTCAGGAATACCCCTTCACTAACAGCAGTAATTAAATTTATTTTTCTTAAATTCGACATCATATACAGCAAAGATTTTAACTTACATTTATTTTTGTACGATTAAATTCAATAACATTAATACTAGATAGTATGCATTTTCTAACTAAATAAATAGAATTAAGTATTTTTAAGCTGCACATTTTAAAAATAAAAATTGCAAATTAAACAATATACCTAAAAACCAAAGAATAATTTCAAAAGATCCAGTTACCTTAAGTTCCTCAAACAGATTATTGGTCTTTCACAGCTATACAATTAATCTTTCATTGATTGATTGTTTTTAACATTACACTAAGAAGCAACACAAAGGCTATTAGTGACAAATTAGATGACAATCTCATTAGGTGACAATCTCATATGTTTAAATATTGCTTTTAGTTAAATTATGATGCATATAAGAATTAGAAATAACAATTATTATATTCATTAATATTATAGTAATAGAAAATTAAATCTGGCTAAGCATTTTTTTTAGAAATATCCAATTCAAAACATATAATTTTGATATGAAATTTTTTAAGCAAATAAATCAATTTGAAACCATAAAAAAATACTTTTCCCATTCATACTATATTACTCAATTATTTTTCACAAGTATCTTAGGTTTCCTATTGGATTTTTTTTTTTTTTTTTTTTTTTTTCTTTGTCTGCTTTGCTATTAAATGAATTCAAATAACATTTTTTTGATATTTTTCCCATTTCATCGGCACAAATTTTGCCAAGTAGACTTTATTGGTGACAATACACAGTATGCACATAAAAAAGATATTACATTTGGCATCAGTTGTATCATTTTAGGCAAACCCTTGCACTGACAAAATGGAAAAATACACTTTTTTTTTCTCTCTTGTTAGTACCATCCCTAAAATACATTTCCAAACAAAGAGATAAAAATAAAAAGAAATACAGAAAAAAAAGATGCATGCATTTGGTCCATCCTAAGAGACCAAATGAAACAGGAAAATCCTCTAAAAAGTTATTAATAAACATCTCATTAAAAAAAAGAAGAAGACTTAAGATCATAGGTATGAAATTAAATATGGCATTTAACAAAGCAGATAACATTTCTTGGTTGAAATACATGCAATATTTGATTAATTCAAACAAAATAAAAATTTTAAAAGTGTGGCAATGCTTGTTAGTCATTTTTTACATCACTTATATTACTCTACAGTTTTTCAATAGGTAAATATGACATTTGGAAACACAGAATCATTGCATTTATTTTCTATTTCACTGTTAAATGTTTATTTCCAACAGTTTCTAATCAGAAAATTTAAAGTTCCACATGCAAACAACAACTAGCAATATTCTCTCAAATTTCACAACACAAACTTTCTAAAACCCATTATGGTAAAGTACAAGGTCAGGAGTTGTTGTAAATAAGCTTTCAGTAAATTCCAATCATCAGTTGTTGCACCCATAAAAGAAGTCTAAACAAACATATGTTAAGTGGTACAGTTTTCACAGAAAAGTACCAAAAATTTTTCAAATTTATAAAAATGGCACATTATTTCTTTAACAATTTTTGTTGAATTGACAGTGACATTTTCATCAAGACTTCCTTATTCAGTAGTTTTACAAAATATGCAAATAAAGCTTACATTTTTCATGTCCAATTAATTTCATAACTTTTGCTACAATATGCCCCCTTTTTGACAAAAATAAACCTCGATTTTTTTTCATTAAAAAAACGAAATACTTTATTAAATGACTTCATTGATTTTATAGTTGTTGAAAAATGATCACAATACATTTTGAAGATTAAATTATTTATTATCAAAATTTTCAAAATGATACATTACAAGTAAAGAAAAAAAAAATTATTTAGAACAGTTATTTCTTTAAATAGCTTGAAACTTCATAAAAATTTATTATAATTTCTCACAGCCGGTTTTAAAATAAACTAATTACTATTATTTAATATAATTTAACCTTTTATATAAAATTATGAAATTTAGCGAAAATGTTAACAATTTTCAATATGTTTAGTGGTTTAGAAGAACCGAATGTGTAAAAAAAAAAAAAAAAAAAAACCGAAGCACAACTTTAAAAAGCAATTTCAGCATGTACAACAAATCACAATAAAATCTTAAAAGCAGTTGTGTAGCTCTTCAGCGGATGAATATTCAGTAGTTATGCTAATTAAGCATTCAAATGATTGAAGCTGCTTATGTGTGCATCATATACAAATGCACATGTATAACACAGGAATAATCAGAGGATAAAATCTTAACTTTATTAATGTTACACCAATTACATGATTCATAAATTATTTTATTAATTACGTGAAATCTTAGTTTTCAATCGGTAAAATAACTATCAGGATAATTAAATAATCATTTTATGAGATATTTTGAAGTCTACAAACTAAATAGGCATATTAATCTACACTATTAAACTAAAGAAAAATGTATAACGTTATGCTTATTTAAATATATATATATATATATATATATATATATATATATATATATATATATTTGAAAAAATCCTTACTTCGTAGCTATTGTGTTGATAGATCCAGTAACAACCATCAACAGAGCAAGCAATTTTTGATAATTTGTCCATGCCATGTTCAAGCAACTTTAATTTTATGCGAAGAAATAAGGGCTGAGGAAAATTTTGTAAACTGTTCAACACTTGTACCATTTATTCAAAACTATGCAGTTAAGTTACTTAGTTTTCAATCAAAATGTAACTCAGATTTGATTCAATGTTTCTCGCACTATCCCTAAATCACGAGTACGGTTATCATAAAATTACCTTACTCACAACTTTTGACAAGACGTTTAATACAGCAACCTCAACAAAATATGATCATACTGAACAAAAAGTTGCCAACGCGCCAAATTGAACTTGTAAAGGCACGAAACGTCGTATCAGTATTAAATAAAATCTGCCAAAATAAGCGATAAAAGTCTGTTACTCAGTTCTCTCATCTTACAGCTGATATAACTTGGATAAAGTAATCAGAACTGAGAAATGTCTCTGAGGGTTCAGTGACTCACAGTCACAACTCGAGTTTTGATTGCGAAAAACAAACGCATAACTACTATGAATATGAGAGCTGTGCTTTTGGAATAAATCTTTGAAAATAACGTTACAAAGAACGATTCAATTCTGAACGACTAAATAGTAAAATTTCATTCAGAATACTTTTATTGGACAAGTATCATAGATATTCTTTATCAAAAACATTTTTTTTCAATCGTTAACAAATATAGTGGTCATCATAGTCCAGCCCAAGTTTCGTCACAGATGAGGTTTATAGATTTTAATATAATGGGCTTGCATAAGGCCTGTTTCGAAATTTTTAAATGAAGAGTCAAGCAGGGGGGAAGGAAATCGATATTAATCTTGCTTTTGAAAATTTGAATTTTTGCCAAAGAGAGTTTTATTCTAACTAAATCTATTAGAATATTTAATTCATTTTAATTAAAACTAAATAAAAGAAATACACATTGTTTTATTTTATTTCAACGGAAATTAAGAAGCAACTATTGTTTTTCCCAACACATTAGTCAATGTCTCATGAACAAAAATGTGTCTTATAATTTGAAATATCACATACATCCATTAGATATTCAGGGGAACCTTCCCTTAGAGGGGTTGAAGGATTTTTTGCTAGTACAAATAATATGATCAATGGGGACGGTTTCAAGAGTTCGGCGCCCTGTGAGTCATAGGGGCGCAGAACGTATAGGAAAACCGCGTGTATACCGTTGATATACGTCGATTCTGAATCATGAACCTTTCATTACTTATAATTTAACTAAGTCCAAAAAAATTAGCGATAGTTTTAGAAAGTATTATAAAACTGGTATAAAAGTTGTTTTAAAAAGGGTGTTCATGGATCTTTGAAGGGAAAGTCCAGTAAATTCAAAAAGTTGAAAACAATATTTTTTAATAGTAATTAATGGTTTTTCTAGAAAAGCAGAGGTTTACACTTTTAAGAATAAAAATAAAATGTTAGACTGATTCAAAGAACACCTAGCTCAAAATGAAATTTTGCAAGATGTTGAAGTAAAATGGATTAAAACTGACTGTGGTCTAAAATTTTTGGTATCGCCGTTATATTTAATAGAGAGAGAGTGAGAGAAAGAACAGCTGTGTGTGTGCGCGTTGAAGGAATTAGAGCCATAGTATATGAAAACGGAATGAATGCGAGATTTTGAGTTGAAGCATTGCATTGATTTGTCCATATTAAAAATAGAGCGAAGAATGAACTTTTAAATCGTAAGAGTTAACAGGATATTTGGATTGACTATAAACCATCTATTTAGTATTTTCATATTCTCGGTTCTTTGACATATAAGCATCTTCCGAAAATAAAGTGAAATAAGTTACAATCTTAAATAATAGGATAGAAAGGAAAACGTGTAGCTAGACCCAGGATTGCTAATGAAGATGGATGCAGGTGGGTATATTCTGTAATCTGTGGTGAAATAAATAAAAGGTTAAATTGACTGCTCAAGGATCTAAACGACGTTATGGTATAAATAACTCTGAAACTTTTGCACTTGTAACAGATTTTTCAGAAATAAGATTATTATATATTTTGATAATTTCAATATTAAATTGCAAAAATGCTCATTTAGATGTAAGAGCGACTTTCCTGTATGGGAATCTTAAGGAAGAATTATATATGGATCTTCAAACACTTACCAATTATCAACTTGGTAAAGTATGTTTATATTATAAAAGCATATATGGATTTCACAAAGTGTTCACGAATGACATTGTTATTTAGAAAATATTTCGGAATTCATAAGTTTCGAGAAACTTAATTGGTGTAATCGTGTATATACAAAGAAAATATATGAGGGATGTATTAAATATATATGTAGATTATATGAATGGTTTTGCGCAAAAGTAATTACTAAATCAAAACATTCCATTAATTTAAAGTAAAATTAATATAACTAATTTAGGAAGAATAAAATTTTTGTAAATAGTAAACTTTAATTAAAGGAATCATAAAGGGTTTTTTTTTTTTTTTTTTTGCACCAAAAAACATACATTGAATCTCAATTATACTAAGATTTTTCTAAATTACCAAACAGTATTGTAAATCTTCCATTTAAAGTTGTCTATAAATTACCAAATTCTAGTGAAATATTAGAAAATCGAGGAAACTGGAAAATAAAAAATATATCCTAATACAATTTGATAGGATATTTATATTTCATTACAGATCGAAGTCGACCTGACATAATATTTACCGTTAACACCATGTCATACTTTAATAATTATTATGCTTACTAACGCTGAGAAGTTGTCATAAATATTGTGAATTACGTATTTAAACAAAGAATTTGAAATTGATTTCAAGAAAATCTAAATGATTCGTATTAAATAGCATATACAGATGCCAAGTGGGAATGCATTTTAAATAACAGACACTCAACCAGTGAATATATAATATATTCGATTAATATTTTTTTTCATGTAGAAGTGTAGTAAACGAAGTTCCATTGCTTAAAGCAATGGATGGAAAGCAGTATAGAATCTGAATTTATAGCAATTAACAGAGACTGAGTACAAAAATTTCTAAAGTTCACCGCCAAAGGGCATATTAGTTTTAAACAAAAATGGAAAGAAAAAAAAAATATTTCACTCAGCAGCTGTTGTAAAACTAGTAAATTGCTAGCAGATTATTTTCAATGAACCTGCTACAGATAACCAGAAAATCCTTACGTTTATCAGATCAAGCGTTGTTAGTAAAATTGTGCGACCGAAAACGGCAACTCCACAGTAGGTAGGTCCTTTACGGAAATTTCGTGATTTTGAAACGAACGCAAAAAAAGTCTATTGATGGTTAAAAATTTTCGAACAATGGTAGAGAAATTAGAGGAAATATGACAATTGACTGTACGTTCTAAAACAGGAAGAAAACCTGTGTCAGCAGAAGCAATTGAGGAGGATCTGCTTCATGGGAAAATACTTCAAACTTACACATTGGTAGCAGAGCCCATCATGTGTTCGAAGCATTGGATATGCTTCCTTCAACCGTCCAGAAGATCATACGTATTATCTTCCTATATTATTTGTACAAGCTTCATTTTGTACAGTGGTTGCTTCCACAGAATTTCGCACTCAGGGAATTACCTTATTCAGATAATTATGGGCATCGGCATCTCTCCCCCAAGACACCCTAGTGATCTTTCTCCTATCATATAGGGTTTACTATCATATAGGGGTAGGTTTGTTAAGCATGGGTGACGCGTCTCCTGGATACCATAGCAAATTACACCTTGTTTTGCACTGCATAACCATACCTTGCTCTTTAGCCATTGAACTTCACAATCACTTAATCGCCCTCCACAGGATTTCTAGACTCGACATCAGTTCTCACTTAAGTTCATTGTTCGTTGTGGAGTTGATTCAGACTGGTCTTGGAATATTCCCCAAGATAGAAGAATCGCACTTTCATTTCGACGGATCAGTGAATACTCACAACTACTAAATTTAGAAACCAGAAAATCCGAGTCAAAAATCGGTTGGGAATTAGCCGAGAGAAGTTATCGAAATCGGCAGTGCTAAAGTCAGGGTTCCGTCCAAGTCTGCTGGGAGCTACCAGAGTCTGCCCTTCAAATGCAAAGTAATATTTTGGAGATTTGTCCAAAATGCAAACTAGTAATCTAATGAGTTGAACGTTATTGAAAATGAGAGGATTGTTATTGCAAGCCTGCTTTGTATCTGAGTTGCTGATACATAGATACATTAATCTCTAGTTAAGATCGACAGTAATTTGAATGTAGATCTGTACATTTCTGACATCTTACTCCCGGTATTTGTGGAGAGGCCTGTCAAACGCCATCTCCTAACAAGACAATGCGAATCCATAAGTTGAGCGTCATGTTTTGACTATCCTTAATACTCAGAGTATTCGATTGTTGCCGAGGCCTGTATTTTCTCCAGGTCTGCCACCCATTGAAAACATTTGGTCATGAGTTGCTGAGAGACTGACTTGCCACCCGTCTCCAGGTTATTCGATTTATGAAGTGGCACCTAGACTTGGAGCTACGTAGAATGAATTGCCAGTTTAATTCATCCAAGCCGAATTAGACTCCATGCCTAACTGGGAAAGGGGCGTTTTAGCTACCTGAGGTGACTATAGTTTCTACTAATTTAGCACCCCTGTAACCTCCTAAACTCCTAGCAAATTTAACCATTTTGTCTTCATGCCATATTGTTTATGCACAATAAATATCTTTTTTTTATTTGCTTTCCATCATAGTATTGCAATTTTAATGAGCCCTGCAGTGTATATATATATATATATATATATATATATATATATATAAGGCACTTATTATTTGAAGTGATTCTAGGGCCGAAGAGTTGTCAAATTAAAAGTTTTTTTTATTTACTTCTGCTGTATACGTCACAATTGCAATCGTATATAATAAAAGCAAGAAGCAGAGCAATAATTCATACAGAATGAAGGAACACCATAGCAGTGAGGGCAAGTCTTTCGAACTTGAAGTTTCCTAATTCATGAAAAAAAAAAAATGTGCCTTAATGAGTGCCTTCTGACATGAAGAAATATTTACACTTTTGTGCCACTTTAAGACTTAGTAAAAAAATTATATTTTTATATATTTATTTATCAATTAAAAAAGCAATATATATATATATATTCTTTACTTTGTGGTTGTTGAATTTCATTTACTAAATCTTCAATTGAGGGTTGGTATTTCGTACAAATCAACAAGTGTACGTAAGCTACTAACTTTGCCTGTTTCTTTTATTTGCTTTGAAGGTATTTAACGCTGAGTATAAATTTTCGGAAGGGTACATTGAGGAAGCAAAGTCATTGCTAGATTTTTGGAACAGAAGAACTACCAATATCGTAGCCGAGTGAGTTTGTAGATGCTACCGGGAGGTGTAATTTGTCTTGGAAGTGTGAAATATTGCTTTAGAGATTTGTCCGTAGGGTGAGCTAGTAAGCTGGTGAGCTGGACATTTATGATTCAGCTGCGACTGTCATTACAAGTGTTGTTTTTGTTCCTATATATGTGATACTAATCTGTACAAGTGCTATGTTTGCAATTTTTGCGGTTATTCTGTTAAAATTTTGATACCTATGTGTCATTTTGTTCTGAGTATTTGCGAGTAAAGTGTCATTTGCCGTTTTTATCCGTGTTTGACTGTTTTTACTCTCACACAAACGCAAGAGATCGGAAAGGTTTTCTAAACGATATATTGGTGTTAGACCAGTAACAGCTATCTAACTGATAAGACGCACAGTGGATAAAGTTTCGGGGATATTAAATAAGCCCATCGAGCACAACAAAATGAATCCTTTACATTAGTTTATGATGGAAAATATTATTTCAATTAAAATGAAAATATCATTTCTAACAGAATATTTGACCTCAATAAAGTAAAGTCTTGCTGCTTGAAATATCCTTTTATTTTGAGTTAGCTGAAATATATTCTTTTTTAAAAATCATTCATGTTAAATTTGTCATTTGTAGCAACTATATCGTTTATTCATATCAGAAAAAATTGTAGTTAAAATACAAAACATGTAAAATTAAATTTTTGACTAATATAAATATTCCTCGAGGAAAAGAATTTCCCTGAAAACTTATGCATATACCGCGGTCAAGCATATTTCGTGTATAAACATAAAAATTTGGTTATAGCATAAAAAGGGTTAAGACTTCCATCTGCCAATCATTTTGATTTCGTGAATATATTGTTAATTCTATAGAATTCCTTCGCAAGGCTTGAGTATTTTATCTATTTGAATGTAATAAAGTATCTCCAGTAATGTAAAAGAAACCATTAAGGTTTCAGTGGAATTATATTTTCTCCCAATTTCTTGAAAATATTTTAAAATATTTTCTATCTACCAGAAAACTTACAAAAGAATCATTAAAATAGACTTAGAAACATTCTTAAAAATCGGAGGGAAAATATAATTTCGCAGAAACCTTCATTATTTTTTTTCCTTGTCGGATGTATTTTAATGCATTCGAAAAGGTAAAATAGCCAACATTTGAGGAGAAAGGTAGACACTCCTTAGAATAAATATTGCGTTAACTAAATCAAAATGGTTGGTAGACAGAATCTTTAATAAAAGCTTGACTGTGAGGTAATATTATTCTTTCCATAAATAAAAACTAAAGACATATATATTTGATTGTGATAATTAGAACAATTTTTCTAGAAAATTAAAATTCATTCAAAAAGCCTCACCTGGTATTTCAAACAGAAGCAAGCGATCTGTACTTCTTGTACAAACAAAAGATTCTTTCTCAATATATTCTACGTTCACGATCTTCATTCAAATGCATTTCTTTCTCTGATCGAAAAGTTAATTCAAAGATAACAAAAAAATTTACCTTTAACAGTTTTCTCAATAATTATCAAACAGAAGCAAAACTGGTACTATAGTTAAAGGTTGAAATTATAATGTTACGAGAGGAGTAAATTAATGTAGTTAATTGATCTCTGAAAAAATATTGTTACGGAAAAAATCTCTTTCCTCTACGTGGGTGTGCGAGGAGTGGAAATCAATACCAAGTGGGAAAATAACAACAAATGACGATTTATTCGCGAGTCTTCATGATGACACACAGATAGCACAAAATAGGCAATAACAGATACACAGCAATTTCACAATTCAATGATTCAGATACAGTAAGTCACATTAAGTACAGTCACAGTTATAATACAGCAATGTTAAGCTCCCCAGCTTATCGCTCCTCACTGTCGACAACCACCGTAGTAATATTCTGCACTTCCAGGGCGGGCTCCGACAATTCCCAGCAGATACATGTTGCTTCTTCACAAATTCACCCGGCATGCCTCACTTTAAGTGCCAATAGCGTTCCGTCGATCCCTAGATTAACCTCCTCAACAGAGTCTCCAAAGACAGATTCTCCGTAACAGTTCCGCTAAATTTAGGTCGAATCTCCAGCAAATTCACTTGGCCACGATTGTCCGATCGGTTTACAAATTAGACTCCACAGACAAACTGATTCCGTACATAGACCGATCCCTCATACTGACTCTTAGACTGACTGATTTCGATTTTTGAAGTATTTATACATCACCGGTCAGGCATGACGTCACATAGGAAAATTCACGAAAGCCCCATAACTTTCTTCTCGTTCGGTTTTTCGCTTAGTTTTCAGTGCCTTCGAGTACTTTCCATTTGTTTCCAAGTAGTCAAATGGTCACAAAATCCATCGCCAAGGTAAAGGTGTCATTGCTCAATCTCTCTTTTGTTTTCTGGTGACATCTCTATAAGACGATCCTTTCTTTTATAAGGGAAGCATTGCAGAAAAGCATTAACTCACGTTCGTAACAATATTTTTCTCGTTATAAATACCGTATTTCTCAGTGAAACCAGAGTTCTCATCATGAAATTAGCATGAATTTCAAACTCAATAGAATTCTGCTCAAAATTATTTGAGTTACGGTGGGAATAAAAATTTAATTTTAGATTTTCCCCTTAAGTTAAATCAGTCTTTCAAACATTTAACGATTCTTAAGTTTTTTACACATCCCTTTTAAAAATTTCATACGCCAATTGACATATGGGGAAATTATAATTAAAACTACATATTCAAAAGGTTGTAATATGTTAAAAGAACCACTGGTCAAAATAATTTGATATTTCATCTGGGTATGAGTGAAGCAGTGGGGAGAATTAGTATTGAGGAAGAAAAAATAGTTAAAAAATTTATAGATATAGAACGATGTACTATTCATAAAAGGTTAATTAAAAGTCGGGACAGGTTGTTGTGGTCTTCTTTGCTCAAAGTCCATCCACCATAACTGGAAAAATTGGTGTTTAACTATTACTAGGCCAAATCCCATAGAAAAAGTAAAAAGTCTTGAATAAGCTGCTACAATTTGCTTAAGAAATGTTCAATATGCTGTACACCGCTTTCTGCTACAAGTTGAAAGCGCAAAAAAGCCTGTTCCTAGAACAGATCGTAATATACTCGTTGTGAATTTTTTGCGTAATGCGTGTTTTCAATTCAGATAAATTTGCAATTGGAGCCCCGTACACAACATGTTTTAAGAAATCACACAGTCAGAAGTCTCAAGGATTCAGATCAGGTGATTGTGGTGGTCAGACTATTAGGAAATAGTGACTGATGATTCTGTCATTTCCATAATGCTTATTGAGTAGCTGCTTCATTGGATTTGAAATGTACGGATGAGAGCCATCTTGATTAAGAAATTACGATATATCCACATATCCGCGCTGTTGTAATGCTGAAATAAGCTGGTTACTCAAAAGAGGTTCATAATGACTGTACACGTGACAGGACTCGAAGGTCTAATCTCCTGCAAAAAACAAAAAACAAAAAAAAAAAAAAAAAGACAACGATAAATGTCGCCGTAAACCCGCACCACACAATAACCTTTTGAGGATGAAGTAGTAATGGTAGCATTTGAAACGGACTCTCTCTTGCCCATATTCTACAATTTTGAGTATTGACTAAACCTTGCAGATGAAAATGGGCTTCGTCTGCCAACAAAATGTTCCACGGTCATGCATTGTCTACTTCCATTGGAGCAAGAAATTACAAGGCGAAAGCTTCTTGCTTTGGCAAGTCAGCAGGAACCAGCTCCTGAACATGCTTTAATTTTAAATGGATAGTATTCCAGAATATTTTGTAAAATTTGATGAACCAGGTTGATAGGCATGTCTAAAGTTCGTTCAATTTCCCGTGCACGTTTCCAAAACATTGATTTACGCTTCCTTTAATCCTGTATCTAGCAGAAGGTGATTTCCTCCTTCTGCTAGATTTCACGTCAAATGAACCCACTCTTAAAATTTATCAATAATTTTCTTGAGATCGAATGCAGTCATCGGACCAGAGCCGTTTCTTAAATGCTTTAATATCCAGATTTTCTTTAATGCATTTCCAGCCCAGTTACCGTTCTTGCTAAAAATATTCGCAAGCAGAGCCCGATCCTTCAATAATAGAGTCATGACTATTTTCTCAGACACAGAATGACAGGATGTTCTCTGCCTTTTTATCCCACTTGTAATATACGGTGCGCATGTCGAATCTCTTAATTAGCATTTTAAAATTCGCATATGTTTTAAAGTAATCGTTTTTCAGCCTTTTATTACTAGTACTGTCCTCTATCAGTCCACTTTTGAATTTTTTTTCTTTCGCAAAAACAAATTCCCATTTTTATAGGAATATTCGGATGAAATATCAGGTCATTCTGATTAGTGGTTCTTTTTTTACAGCCTTTTGAAAGTACAACTTTAATTATAATTATTCTGTATATTTATTTCTAATTCCAAAAATTTAAGACAATAGAAAAAGTAAATATTATTATAAGAATATCAATTATTAAATATAGTTCAGAAAAAAGAAAATTGCGTGAATGATGACAAAAATTTTAGGATTTTGAATTTTTTACGCTTCGAAATCTGTAATATAATCCTGCACAAAAAATATCCAAAATTAAGCTTATAGTCTCGAGCTAGACAGCAGGCTATTGAGGTTATATTGAAAGACTATCTAGAGCATTCTGTACATAATTATACAAAAATAACTATTCTTCTTTGGAGATTTTCGTCTTAGAAATTAATTATGTCATGTTAATTAATTAAATCATCAACATTGTTAATTTAGTTCTCTATACTCGATTAACATTAAGGCCAATTTTGTTCACCGGCAGTGAGAGAGTTAGTTATACTAAACTTTTATAAAAATTGACTTTTTATTATTTATTTTTCCTTTTTAAATTTAAAATTAATGTTCCGTTTGTTTACATTCTTAGATACATAAAAATGATAATGTAAATTTATTGCCGGTTCTTATTTTTGTTGAATGTAGAATATGCTGCATTCCATTGTGAATGATAACGAAATTTCTTTATAGAAATCTGTTTGTGGATTCTTCAACATGTTTATCGCTAAATGCTCGTATAGTATTTCCCCTTCTTCAATAAAGACACCAGTAATTATTTTGAATATACATATATTTACACAAACCACAGGGAAACGAAATTTTCAATATAAGCCTTACGTTGCGCTCAAAATCAGACATATTTTCCGATCACCTCCTTCCTTGAAAACCAATGCCCATCTGCTTCTAGACAATAACTCTTCTTTTGCTCAAAAGAATTGCGTTAATTATAGTAACTCATCACCGATAGTAGCTAGACACTACAGCTATGCTATAATTTGGAAAAAAATTCAGGTAAAAGTCCAAAGTCTTAAAAAATGTTTATCATATTTTGTAGAATATTCTCTAGGAGTTTGCACCTTTGTCAGAAAAGTTTCCACTCATTCTTAAAAGTTATACGTCTTTTCCTGTCTTCCTAAGAATATTTTAAAACTGGTTCATTTTTCATAGTTTTTGAATGATTCTACTTATACATATACCTTCTTTTACTAAAGCATCCTAACATATATTGACTTGAGAAAGTCTCCCAGAAACGTAAATGCTTTACCGTCCTGATCGAGAGATTTTATGTTAAGTTTCATCAATCTCAGCTTAATGTAAATTGGTGGGAGAAATTTATCCATTAGTGCTATTAGAGGCGGTCAACTTTTTTTTTTATCGCCGGGTTTTATTAGAGACTGGCCCACTTCTTTGTAACGATGATGTTTATCTTTTGCATGGCAGTCCCATACGCATTTAGCTCATAAGGATTTTGTATAATCTTGTTGAATTTTCAGAAGAATAGAAATGACTTCCCAGTCAGCATTAATTTTTCTCTTAAAATCACGATCCACAGCACAAATAACAGTTCTTCAGAATATCATAACTTTCTATGTCTCCTGAAGCATATTCTACAAGAATTGAATTATAATTATTTTCATTGTGAAGATGTACCACTGTCAAGCTCACTTTAGAAGCATCATTGAAAAGTCTTCATTCTTTTGGTTTAAGACCCAGATCTAAAGATGATCGGAGCTTGTAATAGGTTGAAAAAATATATTATATCGTCTTTTTCATAAAAACTAATGAAGTCTTTACACCAGCCTCGATATGATTGTCATTTAGAGAGTTTTTAGAAAATCCAAGGGATTTCATTTGTACCATCAAAAATTGTTTGTTTTTAGTAAGCATGATGACTCACTAAACAGCCGTCTTCGTCCCTATTTACGCATTTTCGTGATCATGAAGCCTTTCGCACCTCAAAAATTCTTTGTCATAACTTTTCCAGCCGAAGAGATCTTCCTCGCCTTCTTTGGAGCAGGCTCACCAGAAGCAACCCATTGCTTTTATTTTTGCTTAGTCTCCGGTTAAAACAATAAATTTATTTATCATCGACTGTGATAACTCGACGCGGCCACAATCATATTTTGATTTTGCAGCAAACGACTACCAAATCAAAACTAACTTGTGAATCGTTATCAAATTTGTTTCGACTCTATTTAAAAGATTGCAGCACCCAGTGGCAATAACAGTCTGCCTTAATGATGCCATCTGTCTTCATATTCACGTGCTTTTAGAACCACCCTCGTATATGGAAATATGTACATCCTTTTCCAACATACTCCACTTCTAAAACCTTGATTCCAGGAATCCGTGCTTAGTCTTACTTAACTTTAAATTGCGCATGTTGTTAGCCAATTCTGCTCGTGTTATCATATATAGATTTAAATTTTTCTCTGATGGAATATTATTCTTGTCTGTTTCATTTTCAAGTCTACAAGATTGAATAACTTCTTAATTAACTAAAGGATAGTTAATAGGGAACAGTGATACGGGAAGTATGTCACTGTGAGGCATTGGCATTATTTCAGGATCGATGTTGGGATTCTGAAGATGCTTCTGCTTCTAAAAATTAATTCCTGTTAGTGTTGAATTCATACGAAAACAGTATTTCTCTATATAAATTATCTCTAGATTCACTCCAGATCATTAGTATGGTGAAAAGCAATGAAATCCCCTTTCCTTTATCTACTCTCAAAGTCTTGTAGAACAACGTAAAAAACAAAAGTGTAGCCCCATGATTTACCCTTTATGACAATTTTGCGTTCAAAATAAAATACAGCCAATTTTAAGTAAAGACGTCATGCTTCTTCTGCAGTGCTTACTACGAGGGTTATTCAGAAAGTAAGGAACGTTTTGGAATTAAAAAGAAACTAAGTACAAGAAAAAAAAATTTATTATATACATCAGAAAGAGCGACTAAAATTCTACTTTCCTACATAGTCACCAAACAAATTGAGGCACTTATCATAGCGGTAGACAAGCTTTGAAATTCCTTCGTCATAGAATTCTGCCGCCAATTTCAAACAACAAAGTCCGTGAAACTTGTGGAAAACTAAGCGAAAGCTCCGTTATTGTCAAACGGCGATTTTCACGAATCTTTTCATCAACTTTAGCGACCAGTTCGTCAGTCACAATGATAGGGCGTCCATTCTTCTCTTCGTCGTGAATGTTAGTTCTGCCATTTTTAAACTGATTGCACCATTTCCGCATTGAAATTTCATTCATTACGTTGTTTTCGTACACTTCACATACTTGCCGATAAATTTCCATAGGTTTTAGGATTTTTGTCAACAAAAACCGTATCATAGACCGCACCTCACAACTGGCGAGATTTTCAATTGCAGCGCACATTTTAAATTTGAATATCGAAAAACTGGACAGCGTGAAAATATTCCCATTGTGATGGCTGGACGTCGATTGAGATGTCGAGCACGCAGACACCAAAATATACGTGATCGGCGCTTGCCTAGCGACGTCAGACGGAAACGTTCCTTACTTTCTGAATAGCCCTCGTATTTCGCAAAGAAGTAGTACTTGCAAATTCGCCTCAAATATAACAGAAACTATCATTAGAATTATCCCCGAAATGTTTTAATTGTGTCCATTCGTCAGTTTACTAAATGCTGCATGGATCTAATATGAATTACAAATGAATGATTAAAGCTTCATAAAGTCATAATATAAGTTAAAACTCTTTTTAATGGCCTTAGATGTATTACATCATTTACTTGCCAGGTCATTTGTATGTAGAAGTATAATATTTTAAGGTAATAAAATAACGTCATAAAAGGTAATAAAATAGCGTCAAGGTATTTCAGAAATGAAAACAAACTTCAAAATTTTTTGAACTCACAAAAATATAGTTACTTAAATTTAGATAAATTTTCTTGTGTATTTTATTGTGTCAGCATTCTTAATATAATCTCATTATTTTCTTAAATATGAGTAAATAATTTATTTGGAATTCTTCTAATTGTATTAAACGCATACAGATAGAATTCACTTCCTGTATGCATTTAATAATTAGAAGATATACTTTTTATTAGGATTAAAAGAGTTATCCATGTTGTCTACTTGCGGTTCATTTTGTGTAATTTCAAATATCATTCTTTATTTCATGTTTTCTAAATTTCTATGATTCTTTTGAGTGGCATTTTCAACTTAGGTTTTAAAAATCAGAAAAAAAAATGTAAGGGTAAATTCGAATAAATATACTAATGATTATGAAACATTTTTTATAAAAGAATGAAGATAAATCATCTTCAATTTTTCACAAAAGGTTTTATAGACATTTGAGATACATTAAAAAAAAAAAAAATTCATGAAATTACTAGCCCAATGGAGCTATTGTTTAACTCAGCTACGGAAGGTCGCAGCTGACCTCTTTTCAAAGTTTATCGTAAGAGATTTCACTTGTAGTTTGATACCTATTTTCAATAGTAATGAAATTAATTTTCAAAAATATGTCATACAAATTTCTCTTAATTTTTTATTGGCTTGAAATAAAACATATATAAACATTGAACATTTTTATTTATCTATAGATTTTGTTATTTCCTTAAATCACACGTAATCAGGAACAAAGAAATGGCTGAAAATGGATAAAACTATTTAAAATTTTAAGACAGTTGTGAGGCAGCCATTTTTGTGCCAAGATTTCCGAGCTACTTCTTTTTTTTAATTTGGTTGCCTCCTTAAACCATTTAGGGATCGAATAATTTTCATATTTATTTGGCATTATTAGCTAACAAAGGGTGTTTTATAATTGGTCAATTAATATAATAAATTCAAACTCTATTTGCGTTGCAAAGAAAAGAGTCACTTTTGTACCCAAGTCTGTTCTTCACAATTCGTTGCATGCATTATTATAATCCATCGCAATTGTTATTATTTTGTTTTTGATATAGATTTTTTAAAAACGTTTTTGTATCACTTATGCTCTATGATATGTACTTTGACATAATTCTCATGAAAAGCACTAAGAAATTTTTTTTGTAAGGAGGAAATTTAGAGAAGCAGTAACCGAATCAGTGATAGAAGTTTCGGTTTTGATTTAAATTATTTTTTCTAATTTTCATGCTTAAGGTTTCATCCAGGAATTGATCAAACAATTAATTCCTTTTTTAAAGCTTTTGAGTTCCAAGTAATACAGAAACATTAAATGTATATGCCTTTATTTGTAATTAAACATAAAGACCCTTTGCATGTAACGATGGAAGAAGCTTTAATAATGCAACTTTTACTTTTACCTAAATAATCTATTTACTCTGGCCGTTATACATGAAAATAGTAACGAAACAAGCAATTTTGTTCTTATTTTGAAAAAAAATTGACAGAATGAATGTTGTGTAAATTTAACTGCTACGAAATTACCTCAATCAAAAATCTTGATGTCAAACATAAATATGTAACAAAATAGTTTTCAACTCTAAGAAAATTAGAGTCATGCCAAACTTAATTACCATAAAAGTCATATAAAAAGTATGGTTCTGTTTTCTAAGTATCCAGGTTTATTCTTTGATAAATTTTAATCAGATATCTTTTATCGCATTGAAATATTACTCAACTGATAAAAAAAATTTCATGATAAGTCCAATGAAATATTTATCGTGCTCTAAATTCCAGATCATTGTTTTTTCTCGTCAATCTTGTGACAAATTATCAATAACAATGAAAGTATGGACTTAGCATTAAAGAAGGTCATTAGATACGAATGAATTAAAACATTTTCTGTCTGCCTAATTCACTGCAACCAAAACATGAAATTCGATACGATATCTAACTTGAGTTTTAGTTCATTATCAAAGTTTGCAAGTTTTCTAGATTTATTGCATTAAATTAATGATATGCTTTAATTCTTTCAAACCTCTAGAATAATCCCATTATCATAAAAACTGTACAAAATGTACTCAAAATGCATTTTTAAGATTGTATTTAAGAAGATACTAATAGAATCCTATGCATACATTCATACCCCATTTTTACATGCATACCCTATTTAAAACTAGAATAACAGAAGTTGCAATTCTTCCATAGTGCTCCAGAGTTTGATTTTAAAGTTCCCAGAGAAATTCTTTTAGGTTTTAATGGACCACCTTGTTCATTAAAAAATTCATTCTAATTTTTAATTAATAATTTTCTTAACATCACTCCAATCCTAACTTCTCTTTATTTAAATTCAATAGTATTCTTATATATCAACACAATCTTGACTCCTGCATGTAGTCTCGGGTCTTACCAAAAATGTATGATTAAAGTGTGCTGTTGCTCAGCCTAATTTACTCAACTGTTCCAGAAATAACACGAATTTTGTATAGATGTGCAAAAAAAAAAAAAATTAGAAATACTTTTTAAAATTAGAATATATCCACGGTCAAGGGCAAGAATAAGTATTATCTACATTTAGACTGTTTTTCGTCTGATTTTTGCGAACTGACACGAAAGCCTGTTTATAGAATAAAATACCAATGAGACACGAATGAACTGGTGTGTAACGGGATAGGTACAAACGCACGCTATTCAAGTGTCCCTTTTCCCTACTTTTCTTTATTACAAAGTGAGACAGGAAATTAAATTCGATACTGTAGTATTATTCAGAAGAATACACAAATATATATCACAGAGGAAAGATAATTAATCAGAAGCTTACGGTAATGCATCAAATACGATCCATTTATTTCCTATTCTCCTTTTTTTTTTTTAGTTGTACTTATTTACAACATACAAAATAATCTTTAGGCAATTGATACTTCCATTTAAAAACATTTGCTAAACATACATATGAATAAATAAACATAAATGTTAAATGTAGAGAGTTTCAATGTCAGGATTGAAACTGCCACAAGTCGCAGAGAATATAGTTTTGTCTCTATGATTCTTATAATTTATTTAATTAACTGGCATAAAATTTTAGCTTAAATTTCTAAATAAGCATTACCAAAATACGGTAAATTTTTTATTTTATTTCATAACATTACTTGCTTTTTTAAAAAGGTCTTGTTATGTTTTGTGACCGCAGTAGCCAAGTAGTCATGGTCTCGAACAAGCGGTCCGTGTTGTTTTCGTCGAGTCCTGGTATCAATAAGGATCAGCCGTGTAGTGGAGCTGATGTTCGTTAAATCTATTCGATGTCCCAAGACTTCCCGTTTATGAGGCGTGGAAAATTGGAGAAGAAATTTCTCAGAGGTCGTCCTCGTCATTTGACCGAGGTTCAAAATTACGAGGTCCGTCGCCAATAGACCTCGTGTTTCTTCTCTGGGCAACGTAAATACACAATCACTTTAAATATTTTATTCGTATAAAAGCTAAGCTTTTATTTTCGGATTCGCTTCTGTCCGTGATAAAATTTTAGTGTCATGCAAAAGAACCCCAAGTTGATGTTATATATTTTACTATAAAATCCAAAAAGATACATTTACTTCTAATTTCATCTTAGTTTGAATTTCTAATTCACTTTTTGAAAATATGCCCCTACCGTATGTTTTGTTTGCATATTTCTTTAACACTTTGCACAATTTGTAAAACTTTATTGGGTTTTTTTAATCTCCAGAATGTTTATTTTTATCTATAAGGTTTTGTAACTTTCCTTGCTTCTTTATTCATAAAATTACAAGTAATAATTTTATACAATTTAAATATCGGTTTTAAACTTCCTTTTAATCGATAGATACGTCCCGATTTGAAAATGAGGTCCAATTTTTTACATTCCTATCTAACATTTTCCAAAGATATCCCTTTAATCCCAACTATAAGCTCCCTCCCATATTTAATTTTTTTTCTTCTGTTGAATAACGCGTGAGGGATTTCTTTTCTTTTCTTTTTAAGGTAATCACATTAACATAATTAAACGATCAATTATTTTAAAAAATTACGGTATGTACTCTTATTATACATAATATTTATAATGTTTATTAATTATAACATATTTGTACAAAATTTCATTGATTATTACTTTATTGTAGTTTTTTCCTTTCAAAGCAGCATGTTTAAATCCATTTTTGACATTTTAACTTATGGCAGTAGTTTCACAGACAACAAGTAAATGCAAAATACATACTTCAAGCTTATGACGCGTAGTTGTTACTATTGGGCATAGTTTTTTTTTTCATACGCAACATAATCGTTACAGATAATATTACCGCATGTGCAACTACTTTAATTTTAGTTGACGTTTTGGTAATTTAGAATAAATCCTGATAGTTGAAAAGACGCTTTCATTTTATGATTAAAATATTTAAGAAATAAATAAATAAATGCTCCCTATTACGAAAATAAGTTTACTCTTCCTTTTATTTCAACATTATGTCGTATATATAATACAAAATATTTTTATCTGTCTAGTGGCTTATTTGAAAAGTACTCGTTAACAAAGCATTAAAAAAACAATTAGAAGAACAAATTCTCATTTTAGATGCAAATGATTAATAAAAATTCAAGAAAATTTTGAACATCAATATGTGAGGTGTGCTTTTGTCTTGATTGACTTCTTTAGGACGATTTAATTCTTCCTTTTCATCAATTCCCTGTTTTTCAAAGATTCCTCATCTCTTCATTTCTAAAGTTGATTTTGAAAAATATTCCAAGAGAAGATGTTAAATGCATTTTTTAGTTTTTAATATGACGGCGTTCTTAGATTCAGTTGCAAAGTCAGGCTGATTTAGGGAAAAGGAAAGGTTAATCTTTTAAATTGCATTTTATCCCGCTGTTAAAATTATCTTCAAAAGCTGTATAACTAACTCGAATTAAACTTTGTTTACGACGATTCTAAGTGTAATTACCTCTTTTTCTTTTTTTCTTTCTTATTTTGATGCGTTGTTTTATTCTGTTTAATTCTAATTGTGATTTATTTTTGGTATGCCTCTCAAGCTGGAAAGTTCGTAAATAAATAAGTTAAGAAACTGTTTAATTTTTATTGCATGTGTCCCTGATTAATTATGAATCCTGAAACTCCTGAAGTCATTTTAGTAATTAAAGGCTAAGAATTTAGAATGATCAGGGTTAAATACAGGTTTTATGGGAAATTTAAGAATATTCTGATGTATGCTTGTGTAATCGAATCATTAATTATTTTACTTACGTAGCCCTAAAAAGCAGAGGGCTAATGGCAACGGATAATTGTTAACCACGATTAAGTGACGAGGTCGACACTTTGCACTCCATTCTCCAAACTTCTAACCACGCCAACGTGAGGACTGGCAAGTCGCAACCAATTATTGCATCAGTCTCGCTACACGGAAGATCTTTAGAGGAATCAGGACTCGAGCCCTCAACTCGCGGAAACAACGCAGGCAACGAGTTCGTGCTTATGATCATCCGGATTACCACGACCACGGTCGTGTTGTTCAAAGGAGAGCTTTAACATATAAAAAAAGTACGTCTTAAATATTACTTTGGAGTATTCTTAAGTGGTTGAAAGTGCCAAATGGGGTAATTAGTCTCAACTCAAAGAGTCGTAATTAAACCAGTACACAAGTATAAACTCTCTCTCTCTCTCACACACACACATATATATATATGAGTGTGTGTGTGTGTGTGTGTGTGTGTGAGAGAGAGAGAGAGAGAGAGAGAGAGAGTGTGTGTGTATGTGTGTGTGTGTGTGTGTGTGAGCATTTGCTGATTTTTGGTTTGTTACCATATTTTTTTTATCATGTAATTCACTGAAGTATGATGGTTTGATCAGTAATTACTGATATAAACACACATTATTTATTCCAAAGTATGGAGCAATATTAAATGCATTATTTCCATTGTTCCAGAATAACGCATTTCTTTTACTTGACTTTAATTTTTTTTTTAAAAAAAAAAGAGAGATTTTTAGTTCCTTCTTATATTATTTTGATTTTTTTGGTTTTAAATTTTATATTGTTCAATTACTATAAAAAAAAGTTTTAATATGAATTGCATATATACAAATTAGTTTTTAATTTTTTATTTAAATATTTATTTCTTTATTTATTAATAGATTTAGTGTTGAATATTTGGATATTCTAAGATTGTTATACGACTATGTACGAAGTGCTTTGTATTAATATTCTGAATGCGAAAATTTTAATTTTCACTTTTTTTTTTTTTTTTTTTTTTTCAAAATAAATAAAAGTTAAAATCTTACGAAGAAAGAAGCTCATTGTACTGAATCTTCGGCGTTATTATTCCAACTTTAATTAATACACATTTCAAAAGAAAAGAGACCTTTGAACAAAAATGATGCTCGTAGCTTTCAATAAAGTGTTCATCCAGTGTATCCACCAATGATCGCCTCCTTTGTAAGAGGGGATTCTACTATTGTTCTTTCACAAAAGCATGCTTCAAAGGAACACAGCGGAACTATTTACTTCTTGAACCGGAACTCCCAACTTATATCGGGTCTGGTCACTCGAACGTACAAAAAGGGACTTCCCAGTGATCCATTTTACACCAAAAGCGAAATACATGCTTCCGCTATTAAAAGAATTCTAAATGGGTATAATTCTGGCAACGGTCACTTGTGCAGTGTGTCATTCTGGAATTCTCTAAATATACGTTCCTCGTGAAGGATCACAATTTGATATTCTGTACCCAGTTCTCCATCTTTGTTAGATTCCGTTCAGAGGTTAAACGAGTTTAAAGGTAAGTATAAGTTCTTAAATTTTCACTGTCCTTGTAAGGCTCAAAATTACAATTATGATGAGGTTTCAAAATTACGAGCTTAAAAATTATAGTATAGTTTCAGAATCAGAAATTTAATAATCATGGGAGGGTTTCAAAATTAAGTGTAAAATTGTATGCAAAACTTGGTAAGAAAAATGATACGTGAAATTTGGTTGCTGTTGTGTATCCCACAAGAGCTCGTTGATAAGGCTTAAAAAGATAAGCCGGTTCAGTAATTTGCCCAAATCATAAATTGAATCAAAATGGTGAATTGTATCAAGTTTCTAAGCTTTTGTAATGTTATTGAAAAATGTGCCTAATTTTTCAAAAACATTTTCGGTTGTTCTGCAATATCAAAACATCTTCAATTTTTTAAAAAATGAGCATCTGTTCATTTATTTAAAAAAATCTATATTTCATTTAGGTTTGAATTTCAGACGCTTCAAATGATTGCCAGCATATCTATATATTGCTATGAGAAATATACCTTCAGAAAAATCCATAAATATTCTAAGTGATTTAATCATATTTTAAAATTGGAACACTGTACGTCGTGAAAATCGGCCAAGCGAAATTAATTTAAGAACATTTATGTGATTTCAAGTGACAGTTAAGGCTTCCTTCTATCGGCCATTTTGATTTCGTGAACGTAATGTTAATCCTATAGAATGACTTCTTATTCTCTCAAATCTTTACTATTTGATATATTTATATGCAATGAAGTGCATCTGAAAGAGCAAAAAATAATGAAGGCTTCTACGGAATTTTTTTTCCCACCGATTTATAAAAATACTTTCACCCCTATTTTACTGATTCCTATGTTTTCAGATATATAAAAATAATCTAAAGTATTTTTTTAAAAAAATTGGGGGGAAAACGTAACTCCGCAGAAAATTTCATTATTTTTTTTTTCTCTTTCGAATTCCCTCTTTTGCATTCAAACTGAAAAAAAAAAAAAAAAATAGTACACATTTGAGGACAATAGTAGAAATTTCATAGGATTAACATTACTTTCACAAAATTAAAGTGCACGATAGACAGGAACCTTCAAATTTTTCCTAGTTTATTAATTTGAATGCAAAAAAACGAGCATCTGAAAGAGCAAAAAATAATGAAGGTTTCTGCGGAAATAAATTTTCCCACTGATTTTTAAAAATAGTTTTGCCATTGTTTTAATTATTTGCTTGCGTTATTCCGGTATTTTAAAAAAAAAAAATGATCGAAAATGTTTTCGAATATTGGAGGAAAAATGTAATTCCTCAAAAACCTTCTTCATTTCTTGCTCTTTCGGACGGACTTTTTTGCATTCAAATAGATAAAATAATAGGGATTGGAGGAGGACAGTAGAAATTCTTTAGAATTAAAATTACGTTCACGAAATGAAAATGGTTGATAGACTGGACCTTAAAACCGAATCCCAGACGAATCAATCACCTTTTACATCTCGCTCCTTTTTTCTTCTTTTTTTTTTTCCCTAACTTCTTTTTTTTTTTTAATAACGATTATTTTTTTATAAGCAGCAATAAATACATAGAGCAATAATTGTAAGATAATATAAGACTTTTATCTGAAACTTTTGTCAATTACACTAGAAAATAAATTTATACCTCAAAGAAATCTTTGTGTAGTCAGAAAAGTTATTTTTTTGAAAATAATACACGTTACCTTTAACCGATTCATACGGAGAAAACCGTAACTGATAGAACGTCCGTTTCAAATGCTGAAAATTAAAATTCCAACATTTGACTCATTTTTTTTCAACAAGAAAGAAATGCCAGATATATTAAAATAAATAATGCAGTTTAATAACAATTTTTATTAAATGTATAATACCTCAGATTTTATTCAAAAAGGTATAATACATTGCAGCGAATAAAATTTGTTATAATAAAGTTTATAAGAATATTTCAGTTCCCCACCGCATTTTTGTGGAAAACTGGTTCAAATAATTAAGCACATCATTGACAATAAGATTGGAATACATATTTTTGAGGAGAAAAAAAATTATTTTATGGTTTGCTTTATATTTCAGAGAGATTTTTTTTTTTTTTTTTTTTTTTGTTACAGGCTTCCCTGAAATGGTACAGAGAGTCTATCTGAACTTTTTAAATTTTATTTGTATTATACTGTGCATCCAGATATTTTTAACGGATGCAGGAAGAGCCTATTCAGTTCTGAAAAAAGGCCAGAGACGTCAAAGCATCGGTATAGGAGAATTCCCAGGTTTGTATATAACTCTTTTTTTTTTTTTTTTTTTTTTAAAAAAAATTTCATGGTATAGTTAAGGGGTGTCAGGATCCTTTAACCTTCGAAAAATGTGTCTAAAATGCCTTTTATTTAAACTTCTGTAATATGCATAACAATCAACTGAAATGGATGAAATTTTTTTTATGAGTTTAAAATGGTTTCATATGTATAATTTAATAGTTAAATATAAAAATTTATTTTTTTATGATATTTAATTTAGCATTTAAACATTTATTGGTTGTTTCATACATTTTCATCATCAGATATAAAAAAAAAATGTTTTTTGAAATAGTACCGAAGTTATTAAATTCCGGAACTCGTCACGAGAAATTTTGAAAACCAATTAGATTTAATATGCAGCAACTGCCTAGTTTTATTAAATCATCTCATGCAGTTTAGCTAAAAAAAACTATTTTATGAATATTCAGAGAACAGTTATAATATAAATTCATATAATTTCATAATAAAATTCACAAAAGAGTTCAATACACATATTAAATTATTTATTAAATTGAATTTATTAATACTTTTACAATTTAGTGTACCACCTCCGATAAATTACATAACAATCATTTAATCACATTAGTTTCGTTCTTTTAGTCAACTTTTCCAGCATTTTTTTTTTTATTTTAATAAATTTGTACATTAATTTCTAACAACATTATATAAATCCTTATTGATGTAAATATATATTATAAGCATAATAATCTTAATTTACAAGTGAAATTGCATGAATTACTTTAATTTTTTCAGAGATAATAGAAGAGCCTCACGAAAATAAAATGTTGACTTTCTATGGATTTAAACTGTTTTATAAGGGAGAAAAAACTTGAAACAGTCAAAAGAATTTTTTTTCTTCCATTTCTACATAAAAATGTACGTAGAAATCTATGAATTGTTTAAAAGACGGTGCGATTTCAAAGTAGGAAAATTGCATTGGTAATGAAAATTAATTTTCTTATGTAAAATAATGAGATTTCTTCTGAAAATGTTGGGTTTTTTTTAAATTTGTTGGACATTCACTTGATTGCGCCATTGATCCCGAAAGCAATTTACTATTTACGTTGAATACTGCTGCCTTTTCGCCGTTGACAGGTCCCCTTTGGCGTATGCATAGTTTTGGCCATTTCAGGGCAACTATGATGTGTTATTTTTTTCCCCACTTCTCTCCTGGAGACTGTAAAACTAAGTCAAGCGCACGGTGTAATATAAGCTCTGTTGTAATATGTTTTCTTTTCTTTTCCTTAGTACGCAATAAAATATGCGTTCAAATTCTCTAGCAGCCCCTTTTTGTAACAAATATAGTACATTGGAGCCCAGTAAAGCATTAATAATATCAATTGAAGTGGTTCTTTATAGTGTTGTATAGCGTAATGAGAAGATTTAAGATAAAATTGGAACAAAAAGAGAGAGGGAGAGAGAACTTCAATTTTCTGTACGGGTCTCTGAAGGTATCGGGACCAGAAATTCTAACTTTCTTGTTCTCTGCCCAATCAATCAAACTGTCGTCTTTCTCTTCCTTTACAAATTGACTAATGTTATCTCATTTCAATAATCGATAATGAGTCGATTATGTTTCGGTAAATAAACTTATAATTTTGTACGATCAGAATAATCAGAGGAATCGTATAATTACCTCAACAAACATTTTAAAGACGCTAAATATGCAAAGTTAGTTTTATGTAAATTCTGAAATTCGTTACTTTTCAATTTGAACGATAATTTTAAGAAAATGAATAGTAAATTTAAGACTCTGTTTATAAAAAAAGAAAAACATTGAAAAATTAAACCCTTCACATACGTCTGAAAACAAAAAGAAAGATAAAAAAAAAAAAAACATTGTTACAGAATTGTAGAATTTTAAAAGTGATTCCCCTTTTAGTGGAATACGTACGCAAAAAAAAAAAAAAAACACGGGGGGGAGGAGGGGTAATGTTCAGAGGATAATTCTTTTTTCTCCCTTTTTTCCGTTTATAGTTCATTAAAAGGGGTATCACTACTAGCGTTACCAACGGTTCGTTAAAACTTTTTGCCTTTAAATAATAAAAGTACTGTTTTATTTTCCCTTCTCCTCTCTTGTGTTGTCATAGATTTTGTAGTACTATTTGTCCTTTGCTTCAAAATAGGCCTCAGTTTCGGCGATCACCTCTTCATTCGACGAAAATTTCTTCCCAGCGAGCATTCTTTTGAAATCTCAGAACAGGAAATAGTCGCTGGGGGGCCAGATCTGGAGAATACGGTGGATGAGGAAGCAATTCGAAGCCCAATTCATGGATTTTTGCCATCGTTTTCACTGACTTGTGACACGGTGCATTGTCTTGGTGAAGCAGCACTTTCTTTTTCTTCAAACGCGGCCTTTTTTCGGCGATTTTGTCCTTCAAACGGTCCAATAACGCTATGTAATAGTCGCTGTTGATGGTCCTTCCTTTTTCAAGGTAGTCAAGGAAAATTATTCCGTGCGCATCCCAAAATACAGACGCCATAACCTTGCCAGCCGACTGTTGCGTTTTCCCACGCTTTGGAGCGAGTTCATCGTGTGCAGTCCACTAGGATGACTGTCGATTGGACTTCGGAGTGAAATGATGGAGTCATGTTTCATCCATTGACACATATCGACGCAAAAACTCGTATTTATTACGCTGGATCATTTTCAAACACTGCTCCGAATCATCAACTCGTCCTTGTTTTTGGTCAAAAGTGAGCTCGCGCGGCACCCACTTTGCACAGAGCTTTCTCATACCCAAATATTCGTGAATGATAAGATGTACACGTTCAGTTGATATCTTTAGAGTGTCTGCTATCTCATTCAATTTTAATTTATGGTCATTCAAAATCATTTTGTGGATTTTTTTAATGTTTTCTTCGGTAACAACCTCTTTTGGGCGTCCACCGTCTTCGTTGCTCATTTCACCACATCTAAACTTAGCATACCAATCCTTGATGGTTGATTTTCCTGGGGCAGTGTCCGGAAACTCGGCATCAAGCCAAGTTTTTGCTTCAATTGTATTTTTTCCCTTCAAAAAGCAATATTTTATCAACACGCGAAATTCCTTTTTATCCATTTTTTTCACAATAACAAAAGTTGCTTCACTCAAAATGCTATAATTCACAAACTAATGATCCGACAGCTGTCAAATTTATACACGCATCTTTTGAGGGTTAGGGCTAACTAAAAAACATATGGATTTAATTCTAGTAACGCCATCTATGTGTCAGGTCGGGGACTTTTCAATTGACCTGTTATATATTTACAAAATGTAACAGTATTGTTTTCTTAAATTTAGGTTTAAATTACCCCAAATAACTTTTTAAAGAACGTATAACCACCGTCATTCATATATAACTCTTGCTACTTTATATATCTTGTCTACAATAAAAAAAAAGAGAAAAAAAAAGAAAAAAACGGAAAAAAATATTGTTAAGCTAAAATTTTGAATAATTTAAAACTTATTTTAGTTACTCATGTAAAAAAACCTTTTTAATTATGAAATAAACTTGATTTTAATAGTCTACAGCTACAAGTGACAATCGATCTCCAAATTTAAAAGTAATCTACAAGTGACTTCACTTTAAATGACTATCTATGCAACTAATAGGAATATCAAAAAAAAAAAAAAAAAAAATGGTTGGTGCCAAATTATTTCGAATAACTCAATTTACACAAAAATATTATTTTCAAAAAATAAGTTTTTGAAAGTTTTAAGGCTCCTGACTTCCCCCACCCCTTTATTTTTTGTAAGAAATATTTTACCTACTTTTTACACTTCATAAAATCAATTTTTCATACTGAAAAAAAATTACTCGAGGATATTTTTCGCCTTTAATTTTCTATTCTGCATTTGATCTTGCTGCATTATATTGTTAACATATATGTTCATCAAGTAAGTGCTCTAATGAATTGGTTTCAATTTTTAGGAACAAAAAGTTTTGTAAGATATTTATAGTTTTATCTCAGAAAACACAGATTGAGTGTAAGTAGGTAGCATAACTATCAATCCATTAGAAATGTTAAACTGGGATTCTATAACATTGATTGGTTGTTTGATTGTTCAGTCAGGTCGCATTAAGAAGCAACATAAGAGCTGTTGGTGACAAACAACGTAATTTTCAGCCTCGGTCAAGCGATAAGGCCGGCACTTGAGCTGGACTCCCCGAATTTCCACACCATGCTAATGGAAGGATTTTCACAGCTGGAGCCTCAACAGATTTAACATGCATATCACCTGCAGCAGATTAACTTCGCTATCTTCGATAATACCTTAGAGGCATTAGGTCTCGAACCCTCGGCTAAACGGAAACAACGCCAGATTATAACCGCTCGGCTATCACATCCGCAGGCATTCTTCAGCATTTTCTATTCTTAATTTGGAATACAAAAATAGAATTGAATGAAAGAAGAAATAGATAATTTTGCCAAGCATCCTTTTTAAGATAAAGGCAAAAACTTGTATAGGGATTCCTAAAAGTAGATTTTTAAATTAATAAATAAAAGATGAAGAAAAATTTTAATTAGTAATCTGAATTCGAAAAAATATAGACACAAAAGATTCTTTATCAGAGAAAGTCAACTTGAGCTCGTGTTTAAAAATTTTTTGAAGAAAATATTTCGAATAAAGATACACAACAGGTTGAGAATTTTTTTAATAGTCAGCATTCGTAAATGTTTAAAGTCAAGTACGAAAGTTGTTGCTTTTTTTCACACAAAAAATATTCTCATTTACTTCGGAAAGATACCAAACATTACTATATAGATAAATAACATGAAATAAAAGAAAAGGACTTCCCGAACTCTTGCTTTTACTTCTTATTTTTAATTTATTTATGAAAAAATAAGATTTTAAAATATATGTCTTTCTATATTTGCACTTTTATTCAACTGAAAATTTAACAAAATTGCTGTCCTATCAGCTTTTACTAAGCAGCTTTTCATCACATCATTTTCGACCTTTAAAGAAGTTATTAAAGTATATCACCTTCTTTATGTCGTCAGCAATCTTCACTTGTCGCCAAAGATCATATTAGTAATGATTCGAATTGCTTCTTATTTATTGTTTTGAAAATATTGTTAATTTACATACCTTAACTTATCTTCTATTAGATCTTTATTTATTATTTATTTAAATTTATTCATTTCTGAACAATTTATTGTAACATTATGTGTTTTTAGATGAAACTGATACTAAAAGACAAGGTCGTCCCGGTCAAAATGGAGATGTTTACGAGTTCCACAGGTTTCAACATTATGGATTTAAAACTCCTGCACCGAACACTTTTAGTCTTGAAAGCATGCTAGCATTCCTGGCACCACTTGCCACTCTTCCTATAATCGCTAGTGCAGCTCTCAGTAGCATGGCAGCAATACTTCCAACCCTGACGACAGAAGGTAAGTTATTCTCAGAATCTTTCTTTCTTATTTCACCTTCCCAGAGTAATAAAATTTGGTCAAGTGATTTACCTTTTAATCGTTGAATGTTACGCAAAAGTTCTGATTACTCACCTGTATGGAAATTATTAGCTGTTTGCGAGACGAAAGAAGAAAAATAAGACTGAAAACAACGTGAAGAATTTTCTTTCGTTACAGTACGTCTGATGCAACAACTTTTGAAATGAAGCTGGAATCCATATATTTTACACTCTTACGCATTAAAAATAGAATTATTTATTTATATCTTTTTTAATTGAAGATCAGCTTAAGACTGATAGAAAATTAAAGCCTAAGATCCCTTTTCTTTACGAATTATTGAAAACGAAATTATCTTAATTCTGTCCTTATTACGGAATTATAATTACTATAGGCTTTAAAATTGTAAGAATAAAATGCTCTGCTCTTAAATATTCATTGTGTAAAGTTTAAAAGAACTTATGTGTTGATTAAGAGTTATTCACAGGATAATGGTTATAAAGTATCAAATTTTTAAACAAAGTAGCAATAAAGAATGCTTTTATAGAAGGAATAGTTTTCATGTAGTCAATATTTCTAATAATATCATTAATAAAAGCAAAAAATAGAGGAATGAAAATTTTAATGAAAAATTTAAATTTCAAATAAATTTAATTTCAAAAGAAATTTATTTTATTTTAGAGATAAAAAATAAAAACAAATGAAAAACAAATCATTTGAAGATTCTGCAAGTAATAGTCCGGCAATCACATATTTATACTTCTATGAACAAAATATTTTAAATAATAATAACTATACTTTGTTTAGATATATTGAGGACCTAGCAAATTTTAAAAATAAATTTAATGCAGAATTTAATCCTGATTTTTCTATTTATCCATCTTCTATAAAAGTAATACAAAGCAATAAAAATATTCAAGGAACTGATTACTCATACATTTGCTTAAAAACTGTGGATCATAAAATATGAAGTAATATTTAAGGGGTGGGGGAAGAACAGTAATGATTTTTAATGATAAAAGTACCTTTCTTTAAAAGTGGTTTAAGTTTATTGGTTTTCAGAAATATATTTCGTATAATTATACCCTACGTAACATTAAATTAGCATCAAGATATTTAAAATAATAATAATAATTTGAAAAAAATTCTTTAAAAAATGCATTGAAGTTTAATAGTAAATTAATTTAAAATACAAAAATTATGATATTGAAATTTTTTCTTTTTAAAGAACTAATTTTACCAAGCTTTGTAAAAGTTTTTATTTTTAAGCTAATTTTACTAATTTTTTATCATTATTTTTATATTTAAGCTAATTTTACTAATTTTTATCATTATTTTTAATGTTTTTTAAAAATTGTTTTTGCAAAGAAATTTGTATTATAATTTTGGTTTATTGCTAGCAGTACCGATTTCTTATTTCTAACTTTGATGTGTAGATGTGATGGGATAATTAGATGCGTAAGCTATACCACACTTTAACTGGCTCAGATAAATAGGTTGCAAATGATCCAAAACAATTTAAAATTTTAAAACATCAGTATTTATTTGTCATTTAATATATTATTGCGCTTGAGAATATCACTAGAACTAAAACGAATAATGAAGTTAGTTCAAATGTATTCAAAAATATATAGCCAATGAGATAATTAAAGGAAGTCCGTACAGGTCTAGGAAGAAAGTTCACGTACACAACCGAAGAAGAATAGTAGTGGGATCACAAGGTAAATACTCCCTTTTCCTCTTATGCTGTGTCCTTCTGATAGTTGCACGGATATAAATACAAAACCTCAGATATATGTGGAATTTGCGCACAGATATACAATTGCACTCGCAATTTGTATATCTGTGCGCATGCTGAAATTAGTTGTTCCAGTGCAAAAGGCAAAATTAGAAGTACAAGTGACTCTCGCTACCTCATAATATGATGAAAGGGTGGCAAGAGGTTTGAGGAGGATCACCACAGAAGACAGCACAAGATTTTTATAGTGATGCTTAAGGGCGCCCAAAATATATCTTTCCTCTACATGAATATTTCAATGATGATTAAATTAGTTATTTTATTGATTAGTTGTATTAGTTAATGAGTTATTTATTTTTTAAAATTTTAGTTTTAATAAATTTTTTCTCTTCCTTTGATTTAATGTAGTCTATAATTAGTATTTTGATTTCTATAGTGTTTGTTTTTAAAATATGTGATTTCCTTTTTCTGCATCTATTTTCTTTGTGTGTGTGTCCCCCCCCCCCTTCCTTTTTGGCTCATGAATTTAGTTTTTTTTCTTCCCCTTCATAAAGCTAAATGTGATTTCTATATGCGAAAGTTTGATTATTGATACATGTAGAAGTAGCTCCACTATCCAAAGTCAGTGGAAGTATTAACTAACTTCATTTCCATTTTGTTTATTTGTAAAGTATTTTTATTTTTTCCAATTTTCTATTGTTGTTCTATTATGCCTTTTTAAAACGTTTTTATGTATTTCACTTGGTGTGTGTCTGTCTGAGTGTGTATCAGTGTGACATCAAATTTTCGATCGTTAATTTAATTAACTTCCCATCAAGCTAGAACTCCGAGACTTTAGGAATCGTTCTTACTCGCCTAATAATGTAATATTTAGATATTTGCGACAAGTTTTAACTAATATTTAAATAATTTTTAATACACTTTGCCACCATATAAAAACGTTACTCTCGAATTATATGTAATACTTTCGTAATTTTTGTATAATTCATATATTATTTTACTTAAACATTTAGTTTTAAATAATCTTTAATTTTAGATAACTTTTTTGGATTATAGGATATGTTTCATATGTAAGCCTTCTGTTTGAAAATGCTCTGCCAAAATCATCCCTCTGACTTTCAACCTTTCAGTCACATATCGTCTCCGAATTTTGCCGGCTATCGTTTCAGCTGTGCAACACAAACTACCAAAGCAATTAAGTAAATCAAATTATTTTATAAACAGTGTTAAAAAAAACTGTTCGGGTAATGCATGTGGTGAAATTTTATAAAAGTATATATTTCATAAAAAAAAAATTATCACAGTTGCTGTGTAAAAAACAAAATTTATCACAGCAGTCGTGTAATTCTCGGCTTAAAAATTAGCATATAAAAAACCTTATATGATACTCAATTTTAAGAAATACGTAAGTTAACTGTCTCTCTCTTTTTAATTTATTGATAAATTAATTTTTTTATTGTATGTCTGCACATTACACATTTTTACTTTTTTTTTTTATTTACGCACTGAAATCTATGTTCACTAACTTATGAACTGGTATAAATTTAAAGGAATGGTTAAAGGAAGAAGCAGACGTGAAGCAGTTCTGGGCATGCTTGATTCTACAATCAGTTTCAATTCTTCGAAATGGGAAGCAACCTCAAATGAAGATCAGTCAAGAGAGCGAGACATCCGTGACTTGGACATAATTCACAAATACCTAAAACAGATGAGTCCTAAAGCAGATTATAACGATCAAGTTATGGCATCATATTTACAATGCAGTGGAATGTTCAATTCTAACAATCATTGTTTGGAAAGATTAGCTTGCCAATTTTCTGATAACTCATCGAAAATGCCTGCCTTAGAAAAAGATGTTTCGTCATTGTAAGTATCACATTTCAACATTTCTATCTGGAACAAGCCATTAAGTGGCACGTTATGCAATTGAGCTGATTACTTTTTATTTTTAAATTTATTGTCAGGTGACTAAATTGTTATCTACGTCATTGTTTTTCGGAGAAACTCATTTTTGATTTTTTTGTCATCTGAACACAACTAGTGCATTGTTTTCTGTTGAATTTTTTTTTAAATCTCGGGAAGTGAAAATTTATTTCCTTCAATTATCTACACAACGTAAAATGATAAAAGTGGATAATTTAGTGTTAATTTTATCAAAAAGGAAAAAAGAAGGGAAAAAAATGGGGAGATAAGAAGAAAGAGAAAGGAAGAAGTACTTTAAAACTATATTTGTCACCTATTGCTCTGCTGATTAAATTGAAGTTAGATAGATGTAAAAATGTATGCATAGTATATTTGAGTACAATTTGATATAACTCAGATAATAATTATTATAGATCCGTTATAATGAGAAACATTACATGTAAAGGAAGTCCCGGACACTTAATTTAATTGTTTTACTAACGTCGCACCGAGATGCAGCAAAAAGGATATTGGCTACAGACCTCGTAATTTTGAGCCTCGGTTAAGTGACGGGGACGACACCTTAGCTAGCACCTCTCTCTCCTAACTTCCACACCGCGGCCAGAGAGATTACTTGGGACCTCAACCAGATTAAACGTGCATCATCTCCTCCACACTGCGAGTCCTCAATACCATAAAGGAGTCTACGACTCCTCGAAAACAACTTCGACCGCGGGTCCGCGACTATGATCGCGACCACCTAGGACACTTGAAGACTTTTTGTAAAAGGGGTTATAACTCTGTATTGTTGATCAAAAAATTTAAAACAAGTTCCTGATGGATGTAGGGTTATTTGGTTACCAAATAGGAAATTTCTGATTTCCTTAAAAGCTCTGGGTCACTATTTAAAAAAGTTATGTATGGCTCATACGAGAGATATGAAATAGATGATAACGAGATTTGACCAGACCTAGAAGAGAATGAAAAAAGAATTAACTTAATTCAAACCCGTGATATTGGAAAAGTGTGCTATTTTGATTCTGAAATCAGTTGGGATAATTTTTGTAGCGAAATGTTTGCCATTTTGGAAGCTATTCCTGTGTTTTGATTTTATTAACTTTTGTTTCGTAGCATTTAGTGAAATTAACATAAAAAATTTAACCTTCCCGATTTAAATCAAAATAAAATCATTTCTTAACATTTTTATCTTTAAATTAATTATAAAAATAAAAATGCACAGAAAATTTTTGTTACAAATTTTATTAGATAAGAATAACAAGTAATAATCAAAAATCAAGTTTACACATTTAGATTGACTCAAAATATATATCACACACATTTAAATTCTTATTACTAACTGTAACAAATGATTTAAATTCTGTGAATTAATTACATTTCTAAGATAATGAAACAGAAAAACATGTATATTAATTTTTGAACTATTATATATTATATATATAGTAATTCTTTTGAAATATTTTTCAATTTTTTTTAAATTATTGGTATTTCATTTAGTCTTCTGGCATTAGGAGATCGAACAAACTAATAGTATAGTAACAATTAAAAAAAATCACTAATTTCATTCACCATTCTAGTCAAATTGATTTTTACGAATTACGAAAACAAGGGAAATGAATACGATAAAAAAAAGTTGATTAAATTTAATACAAGATAAGCTTTTAATATTGTAGATATTTCTCAATCTAAAAAAATAACACAGCAAAAAAAAAAATGAATTTTAGTTCTTCAAAATATATTTTCTCTGTTGTAACAATAGGCCTATTTCTAAACAAGTTTTATTTTAGGGATGAGTAAGATATGAAGATATGCTACAAAATTTTGGCGCTTCGTTAATTTAAATACAGCATGAAATTTGTAAAAAAATAATTGAAATAGTTCCTCATGGTGAAGTGAAGAGACTCTTCCTTTAAAGGAAGAGTTTGAGACATTTGATGATGGAGGAGACTTGAGCTATATATAAAACACATTTTCTAATTTTTGGGCTGCATAAGAGGTTTTCAGCAGCTATATATATATATATATATATATATATAATACCTATCCAACAAATGGCAATGGGATTTTGATATAATCCAGAAAATATATTACTGCTTAGTTGAACTGCTTTCAAATCTAGGAAAAGTCCATACAACTAATAAATTAGCTTCTTCTTCTTCTTTTTTTTTTTTTTTTGGAGTAAATAGAAAATTTATTCTTATACTCTTTGGTAAATAGAATATTTTTCCTTTCAAAAGAAACAATTAATTCACACATAAATTCACTACAGCGCCGCTTCAAAATTCATATAATCATCGAATGCATCTATTCAAAATCCGTATTCAGAATCGTACTAGGCACACTTGCTTACTAAAATGCATATATGGCATATTCGCTCACTTATACACAATCCAATAATTAAGTAATAAGACTGATTTTATTGTTACCAAACTGTTGTGAATATAATCTGCAAAAAAATACGTGCATTTGACTCAGTAGCCCTTCTACATTTTGGAAACATCAAGTTGTTCTGCGTGAAGCATGACGTGAAATATGATACCTTTACCAGCAATCACTAAGAGACCATGTAACTTGGAGCAGAGAGAAAATATCAAACTTAGTTCTAAACTCGGTTAAAAATGCTGCAGAAACTGTTGATTTGATGCAGAGAGAGTATGGGGATACTTCTTTGTCTCGTTCATAGATATTTAGGTGGTTAGGAATCAATTGCAGAAGAACCTAGACCTGGGCGTCCTAAGAATATCATTCCTCATTAATTTGTACCAGATGGTCGCACAATGAATACCCAGTTTTATGTAAGTGTTTTGTAAAGTCTTATGAAGAGAATTCGTCACGTTCGGCTTGAACACTCAGGCCTAAATAGCTAATCCCTTTTCTTTAACAAGAACCAGTTCACCGGGCAATACTTGTACAGAAATATTTTGCGAGAAAACGAGTTTATGTGCTGAACCGCCTCGCCTACCTTATTCACCAGATAACCCTCCCTTCCCAGGGGACTTTTTCCAAAACTGAAGTTACCTTAGAAAGGATGGTTTTTTGATAATGTGGAAGACATCCAAGTAACTGTTGCATTGGCTTTACTGAACATACTACAGAGTTGCAGAGGTCATCCCAGACATTATATGATCACACCACTCGTTAAATTATTTTTGTTGCTAGGTCACTATAAAATCAGTCCGTTATTTAATTGTCGGAATGTGTATATACTCTTAATAATCATTATAGACTCTTCTAAATTTGTCTATATTGTCCTGAAGGCTGCTAATGCAATAATTATTTATATTAAAATGTAACCAAATCGAATATTTTAAATTGTGAATTCCTTTCAATCCTTAAACTATCAACAATTCATACTTTCCTACAATATTCATTTTAAATGAAGATTCAATCCTAATGAGAACCATAGTATTCAAGTTCTGTAAGCAAAATATATATTGAACCAAATATTAGCTTCTCATATATAATAGTTCCATGAATACATCATCATTATATATATATATTAAAATCTCATTCTTAAAATTCTTATATATCAATTATCAATTCTAAAAGTATCCATAGAGCTATATTTTTAAATTTTAACTATTTCAAACAATTTATAAATTAATTTCTTAATTAATTCCTGCTCAAGTGTGTATTCCAATATCCATTGCCCCTTTAAATATTCAGTCATTATCGGGAATAAAAGCCTGGATGATTTAAGCATCACAAGAAAACAATTTCCACTGCTTTCAGATTTTTCCCGGAGTACCTAGCTATGTCAATGTATTTCGGGACTTAGCGAGATCTGGAAATTACATTTGTTGCCAAGGTTTCCTCAACCGTTACTGATTGACTTATTTTCTCCTTGCCCGTAAACCATCTTTCCGACCACAATATCCTTCAACTGGGATGAGAATAAAGTTCAGACTTTTGTAATAACATCTTGTTTTGTTGAAAATGAAAAAAAAAAAAAAAAAAAAAAAAATTGGATTTTCTCGCTATTGTTTAAAATAATAAATATCCTATACAATATTATACCATTTTTTTTTATAAATATATAGTTTCAAAATTACTCTAGCAACCTGGTCTTCGATCTATTTTTACTAATTTTCAGACAATTTAAATTAATGAGGGATAGAAACTTGAGCAAAGGTTGAACTTGAATTATTAAGAAACACAACAAATTATTGTTTTCATTGTTATTGTTATTATTCTGAGTTTAAATTTTTTTTGAAAAAAAATTTCTTTTTCTTATTTTTGTGGCACCAGACCCCTCTGACGCTAAACTATTGACGATGAACCTCATAATTTTGCATTACGATCCACTTAGGAGGACAAAACCTAAGTTAGTACATCGCATTTTCCTACCTTTCACACTTCACCACGTGAGAACTTCTAAGCTCAATTCTATTTAAGGTACAATAACCCTAGTTATTCCACCCCACGAGTCTCTCAACACAATCAGGACTCAAACAGACAAATTGATTTCAGCTTCATTGACCCCTCAACTCTACCGTAGTTTAACATTTCATTGGGGCTCTGGAATACAGTTAAAGGCAGATTAATATATAAGTATCTAAATAATATCAAGAAAAGACATTCCGTCAACAATTTAAGTAGGGTTTTTTTTTCCTGTGATTATTTTATAAATGTTGATATTATAAAAGACCTCTTAAAAGAATTATTTAATTATATTTAGATTAAAATAATATATTTTAAGCAAGGTTAGAAGCAAAAAAAAAATTTAATTCATTACTTCAAAGTTACAAGATTTGTTGACAGATTTTTTTTAAAATTTCTGGATTTTCGTTTTCTTTCTTGAGCGTGTGACAGAAGGCCTCAAAATGTCTTTTTACCCATGGATTTAATAGTTTAAAAGTTTGATTTTGTATATTTTTCTTAATATATTGCAAGGCAAAATTAATCAAATTTTGAACGTTGAAATAACAAGACCACAATTTCTGAATACACATTATCGTAGGCTCCGTAGCAATCATTGTTTGAATCGAGCCGTAAGTTCGAGCCCCAATTTCACTAAAACACTTTAAATTCAGAAAAATAAGAGATTGCAAATTAATTGGTTTTGGGTCCCAAAATGTGGTATAGCATTTCGAAGAATGAGATTACAATCATGGTATTAATCATGGTTAATTATTACAATCATGGCTCCTAACTTAGCCATGAATTAAAAATTAGGAAATTCATCTTCGTGGCCTTTATAAAACTCTAGAATAACATTAATTTAAAGTCAGTTGATGGAACAACTTCGAAATTATTGCGTTGATTTTGATAAAAGATGATAAAAGAGATGATAAAAGATAAAGAATCTATTTCAGCCTTAAAAAAAATTAGGTATTTCTTTCCAATATTATATATATATATATATATATATATATATATATATATATATATATATATATATGTATGTATGTATGTATGTATGTATGTATGTATGTATGTATATGTATACATACATAAATATATAAATTTCAATTTTATTCCTTTTTACTATTATTTTCTAAGATATAGTCAAATATTTACAATCAATTTAAGTCTCCCGTATGTACAGTCATCCTTGCCCTATTACACAATGATTGAACAAAAATTTCTTCTAATGATTGATACTTCTATCATTTAATATCCGAGTTGAGTAGAGCACTCAAATAAATTAACATGATCACAATTTTAGGAAACAATAGAAATTCTGAACTTCTCCTACTCCTGACACAATGTAACATGAAATTTACGTGTATACAGCCATTCCCTCGAATTTCAACAATAAAAATTAAATAATACCAAGTATTATTTAATTTTTAAATGTAAAAGCCAATGCAAATAAACCACTTTGTGCAACCATTTTACATCATCGAACGCTAATCTTTCACACATATGTACGCGTACCCTTAGAGATGGATATACGAGTGAGAACAACTTGAAATAGTATGTGAGATCTCTTAGCAGAATTGTAAGAACTTACGATAATTTTTAAAGATAATGTTAAAACTGCTTATATGATTTTTTCTCAAAAGATGTTATTGTTATAAAAGTTCTAAAAGTATTTGTTTTAAGAGAGAAGGAATGGAAAATCGCGCGCCCGGATAAACACTAACTTGAAGGCAAAAATGATATTTTGCATCTTTTTGTAAAATATTTAGCAACTGTTATCTGAGGTGGCCGCTGTAGCCCAGTGGTTATGGTCAGGCACTCGCAGCCTTTTTTTTTTTTTTTTGGAGAAGTGGGTTCAATCCTTGATGCCACTAAAATCCCGCCATGTCACCGGAGCTGATGCAACTTAACTCTATTGAGGCTCGAAGTTCTCCTTTGGTGTGGTGTGGAAGTTAGGAGAGGTAAAAGCCAGCTCAGGTACCATCCTTGTTGTTTGTCCAAGGTTCAAAATTATGAGGTCCGTCACCAATAGCCCTCGTGTTGCTTCTAGTGCGACGTAAATAAAACCAAACTAAACTGTTATCCAAGTAGCTTATTTTCAAATTATATCATTTTTTGTTTTTGTTGTATTTGTATCGCATTGCAAATGAGTTTTAACATGACGAAAAAATGAATGCATAATTTTTAAAAAATTTGAATTCTAGAAAGGAAAGAAAAAAAATTATTCATCAAATTGTGTTTTCTCGGTTCATTTAAAAAGTTCGCTGAGAATATTTTGTTCTAGAAAATTTTTTAACATTTTACAATAAGTAAATAAATACTACCTATACATACCTTTTTATTTTTCATACATTTTGTCATGTATTGTATGTAATAACAACGTTCTTCGTGGTTGTATGGTATGGGTTTGACGCATATTAAATGAACCCTAGTTTATCACTTAAACGTATGTGATTGTGAAGAACGAGATATCAACTAAGGTGTTGACTGCGGTTTAAAATTGTGAGGTATCTTTACTCGACTAAGCAGATTTTAAATAACTAGCGGGGTTTTAGCGGATAATAATTAACACTAAAAATGCTAATTTGATTGAACCATTTTGTGAAAGTATATACTCTCTCTTTTGAAGTTATTCAAGAGAGAATGATATTCATCTCATTGATAACTTTATTGCATTCAAAATTCTTGAGACACAGTAAAATACAACATTTAACCGCTTCCCTGGCTGAACCATTTTGGGAGTATGTACTCTCCTTATGAAGTTATTTAAGTGAGAAAGAGATTATTCTCATCAATAATTTTATTGCATTTAAAATCCTTGAGACATAGAAAAAGACAGCAGTTAACCTCTTCCTTGACAATCTCCCTCTCCAAAAGCGATCGGTAAAGGAACCACACTTTTAATGAACAGCACATCTTTAGACATAACTGAAGGACGTAGTGATACAAATATTTCGACTCTTCACTCTTGAAGTAATAGATTTAAAATAATATTGCATTAACTTAACCATTTTAAAATTTTGTTTTATTTCTTATTTTACCGTTTTTTATAAAAACCCATTTTATGAAACCTTACAAATTTAGAAGACTTAATAGATTTTATTTAGAATTATACAACTGTTTTATTTCTTCGATTGCAAAATCTTTTTAAAATACAATTGTGCCTCTTGTAAGGGACATGTCGGAATAAGAAACATCTCTACTTAAGGGACAAAATGTCTGGTCCGGTGAGTAGCTTCCATTAGAGGTTTGATTGATAGATTGGTTTTTTTTAGTCGCATTAGAAGCAACACGAGGGCTGTTGGAGACGGACCTCGTAATTTTTAACCTCGGTCAAGAGACGAGGACGACACCGGAACTGGCTGCTCTCTATTCTAACTTCCACGCCACGCCTAAGGGAGAGTGAAGCTGCTGGACAATCTGGGAGAACATTGAGCTTCGACAAATTAAACATGCATCAGACCCAGAAACACATCAGGTCTTTAATAGCATCAAAGCTCAAACACATGACTCGAAAAAAAACCGCCGGCCGCGAGTCCGCGACCATGACCACTAGGCCCTTCTCAAAAGGGACAGTACTGTACTTAAACTCATTCAATTTTTATTCTCTTTTCAGAATAATTTATACTATCCTTAATAACAAATTCATCAAAGCTGATTTCAAGGAAAGATTGAGGAAAGCTGCTTTTTACGGAAGAGATACAAATGGACAATGCGGTTCATATTTTTGCTCGAGAAACGATTTTAGAACAATGTGATGCACTTCATGAACAAGACTGGATCATTCATTCTGTATCAAATAGAAAAACATGAATTATGATGTAATATTTTCTTAAAAAATTTTCATTCTAATGCAAATAAAGTACATTTTATTTTATGGGTATTTTAATAATTTCATTTAACACATGTTTTTGATTATTATTTCAAATTTTAATATTTCTTTCGTTTTGTTAACCAAGAGAAGTCATACGCGATAGACTTATTAAAGCACGGTCAACAATATCGCCGCAATTAGAATCATATTTTCTCTAATACTTTTATAAATAAAATCATTATGTCCTACTAAAAATCATAAGCAAGTGAACTTAGTAAACTGCAGTGCTTAGTAAAAAGACCTTTTCATTTGTCACAAATAAACTTGCAACGGTATCCATTTCACTAGTAGTGGAGTTGAATGATTAATTCGTTTTATTAACGTCGCATTAGAAGCAACACGGGGCTATTGGCAACGAATCTCGTAATTTTGAACATCGGCCAAACGATAAGGACACCTGAACCTCTTCTAACTAACCCATCACGCAAATTTGAGGACATTGAGCCTCGACAAATTTAAAGTGCATCAGTCCCGGCTACACGACGAGTCTTTAGTGGCATCAAGACTCGAAGACTTGACAAAAACCGCCAGCTTAGACCATGCCATTTGGCTACCGCGCCCACAGTAGTTAGGGTTGAACACAAAAGCAGTTGGTAGAAGGATAAAAACAGAAAGCTTACGGCTTCCGTTGAGATGTTTGTTGTGGTCCTTCTCTCGCATTCTTGAAGTTTGCGTTAAAGGGAATTTCAAAGTCGCACGGTGCTTTTGTTTTGCCAGTTAAACATGGATATTTCGATTTGTATTGAATAGCCTATTGATTTGATAAACAATTGAAACAAATTATTCTTTCTCATAAGTTGTATTCCTTCATTAAGATTTAACTTTTTGTACTCTAGGTATTTATACAGATAACGGTTCCATTACACAGTTTTCTGATAAAAAAAAAAATACCTCAGGTTTGGTATTTCAATTGAAAGCACTAACTTTTTAAAAAGCAAGATTTTACCGTGAGAAGTGAAATATAAATCGATTTCTCGTCCTAAATTTGAAAAGGCTTGAACCACATTCTTCTTCTTTTTCCTTACACTTACTATATACGATAAAGTTCCTTTATCTTGCAATGGTTCAAGTTGATTGAGTGTTTCGCGAAATATCTGTTCAAATGTTTTCTTCTTGAAATTATCTTTGGAAGAAATGATTAAAAATTTTCAGCGCACTCATTTTAGTACTAAATGGCTAACGTTGCAACCATGTAATTTAATAAACAATTACGAAATTATTTTACTATATTTGCATATTCATACTTTTTTTCCAACAAATATTGTTTCACAGATGGGATGTGGAGAAAGATTTTTCCTAAATTTTATATTTGCGAGAATATCAGACGACGCCTTTTCAAGCTAATCAAGTCTCTAATCAGTATTTGTTTATATTCGGAATATTACTGATGAATATCTTTCGATTAGATAAATGTATGAGGCAAGTTTCCTACCACTTACGGGGGGAGAGGGAGGAATTCCAGTTTTTTTTAGCATTAAGGATATATATATATATATACACACACATACACTGTAACAAAAAAAAAACGACGCACCAAGAAGGAGTTATCCGTTGGAGAAAAAATTGGTGGATAGGAGAATTATGTACAGAATAGAAAATGATTAAAATTTCAGAAACATTTAATGGTTTATTTAAGAGTTACATAGTAAAGAGCTCAATAAGATGTTGACCCACCTCTAGCCTGGATGAAAGCTGCCACACGACGTATCATCAAGTGATAAAGCTCCATGATGGTCTCCTGCGGTATTTCTTGCAAAATTTGCCCCTATTGTAAGGATGGGTCATCAACATTCCCCGGTAGATGCAATTACCTTCCCATCCTATCCCATACATGCTCGATTGGAGAGAGATCTGGCTGGCCAATTAAGTGTTTGACAAACTATAAGAAAGTTCATAGCAACACATGCCATATGTGTTCTGGCATTATCTTGCTTCAAAATAAGGGTACTGCAAAAAGAACGGTAGCAAAACAGTTTTCAGAATGCCGTCGACGTACCGCTGTGCTGTACGTGTGCCTCTAATGACGACCAAATGGGTCCTACTATCAAGGGAAATGGCACCCCAGACCATAAATCTTGGTTGAGGGCCTGTGTGGCTTACAATAATGGAAGCAGATCGGCACGCTGCCCTGGGCGTCTCCAGACATGTCTTCAATGATCGTCAGGACACTGGTGGAAGTGGGACTCGTCGCTAAGAACTGTACGTTCCTAGTCAGCATCATTCTAACCTGATTGAGTCAAGCACCACTGTAATTTGGCTCGACAGTGTGCAGGGCTGAGTGGCAGGTGGCGTAGCGGTCGGTACGAGTGTAGATTTCACTCTAGCAAGCGTCTGTGATTGATCATGGTGGACACTCGTTTGCGGGTGGCAAGTCTGATGGTTCATAACGATGAATCAGGCGTTGTGACAGCTAATCTGACAATTACTCTGTCGTCCCGATCTGCTGTGGCCTTAGGTCGACCGCTACCATCATGACGCTGAAATCTGCCACTGTCCACCCACACTTGCCAGCATCTTCTAATCACCGCATCGCTTCGACCCATATGACGAGCTATTCACTGATTGGCCCAACCTGCCTCTTACGATCCAATGATACAATCTCTTTCAAACTCTGACAGTTGTTCGTAATGACGTCGAATCCTACGGCGAGGCATTTTTTCAGTCGTTGAAAGGTATCCTAAATCGCAATGGAATAGAAAATTTGACCATCAGATTGATAATCGCTTCTTATATACATCTGCTGAGGGCACAGTTCCGATGATCAGTATCTCCCGCTATTCATTCATTGGAAACCAAATTTTAATCATTTACAATTTGCATGTTCTGTCCAAATATCTTTGCGAATGAAATTTCATTACAATCGGACTACTCCTTCTTGGTGCGTCGGTTTTTTGTTATGTTATAGTGCATATATATATATATATATATATATATATATATTAAATACACTGGCCAGTCCCTCGTTTACTGATACATTATATATCCATGTAATTCTAAGTAAAAATAAAGATATTTCTAAAGCCTAAGGTATATATAGACAAAAACAACTTTAAAATGTTTCGAACGAAGCACTCTTGGTGGAATAGGAGGGGGGAACACGTTTAGAATACATACCTTTTTGTTTCACTTTCATTTCAGAAATTTTTTTACATGTTAAAAAAAAAATCTATACACATATTTCATAAAGGATAAAATAAATAAATGGCGATCAGAATGTATTTTCGATATCAAATGTGATAGATAATTATTTATCAGTGGCGCATATTTCTCTCCTCATTTTAATGTAACGTGACGCCTTCTATATTTTGTTTTAACACAAACTCTACTACTTAAGCTCATACCGAGCGGCAGCCTAATAATAGCTCTCATTCTGCTTCATTACTAAAATAAGGTGAAGTGTAAATTGTGTCTATAGTCTATTTTTTTCTCTATATTGTACAGTCGAAAATATATTTCATTTACTGCCACATCGCCTTTTGGATTAACTTAAATCCCCTCTATAAAGTGGTCCATCCATCAACCGACATCTGAGACACGTCGATAAAAGCTATAAATCGACATCGCAGCACGTTTAAAACAAAACTAAATAAAATAAAAAGTGAGTTCCAGAAATCTGAAGATTCCGTAAAAGATAAAATTGATTTAAACAATAAATTGACTTCAATAAATGATCTTTTAAAAGGTCTAAAAGATTTTAAATTTTTGTTTTATGCCGTACCTGATGATGTGGACTTAAAAAGACAGCTTGGATTCAAGTACTCATATAGAAGAAGAATCACAAGAAATGAAGGTAAACTTTCTTGTATTTCTATTTAAATTTGAAGATGAAACACAAACTGCTCATACTTTACCAAAGGCCAATATTAAATTACCGGATTTCCCTTTGTGAACGTTTAACAGTAAATTTCATTAATTTGTGTTGTTTAACTAAAACACAATTGATGAATATAGTTTTATTATTATATAATTTTATTAATTATGAATATAATTTATGAATGAATTTCGAAAACCCGAATCAAAATTTACGGGCGTTTAAAACAAACAAAATAGGAAATAGTGGGGAAAAGAAATTTCAATACAATGTTTCTTCCACTTCGGCATTTGTTGTTGATGTCAAAAAATGTATATTTTGTGTAGACCCTGTAAATAAACACGATTCAATTTCTTGTTCCTTATCAATTGAACAGCAAAAATTGAACCTAAGAAAAAATGGAATTCGTTTTGCGTTTCTTTCAATGGGACATACATTCCAGTTTTGTAAAACTAAAGTAATCTGCACAAAATGCAAGCGTAAGCACAGTGAATTAATTTGCGATAATCCTACCGTTTCCTTTCCCCCAGTAGAGTCAGAGAAAGGCGACAGCCAGGCTGAAAAAAACGCTGAGTGTTTTGACTTTTAAGGTCGTCAACACACATACCGAAAGTAGCGAGGTTTTACTTCAAACTTGTACAGCTGTGATATTAAATAGTTCACGAAATAAAGAAAGAAATATAACTCTTGACAACGCATCTCGGAGATCTTTTCTAAAAAAAGGAAATAGCTAAAGAATTAAAATTGCCCATCATTAGGGTTTATTAGTTTATACTTTCGGTTCTTGCGAAACTATAAACAAGACATATGATGTTGTACAGATCACCATTTGCTATTCCCGTGACCCTGAAAAGAAAATTGTTATTGAAACTCTGCTGACAAATATAATTTACAATTAGCCCATTAAAACACCAACAAATAAATTAATGAGAGTACTCCTGAATAATTATTATCAAATATCGAATGTAAATGAATCGTGCGGAGGTGAGATAGGTTTACGTATCGAGCACAATATTTTTGAGATATTCATTCAGGGGATAAAGAAAGATTAAGCAAATCTTTATATTTAATTGATACATTATTTGGAAAAATAGTACAAGGTCGCATTTTACAATTTAGACAAAATTAGTCACTAAGTTTGCACTATGAAAATCGAATGTTGTACTGCACTGAATGAAAACTTAAAAAAGTTTTCGGAAATTAGATTCAATGGGGATAAATTATACATATAATGATTGTTCAAAATTTGATAAATAATTTATTTCTAAATTCGAAAGTAATTTGAAATTTAAAGATGGAAAATATCAAACTTAATTGTTTTCGAATGAGGTGCCCAGCAATTTGGGGAATAATTTTTACATTGCAAAACGCAGATTTCGTAATTTAAGTAATAAAATGAAACGGAACAAATGGGTTTATGATGAATATAAGAACATTGTTCAGGAACATTTCAATTTTAATATTGTTGAGGAGTGCGATTCCGATTTGCAAAATAATTCATATTACATGCATCATTCTGCTGTAGTTAGATCTGATAGAGAGACTACGAAAGTTAGATTAGTCTTTGATGAGTCATCCAAGGGAAAATAAGGCAAATCTCTATATGATTGTCTGTCTTCAGGATCAGCCTTGAGCCCTAGTTTTTTAGATGCTCTCCTAAAATTTCGGGAATATCAATATGCTTTTAGTAGTGATATTCAGGGAGCATTTTTGACTATCGGTATTGATGAAAAGGATAAAGATTATTTAAGATTTTTTTTTTTTTTTTTTGTTTCCAAATGAAAATTATTCGAAATCGCACAAAATTTTGAAAATGACTCGCGTGCCATTTGGGGTGACATCGAGCCCTTTCATACTTGCAGCGACTATTAAGTTCCACATTCGGAAATATAGTCAGGATCAGGAATATCCTGAAACTTGTGAAATGCTTAATTCAGTTCTATATGTAGACGATCTCTTTTACAGTGCCAATACAGTCGATAAAGCTAAAAAATTTTCTCAGAGAGTTGTAGAAATACGTAAAGATAGGAACATGAATTGAAGAAAATTTAAAACGAATTCAAATGAGTAGAGGAGTTTATGGCGCAAAAGAGGCATATCTGAGGCGAGGGAGTCAAAGGAACATCCTTTAAAAGTATTAGGAATAATCTGAAATACTGTAGAAGACACTTTTAAGTTAGATGTACAGCATCTTCTTGACATGGTTGAGGATTTAAGGAATTCTAAACATAGTGTACATCCAACTGCATCTAAGACATTTGATCTAGTTGGTTTTGCTTCACTCTTTAATGTAGCCTTTAAATTATTGATGCAAGACATCTGGGAAAGAGGACTAGGATGGGACGATGAATTATCCACAAAGTTGAAGAAAAAAATGGGAAAATTGGTTTGCTCAGATATATATATATATATATATATATATAGAGAGAGAGAGAGAGAGAGAGAGAGAGAGAGAAACTTAACGATTGAAAGAAAATATTTTTCCATTTGAGTTGGTTAAAGAACTCGAACATCATATTTTTTCCGATGCAAGCCCTAGAACGTTCGGAGCTGTATCGTATTTTCGTTACGTGAGAAGCTATGCTATTATTGAAACTAGTTTCATTACAGCAAAATCAAGAATAGCACCTCTCAAGAGGTTAGCTCTAAATCGACTTGAATTGCTAGGAGTTGTATTAGCTGCGAAAATTTGCAGGCATTTAAAAACAACATTGTTGTTACCAGTTAATGAAGTTTATTTGTTTAGCGATTCCTGAATTACTCTTCATTGGATAAAATGAACAGCTTCTAAATGGAAACCATTCAAAAGAAGCAGAGTTTCAGAAATGCAGGATTTAACGGATCCTGCTAATTGGTACCACTGTAAAGGTATGGATAATCCCTCAGATTATGTTTCTCGAGGATCAAATGCAGAAAAGCTTATATCTGAGCGAGTTTAGCTTAAAGGTCCAGATTGGCTTCGACTAACGAAAGAAGAGTGGCCAACAGAGCACATTTATGATACTTTTCCAGAAGTATCTTGTGAAAATTCTCCAGATGTATATTGTGAAAGGCTAATTAAATTAAATGACGTATCATCATTTGCTTGCGAAGTTCAATTGATTATGAAGTCAGTTACAGATTTGAAGAAATGTAGTAACTTGCGAAAATTAATTCGTGTTACTAGCTGGGTACTTCGATTAATCTACGATGCAAAAAATAAGATTAAAAGATACAGTGAATTAAGTGCTGAAGAACTCGATGAAGACGAAAAATTATGGATAAAATTTGTACAGAAAGAAGTCTTCGATGAACAACGGTTTTGCTTAAAACAAAGAAAACCAATTTCAAATACTTCTTCGATATTAGAATTGAATCCCTTCCTTGATGAAAACGAGATAATTCACGTTGGTGGAAGACTTTAAAGATGATAGTTTACGTACTTGATGAAACATCCTGTTATTATCCCTGCAAAACATCAATTGTGAATTTCTTAGTGTGGGATGCACACAGCTTAGTGTTCCAACGTGGAATTTCAGAGACTTTGATGGAGTTTCGTGAAAAATATTGGCTAATTAAAGAATGACAATCTGTTAAAAATATACTGCGAAAATGTATAGTATGTAAGCGATACAGTGCATCACCAGGTATACAGATTATTGCTCCTTTACCAGGTATTGCAATAGAAGGTGATTCAAAAGTGGATTCTATGAAATAAACGTGTTTTGATTTTTAAAATGGCTGGATATTTTACCGTTTTCAGAATCCAGAATTATTTTTAATGTTATGATTTTTTCAGGGCTATTTTGCCTTATTCAATTGCAGTTCCAGATACGCTGCTAGAGTAATAGATTTATTCCTTTGCAAAAGGATAAGGTAATACTGGAAGCACTTTCAATTTTCCAGTCGCCATTCGAGCCATAATTCTTGCTGCGACAATTGTATTAATATCGTCCGCGAGGGCTGGCGCGATTAGGGCTTCATCAATAATTATAAGAGGGGTTCTTTTTTTGCTTTATTTCCTGAGTTGTGGAAGTAATTTCCTTCTCCATGTTTTCATTATTTACATCAGTTTCTATTTCATTTTGATTTTCATTTAAGTCAGTTTGGGTCTGGGTTTCATTTAATTCATTTTGAACTGGGATTTCATCGACCTCCTGTGCTTTGAATTTCTTAGTCAATTCTATGGGTGATTGGTTAATTAAAAAAGTATTTATTTTACTTTTTCCCCTGAAATTTTTGCGGAGAATTTAACAAACTTATTTTTTTATTTTTTTTAATAGTGGTGTTATTATGGTTTTCAGCAATGGCTGATATTTTGCTTTCTAATACAGCTAGTGTTTCTTTTAACATTTGTAATTCAGTATCTTTATAGTTTTAGTGCTACTGGAGTTCTCGATAGCTTATTTCATTCAACTTTTTGGAGCATTTGAGGACAAGTCCTAAAATCATAGCTTTTTTTTTTTGTTTAAATAATCTATATTAGTTAGCTTATAATCACTTAAATCCGAAATTAAGTTTTCAAGTTTTTTTTCTCTCAAGTTTAAACATTCGTCAAGGAAGGTTATGTTAACTATGGCACTAATTACTTCACAGACATTGAAGTCTCTAATGCGAGACAAAATAGCATTTACATCTTTTTCCGAGGAGTTCATTTTATTATCCGAGTAATCGGTATCTATTTGTAATCCAAAAAGTGGTCCGAGCTTGGTTATCCATGTAATTTTTTTTCTACACGTGCAAGCACGTGGAAACACAAGTAGAGAAAACTCTACGTTATTAATTTAAATTTAACACTATCCACAAAATAATGAGGTATAAGGCAGACATAATCACTAACACATTCGCTATCACAAAGAAAATTCGCTGATATATCCACAGAAGGCGATGGAGATATATTCAAAACAAAATCAAAGTTATAAGTTTTACTCTCCGGTTTTGCAAGAATGCCAGGTTATCATGTGGTGAGCGAGTCATTGGTCCTCATTCACTTAAAGAACTTGAAAAAGCAAAACTTTGGTTACTGCAGTCTGTACAAAAAGTAGAATGTTTCGAAGATATTAAAACTCTAAAAAAGGATGAGCCTGTTCCTCGAAACAATAAGTTAGCCTCATTAAATTGTTTTATGGATATTATTCAAGGAAGATTGTAAAATTCGTCTTTATGATTCAATGAAAAATATCCTATTGTGCTATCAAGTAAGTATACAGTAACTTTCATGTTCATAAGGTATTTTCATACTTAATACCTGCATATTGGTTCTAAGAAACAACTGTGTTATATTCGTCGTAAATATTGACCACTTAATGGCAGAAATCTAACACGTAAAGTTGTTCATAATCGTAATACATGCTTTAAAATCAAGTCTACAGCATTAAATCAAATTATTGGTAATTTGCCTAAGGAAAGAGTAACTCCCACTTTTCCTTTTTAAGAACTGTAGTGTGGACTTCTGCGGAACTTTTGTGGTCAAATTTATAAATCAGCGTAACTGAGTGCTTAATAAAATATACGTTTGCATTTTTGTATGCATGGCTACCAAAACTATCCATTTGGACTTTGTGTCCGACGTTACTTCGAAGGCTTTTATTGCCCTTTTAAAAAGATTATACGGGAAACTAGGCAAAAGTTCTAAAATGTTTTCAGATAATGGAAAAACTTTCGTAGGTGTAAATATTGAATTGAAAAAGCTACATGAATTACTTAAATCTCCTAATGAGACATTAATTAATTATTTTAATTTCAAACATACTGAATGGCAACTTATACCCCCTAGATCTCCTAATTTTGGTAGATTATGGGAGTCGGGAATGAAATCCTTCAATTTTCGTTTAAAGCGTCTAGCTGGAAATTCGAATTTAACTCTCGAAGAATTTAACACGTTTCTTGCTGAAATAGAAGCTGTTTTAAATTCACAACCCCTAACTCCCCTTTCATCAGAACTTGATAAGCTTGAGACTTTGTCTCATGGCCGCTTTCTTATTGGTAGGCCTATTACTGCCATCATCGAGCCACAACTCATAAATGTTAAAGAAAAACCATTGTCAAGATGACAGAGAGTTAACTGGTTATCCCAGCAAATGTGGACAATTTGGTAAAAGGAGTTATTAAACAATTTACAAGAGAGAAGCAAATGGAGATTTGTGAAAAATAATGTTGATATAGGTATTCTAGTATTGATAAAAAAAAATGACTCTCTCTTCCAGATACGAAATGGCTCACGGGAAGAATTGTAGATGTTTTTAAAGGTAAAAATAATAAAATAAGAGTTATAAATCAAAAGCTTGCTGATGAGAAAATAATTAACAGAAATGCTAGAGATATTTCGATTTTACCTGTTAATTTAAAATGTACTCATTTCAAATCTTCAACTTATAATGTGTTATTTTTCTTTTGCTTCACTTGTACTATTTCATGAATTAATATCTTAATTGAATTCTTTATGTATTTTTTCTGAAATTTAATTTTGTATTTCAATGGGGGTCAGGATGGTGGTGCCTCTGCCCCTCCCTATTTCGATGTAACACGGCATCTTCTAACACATCGATCAATAACTCCCGAGTCTAACATTGAAAACAACATTTTTTTTGCAAAATTTTTTTTTATTCATCAACATAACACCTTTTGTTAATCACCTTTTAGGGTGATACAATCGTTCCAACGCTTTTCCAAATCTTTTTTTTTTTCGCAAGAAATCTTTTTTGTTGCGAGTAAATAGCGATAAACAGCTTTCTGAATCATCGATTCGTTGCTGTTTTTGTTCCCACTTGGAAAAAACCTTTTTCACTTCACTTCAAAATACCTTTTTCCTGGTCCGATCGACTTAAAATTTTGACACGTTTCAAGCAAAGGTTAGTACTCTAGAAAGACCTGGTTACTGGTTTACTACGAGAGCCATCTCTGGGTTAGTCTCGGGAGTTATTGATCGATGTGTTATATCCTGTTTAACTCATTCTACCACTTACGCTCATACCGATCGGCAGCACACAAAGTGCCCTCTCTCTTCTTTGTTACTAAAATAAAGTGAAGTGTAAATTTTTTCCATGGTCTATTTTTTCTCTCAATTGAACTATTAATGATATATTTCAAATACTGTCATGCCGCCTTTTGGAATAACTTACAATCCCTTCTATGTATAACAGATCAAAATACGAGCAATTGTAACGATTGAATCCACGGGGGAAGATTTGATGGGAATAGTTTAGTTTTTATTAACATCGCACTAGAAGCAACACGAGAGCTATTGGCGACGGACCTCGTAATTTTGAACCTCGGTCAAGTGACCAGGACGACACCTGAGGTGGCACTCCCCTCTCCTAACTTCCACACCACGCCAATGGGGGAACTTTGGCCCAGACAGATTTAATGTGCAAAAGCACCGGATATACAGTGGGTCTTTAGCGGCCAAGAACCAAACCAGTGACTGAACGAAAACCGTCGGTCATGAATCCGAAACCATGACCACTAGGCTACCGCGGCCATAGATTTGATTCTAGTTGAAACTTTTTAAAAATTTGCGCTATATTAAATAATTATAACAAATGGCAATACGAACATGACTGCAGTCTTTCCTTATAAACAAAACATTCGTAAAATTTATTTCATTCAGAAACTACATTTTGTTATATATATAGTGTGTGCATGTGTATATATACGACCTAAAATGAAAAAAAAAAATTAAAGATGTTCGATTTTCCATTAATTATGATTTACAAAGGATTTTTTCAATCGATCTTCCAAGTATGATTTTTTTTATTGGAAAAAATAATTTCGTATTAATTATAAATATTTTTGATTTTTTTACCATTCATAATTAAAAGTTCAAAGAAAAGTTATGATCACTAAAACAGTATAAAAAATTCTCACAAACAGGTGAAAAATTATGTACAACAAATTTAAATTTAAGCTTTTCCTTCCAATATCACAATTTTTTAATTTAAATTTAGTCTATTGTCGTTTTATAAGGAAAAGTTCAGTCATTGGAAGAATCTTACACTGCTTTTCATGTTTTATTGAAGGAAGTAAAAATCAGAAATTTCTTATAACCATATTTCTTTCTGTAAGTCTAATTTTATTTAAAAAAATTACAGTCACTTTTGTAGAAAGGGTCTATACCAAAAGTCCTAGGCACTTCTACATTTCAAATAAAATTTTTAACTCTTTTTATATTTCAAAATCAAATAAGCATTTGTACAGAAAAGGTTAAAGAAAATATTTTGAACCAGAATGTTTAAAAATTCAGTATCATTCACTCTACAAACCATTTAATTCCAGAAATTATTTCCTTCATTTTTTTTTTTTTACTTATTTCTTGGATATTTCCTATAAACTAACTTGATAATTTCAAAAAAAAAAAAATGAGCATTAAAAACTTGATATAAAAAATGCAAGTCAGATATTTTAAATAGTCAAAGTAGTTACCAAAATCAATTAATTGTAAAATATGCCATTTATTCATAATTTTATAAAAAGCCTCCCTACATAGAAAAGCAAATTTAACAGTATTGTAATACATATAACTTTTTATTTATGCAGCAATAAGTATAGGCAATGAATCAAAGAGTAGATTTGCACTAGTTTATTCAATCAACAAATACTTTAAAATGCAAACAAAATGGATAAAATGGCATAATCAACACATTAAAAACAATTGTATATAGATGGCGATTAGTAAAAAATATAACATAAAAAAGAAGAAACAATAATAAAATAAATAACAAATAAAACACATCTTTATCAAACTAAGCTTCCTTCCAAACATTTCACTTACAAAAAGGAACATAAGTTACTATATAAATCAGATTTTGAATACAATTTCAATTGTTTCAAAGAGGATAATTTTAGATGAAAAACTTATCAATGAAAATAATAAATTAATACACAATTGGACCTTTAATTTTCAAAATAGAACTGGATATCTCTAAAAATGAGTTACTTTTCATATAAACCGAAAAAGCATTTAATTTTAAAAACACAATATAGATTTGATTTTTAAAACAATCTATTTAAATTAATCTGTACTTTAGTTAAAAATCAGTATATAAGAAATAATACTACAATGGTGATATATAGATATAGTACTTCCATAAAATATTTCAATTCAATAATTAAATGATTTTTTTAAAAAAATTAGATACATTTTATGAAAAAAAAAAAACGAGCCATATAAAATTTCTTGAATTCCTTAAAATAAATTTGAATGTATTTGTTAACATATTTATCAATAAAACTTATTAAATATCAAACAGAATGCAAGTGATATTATTTATAAGCTTTATAATTTATTTCATAGTAATATATAACAGAAAATTGTAAAAAAGTTTGCAATTCTTGAAAATTATTCATTGATAAAATTGATACCTACATACAAGATGAAGCAGAAAGATGTTAACACTGTATGCGAGACGAAATATGCTGACTAAGATGCTGGAATTCCAGCTTAAATGGTCGAGAGGGCCATACAATCAACAATGGATAGACTCCATAAATGCATTGAGAAGAATGGGTGACATATTGAACCCCTGTAACCAAATCTCTGCCTTAATTGCCTAATAATTTAAAGTGATTTAATACCCATTTCATGTTACATCTTTTTGCCTCACCCTGTATAATAGCAAAACTTTTATAATTTTTATTGGATCAAAAGAAAAAAAAAATTAATAATGCTTGCAGCAAATACAAGTTTTGAAAATACATGCTGGCAGCTCATTAAAAAAATAGAGAGATTTTATACTAAAAATAGCAATTAAAATGATTCAAGGAACCTTTAAAAATACAAGCACTAGAAGAAAAAAAAATCAAGATATGTTTTTACTTATAAAATTATTAGTTAAAAATCAAACAATCGCATGAAGTAAATATCGGCAACTTATAAGCAAGTTCAATTTTTTTTTGTTCATCAGATGAATCAATACAAACTTATGATACTGGATACAAAACCTTTCACTAAAATCTAGAATAATAATTATGTAACTACAATAATGATTGCAAAATTCTCATGTACTCATAGTGAAATATAAATTTACTTTAAAATTTCTATGTGTTTAACATACAGGACAAACTAAATCAAGTGCCAATATTTGCAATTCCCTCTCCCTTTTTTTGGCAGTCAAAAAATTAAGTACATACCAGGTATTTGTAAATTTTAAGAAATTATAAATAATTTCATCTTTAAAAATAAATACCAATTAAATAAGATACTACATGTCCAGAGATAAAAAAAAAATTATAAAGTGACACATAAAATTGAAAGACATTTCATGTAGAATTTATCAATTTTAATCATTGTTTTTACACAACATAATTTGCAGTCACTTCATTCCTTAAAAAGGCATGACTAGAATATTCATTTAAAAATTAAACATATAGAAATCACAGCTTAATAAAAGTTACTTTATGTTTTAACATCTGCTCATTATTAGTATAACACTTAAAGCTATATTTAAGTTAAATGAAAAATGTGAGCAACCAATATGAAATTTTAATGCCTCAAAAAGTTACAGTAATTCGCTCCAAACATCAAGGAATTATATACAAAAATACCAAGTCATAAATGCATTATGTTATTGTGATATCAGCTTCTCAAAATGATACATGGTACAAAAATTTATTTAAATATACATTTTTCTCTTTATTTACATAATCCTTGCTGATTGGTTTTAATAAACTTTATAAACAGTTTAGTAATAAAAAACATTGATATGCTCTTGAAGTAAACCATATTTATACATTATAGAAGCAGAAAAGAAAAAAATACCCTGTTAACTACAGTGTCAAAGTTTATTATAAAATATCTAAAGAATTAAGATTTACATATACTTTCAGTTCTAAATCAATCAATTCTGATGGATCAATGCTAAAAAACATTTTTAAAACATTATAAGATAATAAGCTTTATTTGATATAACAATTTGAAAACATTTTGATTTTCACATAAGCAATGTTGTTAAAATAAGGCTTTATGATATGCTATTATCATATCTCAAATTTTTAAGCAGAATATAATTATGTTAATAAAAACTACAAAAATAACCAAATAACATTTTTCAAAACCTTTATGCTTGGACCCAAAAATATTAATTAAAAAAAGATGCTTAATACATTTTAAATTAGTACATTAACTTTATTATTTACACACAGTTAATAACTGTTAAAGGATGGGAGAGGGGAGATCAAATCAAAATTTGAAAATTTTGATTAATTAGCTCTTTTTTAATATGTAAAATAGGAATAGAATTATATATTTATTCAATAAGATTTTCAGAAATATTTTTGTTGAAAATTAACTTAAGAAAGGTATGTATATTTTTAACACTACATAAACATAATATTTTTTTAGAGAATTACAGCTTCATTGGAGATTATAAACTTCACAAACTTAAGATAATATTTTTAAAGTTCAAGGAACTTCTTTATATATCATACAATTAGCCAAACTTGTGACCATTAATTTTATACTTTAATATAAAGTAAGACAGTATTTACAAGCATATATACAATATTTTTTCACAAACTAATTATAACAATGACAAATTTATTTGTAGTTCTGAAATATAATATAGTTAAAAAAAATAGAAATTTTAGCAAAAAGAATGTTAAATAAAGCATTAAATATACCTATCACTATTATTACAAATAAAATAGAGCTATTTCTTTCCATTCTGTGATCTAAGCTTTATATACTTATGCAAACATACTAGAAAATGTATGTTATTTGCAGATTTTGATACTTCAATTTATGGTTTAAAAAATCATTTTGAAAATCCCTTTTATTGATTTAAAGATTTCTGTATATCTAAAAATCATTATTATTTAAAAGCTATTTATTTTTAAAAAATGGAATAGCTAAATAAAAGAGGCACATAAGTATAAAAATATTTAACAATATTAATTCACAAGAAATAGCAGACAGACTACATTAGTTAACAGAAATGTTTTGAAGGTTTCATGAATCATATAAATTTAGTAAAACTGATTAACAGGCATTAGGATTTTGTTTTGAGAAATATTAACATTAAATCCAAAACAAATTAAATTTAACAAAATTAATACAAAAATAAATGCAGATGAATTTTTTAAATATAATATTATATGGTTTTATCTTCTAAAATTTACATTTTTTTTAACAGTGGTTTCATCTCTTTCATTTGGATCTGAAAATATGTTTGTTCCATAGACAAAAGTGAATTTTAAGTATTAAGTGCAATTGTACTTTAAAAACTTACATTTAATGCAAATTATAAATCTAATTTATTACCTAAAATAAAAATTCTTCAAAAAAAAAAACCCCAGTCTAGTGCAAAATATTATTTAATAATATCAGCAGCTATTTAAACAAGCCATGGAAATGCTATAGAAAATAGAAAATGCTATGAAGGAATGGATCTTTAGAATGGGAAGAGGATTTTTGTACATCACAAGGTAACAAGACTGTGAAATAGAATAGACTAGAAGATATTTTTAAAGAACACACCATGCCCAAGTTTTCATATTTAACAAAAACTAATGAAAGACATAATTTGTCTTCTTTCCACATATTCACAAATTTTTCAGAAACTTCTTTAGATTTTCATATATATATATATATATATATATATATATATATATATATATATATACATACATGCATGCATGCAAGTTTTGGAAGTTATGTTATAACTTTGAGATCAAACACAAGTTTTAGAAATTTTTAATAATTTAAATTGCATTATGTTGTAAAATTTTTAAAAAATTTCTGTTAATGCCTCTTTCTTTAAATGAATTCAGTGATTTTTAAAATAGTGAAAAGAAACATGAAAAATGAATTCGAAATTCTAACTGCACAACTAAGAGATTGATACAGTTTTAATATATTTTTAAACAAAAACACAACTTAAAATTTTTATTTTGAAAAAAAAAATTAAACAAAAGGGAAATAAAATTTTTATTGAATTCCTAACATAAATTAATAAAATTTCATACTCTTGTGCTATTTTTAAAATTATTCTCATGATAATTATATAAATATCAAATTCTTATTTTAAAAACACCTAGCTAAATTGCATTCATAAAAACATTGATCTCATTTTTAAATAAACTTGACAGTTTCTTTCTTCTTTATTTTTTTTTAAAAAACAAAAGAATGGTTATAAAATAAGAAAGAAATTCATATATAAAATTATAATTTTCACTGACACTGAATAGACTAATTCAGAATAAAAATTATCATGCATATAATATACTTAGCATAGATAAATTAAATTAAAAAGAAAATATGTATTTCAAATAAATAAGAAAATATATAAAGTTATCAGAATATTGTTGCTCAAAAAATATTTTTTTCTTTTATCAGAAGCAATATTGTACAAACCGTCAAATTCAATATATATTTTTAAAAATTACATAAATATAAGAGTAATGATTTGATAAAATGAAAACTAAATGCACACAAAAATTTATTATTCATTACTGAAATACTTTGATACTTAAAAATTACTTTTTTTCTTTCCAATAGTTTCATAAACTCAATAAACATGTTGTTCTTAATGACTCTTAAGTCCTCTTAATAATGATATAGTTATTTCTAAATTATAATATTAAAAAATTATATGATGAGCTATATGATTGCTGCAGTAATTTTTAATGGTGGAACATTTTGAAGATTACATATTTTTAAGAATTTCATTTGTTCAATGTGAGGATAGGGGGGAAGCAAAAATTATTTTACATCAATAATTATAAAAAAAATAAGACATTTTTAATAGTTGAAGTATTTGATATCTTTTTATCACTGTTAATACAAACTTCAACAATTAAATCTATCATTTGTATTTCTTAAACAATCAATGAAGATATTTCACAATAAAAATACATCTTTACTTGTTGGACAAACAAAATTTATAATTTTAGGGTATTCAATTTTGTTATGCATTTTATAATTCATACAACATGTCTTAAAATAAGTTTAAGGAATTAATTTTTAAATATATTAATACATCATATATCTCCACAAAATAAATTACATTAAGAAATACAAAAAAATATGTATAAAACAGTTAACTCAATTTTTTTCGCTACATCATTTCATAAAGTTTATAATCATACATATGTCTGTAATGATTTTTCAGCCACGTAAATTTTACTTAAAATATAATATTTCAAAGAGAACTAACAATAAGAGAAATTATAAAATTGTTAGCATTTCTTAAAACACTTTTAATTTTCTAATCAAAACAATTTTATTTTTAATTATAATTATAATGTTGAGCACTAAATGAAAAAAATATAGCAAAAATGTGCTTCTAATATAAATAATATAAATTACCTATTTCTCAAGTCTACAATATTTTCTGTTCAATAACAAACTAGGTAATTCATCAATATTGTGGGAATAAATATCAAGTATAAGCCTATAGTGCAAAGAAATAATTGTAAAAAATTGCTATGTAATATCCTGACCAGAGCGTGGCAGCCATTTCAAAACATATACACAATTTTCATCAATTGCTGCTGTAAGTAAAACTCCTTGGTCATTTTTTCCATCCAAGCCATCAAGCCAGCTTTTTTCACCAAGGCATAACTGACTACAATCAGGACCAATTGGCCTGAAAGAAATTTAGCATTATTTTCTAAAAAACATATTGTTTAGTTTTCATTAATAACTATTAAAATAAGATTACATAATTACAATTTCTATTAAATTTTAAAATAAATATTTAAAGTTTAATAAATGAATATCATAGTTGTTAATCAAAACCCAAAAAAATCCATTATTACATTGATAAGATATTATATACAAAAGGATAGAAGTTTTTTGTTTAAGCCATACAACTCAGTTAAAAACCAAATCAGCTTTTTTTTTTAATATGCCAATGACAAAAGCTAATAGAAAGATTTAAGTAAGTATCAAGCCAATCTTCTCAATTTTGTTGTGATCCTAACTTTTAATATTAGAATGCAACTGCAAAAAATTAGAATAATCAATGCCAGGAGAAAAAACTAAACCAAACTAGTCACATCTAATGTCAAAAAAAAAAAATACAAAGAAAAATTTATAAAGTGATACGGCTTTAATGAAAAACTACCAAAAAATCATTTAAAATATAAAAACATACTTTGCCAAAATGAATTTAAAATAATTTTTTTTAAAAAAATTAGTTAATCTTATAAAAGCCACATAAAATATTAAAACATATGAGAAAAAGAATTATGCATTTCTGTGCAATTATTAAGAATAATAATCAGCAACTTTTAAAAAAAAACATGTATTGCATTTTTGCAGTTGTATGTGAAATTCTTAATATTGAAAGTTCATCATTTATCTTCATTGACTTCAGAAATAAATAACCACATAATTAATTTAAATTATTATTTATTAAAGATAACACATTTCAAATGATTAAATATAAAATTATAATGTTCAATGGAAATTATGAAAAATTATAATTCATAACATTTATGAACATTAAAATACATAATGAAAATAAGTAATATTTCATAATCAGAGTTACTTTTAATTAATAAGCTAGGATTATAAATATGAATTTCATTTAACCATAATTTAAACATTTATTTATGGAATTATCAATAAATAGAATTTCTCTAAAGAAAATTTAATTAAAAATATGAAATATTATGTTAACTTACCTAGATGGGGGCACATTCCATAAGGCAACTTTTTCTAAACTTCTTTTGTCCATAACTATAAAATTGGGTAAAGTCTTGTGCTGCCATGGAGTCAGAATAACCATGTATTTTTTACCAACACCAAGCAAAGCTCTCACCTTTAAGTTAAAATTCTGTTCTGATACCAAACGCTTTTGTTTAACATCCCACTTGCACAAATATGAAGATTTCTGATTATCAAAAGATTCTTTTGGATAATACAAAAATTCACCATCAAAATGAAGACCAGGTGTAAATACTGAAGTATCTGGTCGACCATGCTTTATTGAATATAATGTAGTGATGTACAGGCCATCAGATGACATGTCTGATGTGATAAAATTCATCAATCTGACAACTATAACAGTTTTATCCAAACTGAATAACAAACGTCGATCTGTGTTTTTACTTCCATTCTCAGCAGGATAAGGACACAACATAACTTTCAAGACCCAACAAGAATGATCAGATAAAGTTTTATATAAATAACCATTTGATAATGCCCAAATTTTTATTCGATTATCTGATGAGCCACTAATAAGTAAATTCAAATCTTTAGAATAGTCAAAAGTAAATATTGCACCACTATGTCTCATATACTCAGTTAAACGCTGACCTGAAATGACATCCCAAGACACCATATGACCAAGATATGAAGAAGCAATAAGAATTGTGTCATCAAATTTGACTGATGCAACACTTGAATCAGTTCTGAGGGTTAATAAGCACACATCTCTGTAACAGTCCCATATTTGAATTATTTTGCTATCAGATGCTGTAAAAATAAAAAATAAATTAGAATTTTTAAAGTTTTTTTAGATATAAATAACATTTAAAACATATATATATATAGCTTAAAGCACCATAATTTTGGATCATTATCAAAATGAAATAACATTTATATTGTTCATTTCAAGAATCAATCAAATAATTGCAACTAAACTAACCAATTGCAAGATTTTGTTTCTTAAAAAAGGAAAATTTTATTTCAAGTTATCGAAAGAGGAAAAGTAAGTTAATATACTTTTTTTATTATTATGACTTCCAATTCATGAAACTATCAGAACTGCACTGATATAATGACGATATTTTGAGTTAGTTCTATGAGGATCAGTTTTTTGCAACCTCCATTCCAGCTGCTAAACAACCAGATAAGTGACAGGAAGTGGAGATTAATGGTGGGTGATTGTGAATCTCTTATTATAACATCTGCAATTACCGATGCCATCATGCCATTTTAAATTAAACTGTAGGCACATGTGGAAGTTGCATAGCAATATTCACTTTCTTCAAGTAGAAGAGAAATAGTGTAAAAGAAATTCTCAATAAAAAAAGACTATACGGTGAAATTCTTCTGAGTAATGGTGTTATGCATGAATGAAGTAGACAATTTAATGATGGGAAAATGAATGTACATGATAAAGGGGGACAAGAAACACCTCCAAGTTTGCTCCAACAAACCATCAACAGCAGGAAGGTTATGACTAGAGGTTTTTGGGACCAGAAAAATATCTTGCTAGTTGAGTTTAAGAGAACAGGGATAATATGATCAATGCAGTAGTTTAATATTAGACTTTATGATGACTGTGAAGAACCAGTTGATTTCTGTTGCCCATATTCATGATGCCTGTCTTCACACTGCTTCTGTAACCTAACAGGTTCAGAAGCAGTTTAAATGGGATGTGTTTGATCACCTAGCACATAGCCGACTTAGCACTGAGTAATTTTCATCCCTTCCTTGAATTGAAGAACTTATTAGGAGACCAAAACTTCCAGACCAATAAGGAGCTTTGAAACAAAGGGCAAGACCATTTCACATTACTAGCGTGAGTGAGTGAGTGAATGTAAGGTTTATTGGCGCAAGAGCCAGATATGGCTATGCTGCGCCAAACAAGATTAAACTGTGGTCTAGACGTGAAGTTGAAAAAAAGATAAGTGGTTGACAAGAAGGAGGGTCGAAAATAGAGAAGGATCGCTAGGGTATCCCGGGAGTGCGTCACCCGTGTTTACCAAAGACAGTAAACCCCATGGGAAAGAAAAAGATCACTAGGGTACCTCGGGTTCATGAAGCCCGTACTTACCTGAAGAAGGCAAGTCCCTGAGATCCCCTGATATAATCCCCAGGGGCAGGGTGCCCGGCTATATCCCCAGACGCTGGGTACCCATTTTAGTCGCCTTTTACGACATGCATGAGCTACAGTGAGACTATTCTGTCATCCCCGGTCACCACACGGGTCTTCACATTACTAGCAGCAACATTCTTTGAAGAGGGAATTAGACAGCTAATCCGCCAATATGACAATCTCCTGAATGTTCCTGGTGGTTATGTTAAAATGTAGTTGAAAAAAATGTCCCTTGTAATATCATAAGTTCATAAAATACCAAATAAAATTGAAAATAGTACATGTATAACAACAATTATTTTAAACAAAATAAAATTTTAAAACAAAATTTAAATATATAGTTAATAACACAGTTATAAAGCAGTTTAAAAGAAAAGAGTCATTAGATATTTCATGAGCTTTCTCAGTTTAAAAAGCCCCTGGTATACAATAATATAATTATAACATTATTTAACATTAATGTAAATTATTTTTATTAATAATATAATTCATTAACATAACTTTATAAAAATAGTATTACAATACTAATATCAAAAGGACATTTCTGCTTTCAATAATAGTGGTATTAAAAACATTTTCCTCAAAATTGTTTTAAATGTATGCAAAAGTAATCAAAATCTACTCAGCTAAAAATTGTTAGTAGATTTAAATAGTTAGTTTAAATACAGCAGTAACAATTTTGGATGCAGTACAACATGCAAATCAACTTTTTCCGTCGTTAACTGCCATACAACGATGATCCACAATTTATAAGCAATTAGCAAATCTGGATTTTTTATTCTTTGAGGGGTATCAAACACAGACCTTGGATTTTGATGAAATTCTTTTGAAATTGTTTAGAAAATAAGACCATAGGCAGCAATTATTCTGTTTTAAGTTATAAATAGTCAGTTAAAAAGATTCAAAAATTTTAGCTTAAGTATATGTAGGACCTCCCAAGAATATAAACAATTATTTGCTGTCAACTAGAATTCTTTTAGAAAGCCGTGCCAAATAATCTTATTTAATTTTTTTAAAAAACCATATCTAGACCCAGCAATTTTAATAAAAATAAATTGTCATATTCCAAATTTTATACATAAATTATTTTTAATATGTTTTAGTCCTGTGTTTTATTACATTAATAAACTGTATAATATTCATAAATAAAACTGAGTTACAGATTTAACTGGAAGTTAAAAAAAATAATAGATTTCAGAGTATATTTTATTTCACTCCTCCAATTGTCCCACCTAATGCTCAGTGTCTGAATAAAAAGTGTTTAAACAATTATTTTTTTTTTTTTAATGAAAGCTTATTTGGTAGATTGAAATGATATTCAAAATAACTTAAAGAATATGTTTACTACATATAAAAAAATGAATGATAAGAGAGGGGGGAAATAACCTATCAAATGCATAGAATGATTAGTTACAATTACAAGGAAATAATAATCTAAAAATTGTTCATAAAAATCCTGCAACAGTTTAAAAGCAAATTAAAATGAAACAATAAGCCTCATTTTCATACATTTTATTTTTATATTTTACATCATATTTAAAATTTAAGATATTTATTTATTTGTATCAAGTTATTAGATTATCTATTTTTAGGCATCAGGTTATATATAAATGGATATAAAAGAGTTCGACAATCAAGAATATGAATGACGTCAAATAGCATCTTCACAAATTTTTGTCATCCTTCAAGAAAGTGATCCTATTAGAGACATGAATCTTGAATGTGAAAAGGGAACTAAAAAATTGTTGCCTAAAAGTGACTGCATTGGATTTTATAGTGTAGATTTGACTGGATTGCACCAATCTTCATGGTCAACTGGATGTTACACATGTATTCCAAAATTCTTTATCAAGAAAAAAGAATACAATTAACAATCTTTGATGAATTTGAAAGAAAATCAGACATTAAAAACAAAAATATATGTTAATACATGTTAAAGTACTAAAATATTTAAAACACATTGCTTTTTCATATTGCTATATTTTTGTTAATGGTTCAGAAGCTAATCAAATATACAAATCAAGGACCAGCTATAAACATAATCAAATTTAAAGAATGTTAAAAAAAAATTGATATTAAACTTAAGCATGTTTAAAAGTTTGAATATATTTGCATACATTTATGATTTAACAGCATTGTCATTTAAAGAATATCTTTAACAAAACATATTTCATAAAACAAGTGTTTTCTATATTAATTTTTACACAAAAACAAAATGAAATACCTGTTGCAACTTTTCCTTTATAATAATAAACAGCAGTCACACGACGCAAATTTCTATCATACGTTTTTGTTGAAAAACATCTATATGTTTTCATATGGTCTAATCTTCTCGTCATATCAAGAAAATAAGATTTCCAATACTTAGCATCAGCATTATCAATATCTTTATTAACTATAAGGCCAGAACATCGACAAGCTTGTTGCCACACTCTAGATGATGAGGATATAATTTCATTCCATGCTTTACTAACACAACAGCAGGTTAACAAACATTTCCCATCCAAAAATGATAAAAGGTGTTCCTTTAATTCTACAGGCAAAAGTTTAATAAAATCTCGATATAAAAGAATAGATGTTTTTGCAAATAAATGTGATAACTGAGAAGAACCACTGCAGGCTATCATGCTATCAATAGTGAAATTCCTTTTTACATCACTGAGGTTACTGTAATACTCAATGACACCATCAAGCCATTCCTGGAAATCTAGAAAAAAATATTCAATATTAAAAAATAAAATTGGTAAGATAAATAAAAAGGACATATTTTGCCATTACCTAAGCATATATGTGCAGAATATTCTTAGTAAAAAAAAATGGTCAGAATAAAATTATGCTTCCATGTAGCAGCTCTATAAAAATGCTAAATTTAGATTACAGAAAAAATGACTATTTTATGAGGACATGATCTGAAAAAATGTAATATGTGAAATAGAACATTTTGGTACTTTTCCATTTTACCTGAGCAAGTGATAAAGTAACCAAAAATGATACAACTGATGCCAAAGAGAATATATGTATACTGTGTGTTTTCACCAATTATGTCTGCTTGGTGAGATTTGGGACAGTGAAATGGAAAAGTACCAAAATTTTTTATAAGCCACTAAATTGAATTTTAAGAAATTAATCATGAAAATTTAAACCTACCATCCATCCAAAGGTCAATGGACCTTTATTTGTTAAATAAATAATTTATATTGTTTAGATACATAAATTACTTCATCAAAGCATATTGGATATGAAAATATTAATAACTTAAAAATAACAAAAATGAAATTCAAACCACTGTTTATGATTAACAATTTGTGTCCAATTGCCAAGAAGTAAGAATTTACAACCATAAGGAAAAAGAAGAATACTTGAGAATGCACACACATATATATGTGTGTGTGTTAACATAATTCATACTGGCTTAAAGAGAGAACATAGAAACTATAAATGGCAAAATTTGTTGATTCATAGAAAAAAAAACTCAGTACCTCAATTAATGTAGCAGTCTTTGCAACATTACTATTTTGCCAAGTTACTGCCAAACTCGTGAAACTAACCAAACAATAAAACATACCAAAGTGACATTTCTCGGTCATTTGGCTATTCTACAACAGAAAAGAACTGAAAATTCTTAATTTGGTTTTGAAAAAATTACAAGAGAACTTGCAATTTTTTTCAAACAAAATACCACAAAACAAGTCAGTTAATTGATGGTGTATTATGAACAGGAATGAAAATTGATTCATTATTTAATGCATGAGTGCCTTCTATGGATACAATACACACACCATGTTTTATTTAAACAAAACACATGACAGTAATCAAGACAAATGAAATAAAAAAAAAACTAATTAAATGATAAATATAACAGTAGAATGTTAACAGACTAATTTCAAGTTTTTAACCATTCCCATAAGTTAATGAATCTTGACATATAAGTATGAAGGATGATTGAATGAAAGATGACAAGATAAGTATATATCATTGTAATATAGACATTAACTATGAATGCAATTAATCAAAAGCATTCTAAGCATGCACATTAGCATGTTTAAAAACACAACCTTAAGTTCTAATATTAAAAGCAGACTATTTTATACTGTAAGATGGAGCAGGAGATACACCTTAAGTAGAAGTATAAAGTTCGAATAAAAATAAAATTCACAGATTTAAAAAAAAGCATCATCAAAAGTCAAAGAAAGATATATTTGTGCATTATTGCAACATGGAATGTAAATTACTGGTTTTTCAATTAAAACAATAAACTGTTAATTGATTAAATAAATTTTAGAGAATGATAGACAAAAACATTAGATAGGTTGCCAAATGTGCATGACTTAAGCATTGAGTATGTTTAGGGTTACCATAACCTAAACCACCACACTTAAGTCATTATCGCTCCCAAAAGTTGCCAACACTTCAAAATGTAGCCAATTGCCTTGGGGACATCCTATTCCTGACTTTAACCAACAATGTTTAATCAAATAGTTAATATAGCATCGCATATCAGACAGATTTAAACAAAAAAAAATGATAATAAAGGTGAAGGAGAGAAGTAATATCAAATTGAAAAGATTATTCTACACAAGAAAATTATGACTAATCGGTAAAAAGAGGTCCCCATCTGAGAAACAAATGAAAAAAAAAATATTATTTTAAAAAAATATTATTACTTGAACTAAACCCACAGTCAATTTATAAATTTATTTATACTATGCTACACTAAAATTTTATTAAATATGAAAATTGATTTGTTTCATGTTATGGAGCATGAGCCAAACTGGAAAATATTTTGAAGCAAAAAAATATGTCAATTAGTATGAAATACATGCCATTTCATAGCACATATATCTATTTCATCATACTGCATCCTTAAAATGTTGAAATATTTCATAAACAAATCTTTTTCAGTCTATCAAGCAAAAATAAATATTAATTTACTGATACAATATATTAAAGGAATTATGAAACATTTTATACAAGAAAAAGTGTATAATTTTCAGAAGAAATTAATACAAAATATGAGTGAGTGAGTGAATGTAAAGTTTATTGGCGCAAGAGCTAGATATGGCTATGCTGGGCCAAACAAGATTAAACTGTGGTCTAGACGTGAAGTTGGAAAAAAAAAAGGTAAAAATGGTTGACAAGAAGGAGGGTCGAAAATAGAGAAGGATCACTAGGGTATCCTGGGAGTGCGTCACCCGTGTTTACCAAAGACAGTAAACCCCATGGGAAAGAAAAAGATCACTAAGGTGCCTCGGGGTCATGATGCCCATACTTACCTGAAGAAGGCAAGTCCCTGAGGTCCCCTGATATAATCCCCAGGGGCAGGGTGCCCGGTTATACCCCCAGACGCTGGGTACCCATTTTAGTCGCCTTTTACGACATGCATGAGCTACAGTGAGACTATTCTGTCATCCCCGGTCACCACACGGGTCTTAATACAAAATATACAAAACTTTAGAATAACTTTCATGTTCTTATTTTATTGAGTTTAATCAAGTAGGTCAATGCAATCATTATACACTCATAAAATTAAACATAAGTACACTAAACACATTCTAAACATAATTTAGAATAGTGCTTTTCACAGTCTTCATAATATTCTATACTTCTTATTTAGAATAAAACATTAGATAGGAGCATAAGAAAATTCAGAGTGTTGTTTATGTGGGAAGGAATCAATAAAAATGTACAACTTTTAAGGTATTAATACAATTTCAACATGAAAATTATAAACAACAAATTATAGAATTGAAACCAAGTAAATGATAGATAATAGAATTATTTATTCATACACTTAAAATAAGAAAAAATATCGAACTATATAAAAAAAAAGGATAGCATATAAATATAAGACATTTAGAAACACTCATAAATCTAATATTCTCAAAACAATCAATCAATAAACTAATATATATATTTTTAATTTTTACCATAAAAATAATTCAGCACAACAGAAACTGTCTAAAGATATCTTAATTATATGTATGGTCTATGCATACATTAATTTTTATAACACTTAAGATTATAAATCCAAACATATCTATCAACATTTATTTAAATGCCTTTACAACATCAATGCAACTTTATAAGATAAGGTTTATATTTTGAATTGTTGAGACTTCAGTGTTGTAAGTTGATCTTTAATGTTATTTTATACAAATAAAATCGCGATTTTTTTTTTCAGTTATAACAATCAATAGATACAATACACAAAAACAAATAACTTGTAAGCAAAATTGAAATCCTACAGTTCTATTCTTTTAATTAAGGTTTTTAAGAAATATAAAGTTGACTAATAAGATGACATGACAATATAATTGAAATCAGCTGCAAATAAAAGTCAAGACCAGTTTACAGTTAGGTAAATGTAATTGTCAAGAAATAAAAGAAAATATTTTAATTGATTAATTTGGGATAATTTCTCGATACACACACATCAGAAATGCTCTATATTTTACAATAGCAATCTCCCATTTCTGACAATACATCTATTATTGAAGATCTATCATCTAAATATTGTAATCAGGGATTTATGAACTAAATTCTCAAAATGTTTCCATTAATTGTTTAGCTTTTACAAGCAAAAAAGTAAGATAATACTTCAAAAAAATTGTACATCCTATATTTTAAAGATTTATAAACACCCTTCACAAAACATCATTTCCTACAAAGGAACTAAACACTTAATGTACAGCAAAAAAAAAAATTCATATTAAGGTTTAGAATCTATATCATAATTTTTTAAGAGTGGTCTGTAAAAATACTGTCACATGTATAACCCAAACTAAATCCACTTCTAAATTATAATTTCAGCCAAAAAAATCAAGAGAACTTAAATAGAATCTCAAAAAATAAAAAGTTGTACAAAATGTACAATTACACCCACCGCCGTCACTTTTTGCAGCCATTTTTTTAATTCAAAATTCGTTAAATCATAAAAATCCGCGACTACTGTCAGCGAACTTGTTTAGTATCTGTCTACATTTCAACGATGTCGTTAGAGAGAGGATGATCAAATCGCTAAAAAGAGAAAGCTAAAGGAGCATACAATCCACACAGCTCAAGGATTCTTTCGCCAATACCGGAGGCTCCTACGAACATAACACAAATGTTTATTTCATACATACATGTGAAACTGGTTGCAATAACCTTTGTAGCTTCAAACCAAACAAATAATGTGAACCAATCCTGATATGGTCGGATACCAATCGAATTCTAGATGAAAAAGTGTACAAAATAAATCAATTAATTCACAACAGATTTTTTTTAATTAGTTATTCTTTATATCGGATTAATTTTTAAGGATGTCTACTAAATAGGTTTGACGGTTTTAATCCAAGCACGCCAAAATCTCTAAAAAGAGCAATTAACATTCAAATATGGGTTTAGTTTGGTTTTGGTTTTACATCTGACTAAAAGCAACACGCGGGTTATTGGCGACGGACTGTCAAATATGGGAGTCATCCTTTAGAGCTCCGTTTTTATCAATACGTTATATCCAATGAAGTATTTTGAGGTTTATTTTATCCATTTGGTACATTAAAAAAAGTCTTACTCTCAAAAAAAGATTCATTTTTCTTTATTTTATTAGCCACCCTAGGGCTATTGTTTTAGGAAGGCTATCAATTGGCGTACCAGATCACTTTTTTAATATGTAAATTCGATTTTTTTATAACCATGTTCTATTTCCTGATTTCACGGTTCTATCCATGGCTTAAAGCTAAATTTTTTTTATATTCCTCTAATAGAATTAATATATAACTCTAATTTTAAATATAAGTACTTGATAATTTTAACTATTAATTAGGTTATTACTCAAATATCTAAATGTTATGGTTCTATCTATACGCTTAATGTTAAATTTTTCTATATTCTTTTATATTCAATTTAACAATTTACCGTTTCCTTTCATTTTAAGTACATTTAGTTTCAAATATATTCAGTTTCATAATTAATTGTTTCTTTTAATTAACAATATTTATCATTTGCTTTAATTTTAATTACATGTAGCTTATATTATACCGAATTATATATAATTTAAATTACATTTAACGTGAAATATATTCATTTCATCAACTTATTATTTCCTTCAATTTCAATTCCATCAATTTTATTTGCTTAAAATATATTCAATTTAATTGTGTATCGTTTCCTTTAACTTTAATTACATTAAGCTTAAAATATATTCAGTTTAACAACTTATCGTTTACTTTAATTTTAATTACTTCAAGCTTATATATAATTACATTTAGCTTAAATATATTCACATAAATTTTTTGTATCGTTCGCTTTAATTTTAATAACACGTATCTCATATTATTATCCCGCTATTTTAATTTCTTGGACGTTAATCCTATGAAATTATAACTTTCTCATATCTTTACTGTTTGGTCTATCGGAATGCAAACATATAAAAATATTTTTTAAAGACCGAAAAACTCACATTAAAATAAGAATGAAATTTTTTTAAAAAAAATCGGAAGGAAAAAGTAATTCCACAGAAGCATTCGTTACTTTTTGCTCTTTCGGATGCACTTTATTGCATTCAAATACATCAAATAGTGAATATGTGAGAATTAAAGTCGAAATACCCCATGGGATTAACATTACGTTCACGAAATTAAAGTGAAGGGTTAGATGGGAGCCTTAATTCTAACATTTGATAAAGTAATCAATATTTTTAAAAAAGTTAGCACCTTGGGTGGATAAATCTGTTCTTTGCAAAAGAACTTTTTTATTATTATGCAACAGTAACTATTTACTTTTAAAAGTTAATATTTTTTTTTATTATGAAACTTTATTTATGGTCTATTTATGTATGCAAATTTTTTATTTCAACTGAAAAAACTATGTACATATTACCTTATTTAATTTTCGGGTTCTTTAGAGTTATTATAGTTTATTGCTTTTTTTTTTTTTATGCCAGCAAAAAAAAAATTTCTTTCAGTAGATTTATGCTTGGTTGCAAATTTTTACAGGTACCTTTCCATTTCTCAACGACATTTTTTATTAAGGTGGATTGACACTTTTATTTTCTGCTTTGTATTCTACGTAAATAGTTTATTTTTCATCTCAATAGATGCCAATTTGAAAAGGATATGGTTGATTAAGAATTTCGCAATATGAGATAAACTATTTTCTTGAATAGTTTTATTCCATCTTTGTTCAGAACTGTATACTTCTACAGAAGAAAACACGTGACTCACGCCAGAGGACTCTGTTCATTGGAGTGAACAGCGTAAAAACAGGAACGAGCTTTCATTTGAATTAGAGAAGAGTGAGTGAGAGTGAGGTTTTATGGCGCAAGAGCCAAAGTAGGCTATGCTGCGCCAAACATTTGTTAAAATCGATTAGCAAATAATGGCATTAAAAACAAGAGACCAACACAAAAAGACACATAAAAGATAAAAGGTTAAAAATCAAATGTGGTGTAAAAGGCCAATATGACGTAAAAAGGCAAATAAATTATGGTGGGGGTTTTCCCCCACCAAGTCAGATAGATTTAAAACAGATGAATGAAAAAAAGTCCGGCGATGATGATCAAACACCGGACAGTCAATTAAAATGTGATGAATAGAGTAAGGGACATGACAGGAAGGACACTCGGGAGCATCTTCTCCAAACAAAAGATGTTTGTGAGTAAAACGAGTATGTCCAATGCGAAGGCGAGTCAATCTTACATCTGCACTTCGCATGAAAAACACGCCATTTTCCAATGATCGGCTTCACCGAGTGTAATTTGTTATTTATCTGGAGACTCCAAGATTCCTGCCATGTCTGATGAATGAGCATTAAAATATGACGTCGAAT
>BMAW01099387.1:52071-176090 GCA_019974015.1 Nephila pilipes | reverse complement strand
CCTTTTCCAATCACGCCCATGCGGTCTCCCACTAGGTACCTCCGCATGAGGGGTACTGGGGCCCCGTATTGCCAGAGCTAGGCATGCAGGAAATCGGCATTGATACGCCGCCGGCCTTTTAGTGTTTTAGTAGAGACACCACAAATATTTTTTATTTTTATTTTTATATATTTTTATTCATTTTTTTTTAAATTTTATATATTTTTTTTTAAAGACAAGAGTTAAACAAACACTAATAAGAAATAAAACTATGTTAGTATAAACTGTTTTCCGCCTGATATTATAAGATATCAAGCGGAAAACCCCCCAAAGCAAAACACATGACAGGAAAAAAAGAGGGGGAGAAGAAGAGGAAAACAAAGATCACTGAGGTACCTCGGGGTTGTGAAGCCCGTACTCATCTCAGGTAGATGAGCCCCCTGAGGGGGAATTAGAGAAGAGAGAACGCTTTTTGCTCTACTATGTAACCTGTGTTGTGTTTAGTAGCGCTTTGTGTAACTGTTATTGTTTTGTAGCTTAATGTCAATATATTACTTTTATTTACAAAAGAAGTTTTATTTTGCGTGGAAACGGGGAGCCGAGCGATCGGCTCCTTCCGGGCAAAAAAAAAATGTTCATTCATTTTCCTATCCTCTATTCTCTCCCTTTGCTTTTGTTTTTTAATTGTGGTAGATATTTTAGAGGGGGAGGTGAGGAGGGGGGAAAATAAAATTGGTTTGGGTTTCAAGGTAATTTGAACTATTGATTCTGTTTTTTCAATATGGTCATCATCATGTAATGTTGGATTTTCCTGAAACGAGGATTCAAAATTATGGATAAGCAGATCAGCGTTTTGCTAAATTATAAGAGAAAGCGAAGTTCATAATCTTTAGTACAATGCGGAACAATTTAAAGACCATATAAGTACAAACTTGTTTATTTAATCGATTCTTGTCCTTTTTCTGTGTTATTTGGTGCTGCCTTATTATAGGACATAGATGAAATTTGATTACTGGCACCTTTTATGACTCTTATGTGTCTGGTTTTTTTTCTGGTTGGGGATGTTGTACGAATCCCGATATGTAAGGTATTGCTAAAATGTGTGAACATTGCTTCCAAGGACTTTTGAAAAACTTGTATTACAAAGGTCGTTTTCTTCTTTTTTTTGTCTAATACGATTTGAAAAGAATTCAGCATTTTTTTAAAAATTTTTAATCCAAGATTTCTTGCATATTATCAGCTTGTGACTGATTTCTTAAATACCGCGGCATAGTTTTCAGTAATAGTAGCTCGAGATCTTCTTGCTTCTGGTAGAGTTAAGTGTTGCCTGCTTTTAAATTCCAATATTTGTTTTTCTTTAATATATGTTGGACATTGTGGAGAGTTAGCTGGATGATTTCCCTTAAAATTGATGCAGCTTTTAAAAGCTGTACATTCACCTATATGGGATATGCCTCAATTTAGGCAAGTCTTAGGTCTATGACAAAATTGAGATTGATGTAAGAAACTAAAACATTTAGAGCATTGTCTAGGTTTAACGATGAAACATTGAATATTATGGTTTATGAACCAGAGTTTGATGTTTTCTGGTAATATTGTTCGTGTATGATATTAATACAGGTGAAATCTCTGGTCTTGTCCTGGATTTGATAAATTGATTGATCTCTACCATCTATATTGTTCGTGCTTTTTTTTTTTAATTCTGTGGCTAAATCTGTCAGTGATACATTACTCAGAATTCCGAAGAGAAGAAATCTGTAAGCGATTCCTTCCCATATGACGTCAGCTTTAATTGCGATATTTGATAATTTTTCTAACGACAAAATCTTTCCTGCACACACGAGGTCTACGGTAGAAAATTTAATTTTAACATTTATAGTAAAGGATATGCTTAGGATGTTCGCATTACTTAAAATTTTATTCTTAATTTCTGTGTGTAATAATAGGGGATTATTCTTTCGGAATATGATATTGTCCTTGATTATTCTGTTCAATAGAATATTAATCTCGGTTATTTTCTTGCTTTGTGTTCGTTTTATGAGTTCTTTATTACTCAAGGTTGTTTTGAAATATTTATCATTTCTCATCCCTATCATGATCTCCGTAGGAGATGGCAACTGTTCGTCCACATCTTGAGTCATTTCCCAGATACCTGAAAAACTGCTGCAGTTATCCCAATTCTCAAACCGGGAAAAGATCCTACTCGACCAGAAGACTACAAGCCAATCTCACTATTACCAATTCTCATCAAAATTGCTGAGAAAATCATCCACAATAGACTAATGCAACACCTGAAAACCCACTATATAATAATTCACGAGCAATATGGCTTCATTCCAAACCTTTCCACATCACACTAGTTCCTCCGAGTGGTGCAATGCATCAAAATAGGATTTTAAAAAAAATACTGGTGCGGTATTCCTAGATATCCATAAAGACTTCGTCCGAGTCTAGCACATAGAACTGATATACAAACTCATTAAATTTTAAACCCCTCCCTACCTAATTAAAATATTAAACTCTTTAAGTAAATGAAATTTTTCAGTCACAGTAAATGATATTCCTTCAAATCCAAGATATATTGAAGCTGGAGTCCCGCTAGGCAGAATTTTGTCCCCCACTCTTTTCAGTTATTACGTGAACGACTTACCAATACACCCTTCTCTGCATGTACACAGATGATACTGCGATAGTAGCACGTCACTATAACCCCACAACTAGAGGCCACTTACTAAACACACACTTAAACGAACTAGAAGAATGGTACTTTACTTGGAAAACTGCACTGAACGTTTCCAAGACAGAGGCCGTCTTCTTTTCCAAAAACTATCGAAAAATAAAACCAAATATTTTCATAGCAGATAATAAAATCCTCTGGTCCTGAACCACAAAATACCTTGGAGTAACGTTGAATAAGAAGCTCACTTTTAAACAACACGTAACACTAATTAAAAAAGCAGTATAAAGCTGCAGTTTATATTTATATATCTCCCTTTATCTTGCGTAAATCTACATTAAGTATACGTAATAAACTGCTTATCTACACCTGATAATAAGACCAATCCTGATCAATGCATGTCGAGTCAGGTCCCATTGTGAAAACTCAATTCTCGATATCCTCGAAAAATCTCAAAATGTAACCATCAGAATGATTGTCAAAGCCCATTGGTATATGCGCAATAACAATATTAGAAAATCCATCAAATACCCTTCACTCAAAACCTACATTAAAAAGTTATCCAAAAATTTCTTCCATAAAATTGATACCTCCCCAAATAGAATCATCCAAGCAATATAAAAATACATCCCAATACAAAATAATCGACTACTTCATAGACCCAGAGAAATTTTAATAGATTAATTATTAAATCTTTTCCTTAAAATATCTTCAAAAAACTGCGTCATACTAACAAGAAAATCCTTCCTGAACCCGCCCATCATCTGATAACTAACTTCCACAACAGCCAATCAAAAGTCACCCTCTCAATCTTGAGAGAAAAACTCCAGACAGCCAACAAAAACAACAGACTGAATGAGCTAGCAGGATAATAATATCTACTGCCGCCAACCTTTTAATATTATTAAATTTCTCATAAAATAGTATTTTCTAAGCAACACCACTGTAATAATTAAAACAAATTTAACCAAGTTAAAATTTTAACTTTTCAGATAGTAAAAACTTAACTTAAATGCATTTTTATAAAAATAGTTTAATATTGTTTGATTAATTTCACTGAATTTTTCATGTAAATTTTAACTCCTGGGTGAGTGAGAAACCAAAGTTTAGCTATCTTATATCAATAGTAAATTATGGGGATTAAGGCCCGTGAGGGTTATGTACCGCAAAAACAAGTACTCTTCAATTATCTTGAGTCAATATATACGAAAGAACTAGATTGGATCTATTCGTTTCGAAAAAAAGAAATTATTAAAGATAGTTTTACCAAAATGCTGGTATAATGAACATTAGAAACCTCTCTTTCTTGTGGGCAAAGAAAGAAACGCAAAAAGGCTTTAACGAAACTTGAAGAATTTGAAGAGTTAAGGCTCAAGAGTCAAAAATCATTTCCCCTCTGATGTGTTCTCGTTTTTTACATCACTTATTTACATCGAGTTGAGCAATACAATATCTGAGCTTTGGTTTTAATATTTTATGAACGTAATTTTGAAAATTTTTAAAACACATTTTCGATCTAGATTTTAATACTATATTTTTTTTGTTACTTAATAAATTTTCTTAAAATCTTTTAGCAGTCCGTTATAATTAGAAGAAGGAAAAATTTCACTGCCAAAGAGTTCAAATACCTTAAACTCCAAATTCGTAATTTTTTTTTATAGAACAATTTTATAAATCTCCAAATTAAAATATTTCCGTAGGAAAATGTATTTTACCTTCGAAAGTGATTTTTAAATTTAATACTTTTCGATTAAAAAGAAAAGTAATCGTGTTTTGATATTTATCTTTGATTTGTTTATTAGCCAATCTTTCAAAAATCTAAAATTAAGTTTTGTTGTGATGATGGCGTGACAGGTATATTGAATATAATCAATATTATATTATATTGTTTGAGTTTGTATTTTTATTTTCATTTTATTTGTACATTCTGTTTTAGCATTTAACCTGAAATTGTTTAAACGCTTCCGGCTGCCTATTTCTGTCGACTCAAAAGCTCAGTAACTTAAATCGAAAGTTTTATTTGTTTACATCATGAAAATGAATCGCAGTCCTTCCGATTTAATTCTTGTAACTCTAAATTAAATTAGGTACCGTATGAAAAGTTTCTACCACATGACACAAAATACATCAGTAAATATGGATATGAAATATATTTTATGTATTGTCCACGTGAGAAATCGAGTAATTTTTGTTATATAATATATCATTTATTGCTTATCATTACCGATCATTAATTCAAAATTTTTGTTAAATTTTTTTTATCAATTTAAAGATATTACCAACATAAAAACTCATGTTGCACCAATTTTAGAGCTTATTCTAGTATTTTCAGAATGAAATTTTATTGTTTTATTTCTGTTTTAAAGTCAGTTGTGGATTTCAAATAATTGCACTATGGTTTCTCTGGTGTAGTGATTGTTTGTATGTATATGTAAAGAATAAAACGATTTCAACCGATCATAAAAAGAGTTAGATTACATGTGCCATTTTTATTATTTAATTGTTGAACCAGTTCAAACTGTCTGAATCACATTGCATTACTATGTATTTTAAATTTTGTAAAAGTATGTTATGTATTATCTTTATGTTCTTGACTATTAAAATAATTTTTATAAACTGGAATGTAACTGGAGAGGTAATATAGTAACTCAGATCATCTATATTTGGGATTAATGTGTAGTATTTGCAATGTAAGGAAGGACCATGTTATAGAGATGTCACCTTTTTTTTTTATCATAGCCTAAATACTATTTAATTTTGTTATATTCCTGATTAATATATAATAGTAAGATTGAGACATTCTCAAGAAACTGTTCTAATATGTAATTTAAATCTTATACATTGAGTGTAATATGTTATGATTTCCTCTTTTTTTTCAATATGTGTTTCATGATATCCATTTATTTTATGCAAAATACTGCTTGTAAGTTTGCATGAAATTGACTTTCTACTGTTTATTTACAATCCATCTACTGTACAATGTAATAAATTTCATTTCTTACATACTCAACAACTGTAATTTTTATGATACGATGTCATAAGGCTGCAACATATATACAACTTAAGATTGCAAACTGATGAATATTTTGATACGATATATAAAGATTTTTATTCAAAATGCATGCAGAGTTAAATTTTTACCAATCCAATGGTTCTTAACATTAAAAAAATTCCAAGAGCTTGTTATGTAATAGATATAGAAAATACTCTGAAAAATGAATATATATACAAACAACATAGTTATGATGTATGTTAGTAGGCTTTACAATATATTAAGTTCTCCCATCTGGAAAGATATGGCAGCTTGTAATTTTAAATTATAATGATATATACTGAGGATGATATGTGATTAGACATAAAACTTTGAAGGGTTGGAATGGGTTTAGTTCACCCCCTTGGCAACGAAAATATTTATTGGAAATAAATTGCAAATGTGGCAACTCTCACCTTTCTGCTTAGGCACGTCCATTATTTGTAGCAACCCTAGAATTTTTCCTTCTCCAATACTAGTTAAGTGCTCTTTATCGCTTTGGGAGTAATAGTGCATACTCACATTTCATGAGGTATTTTTTGGCCAATCAGAAGGAGTATTTTTTTGTGCTTGCTTCTGTAATCATTTGGAAACTTTTGCTGACCTAGAAAATGACATGAACATCTTAATTTGATGTGCATTCCTCCCCTGAAACTTATTAATGTGATTACAGGTTTGTAAAATTTTTTTCTATGCTCTCACATAGCACTCTGTGGAGTTAATGCAATTTGCATGATTTCAAAAGTTGCCTCATAGGAGGCTTTTAAAATTACATCAACGGTGTAGACTAAATCGCATTTTCACCTCTTTATGGTTCTCTTTTATTGAATGTGCAATAGTTCAATTATTTTTTGGACAGCAGATTTTTGGGGAATAGCTGTCTCTTTTCCATTTTAACCATACAACTCAGCAACTTTTTTTTTTATCGGGGAATTTTCTGGAGCTATGCATTGCCAGTTTTGGATTATTTTTTTCATGGTGATATTTGTATATTTAACCATCTCACAATTATAGTCATACGCAATATATTAAATGTTTGGGGGATGGAATGAAATGATAAAATAAATACCAGAGGCACTGAATGACTAATGGAGAGAAGTGAATTCGCACAACTCGATTTGGCTATTTTTTTACAGCCCCCTACAATGGAAAGGTATCATTATTTGCTTTAATTCTAATATTTAATAGTCATTTTTTTTTTAAAAAAAGTACCTGTATGCGTAGCACCTTTGGTATCTAAATCTGTTATTTGTATAAATAAATTTTTAAATTTTTTTTTTAGAACTAGGAGTTTAATGCTGAGTGTAGTTATATCAAAGTCTAACATCATAGGAAGAAACAAGCAAAAATGCTCCAATTAGTTAATGAAATGTATGGTATGATTGATAGAAAATTACTGAATCTGCTACTCTGTGAACATCATTGGTCATAAAGCTTGCGATTCTAACCATTAGACTATTGATTTTTAATTAATTTGCCTTAGAACAAAGTTAATGAACCGGTTTTGAATTGAAACAAAATTAATTAAGATTCAAAAACTCAGAAAAATTTGTAAAAGGAAAAAAGGAGTGAATGGAAAAAATAATTTTAAAAAGTTATCAAAATAAAATTATTTAATAAATGGATCAGTCAAAGAATTCAAATAGCTAGGTGATCCCTGCTAAGACTGGTGTTATTTTTACTTTATCATGGTTACAATCTCATGAACAGTGTTGTTTCAGTCAATCACTAAAAACCTGTTGCTTGTTAGGCTGATGCAAGTTTGGGGGCTTAGTTTATCACATTTACATGTAGTGAAAGAGTTAGAAGTGGGGATGGAGGGGTAGCTCAAATATTGTCTGCGTGGTGACAGAGGCTCAGAATTAAGAGGTCAGTTGTCATTGTTTTGGTTTTAAGAGCTAAGTTAATAAACAATCTATCAGAAAATTCATATTTTAATTTATCATGCAATTAGTTTATTTTTAATCTCAAACAATTATTTCTTTTGCTCTTTCATGTGCAGACAATTTGCTACAATTGTATGTACAATGCATAGTAATAAGATTTGAAACTTGAATCCTATAATGGTTATGAACGAGTCCAGCTTGCATTTGAATTGCCCACCATAATGGGTACAGATAAATTCAGCTGGCCCAAAGTATTTCGACCCAAATGGTTGCAGTTGAGCTCTTATTTGCATAGCAAAAATTTTTCCTAATGTGCGCTGACCTACAACGATACCTACTGTATAACAATTAAATGTTTCATAAAGTTTTAAATTGTGTTTATTTATTTAGATATTTTAATGTATTTACAAACTAATATTTCAAATATTTGTTATTTACTGGATTGTTTAAAAGTGCCAGTTACAATTGTTGTAAATTTTACATTAATATACCACAAATAATTCTTTAAGGACTATCTTTTAAATGCCTGTGAACTATGTGTATCACTCAGAAAAGCATGACATTTTCAATAGCAACTTGGGGGAAAACAGCTGCCTCTTTCAGTGATCATTTGATCTTAGGGCTGAGAGTAATAAGGAAGCAAAAACTGTTGATTTTCCTTATAGCCAAAGGATAAATGCAGAAATTTGGCAGAAGTTATTATAATGTATACAGTACTATCTCGATATTCAGACAGATATCGGACTAGAGTACCATCAGATTAATTGACATATAAAAATAACACATTCAAACAGCTAAATATGTATCATTGCATAAAACTTCATATTTTACACACAAATAAAATGTCAACACATGAAATTATAAAAAAAAAAATTACTGTTTGCTAATGACACTTTATATTATTAAATTTTATATTTACATTATGAAAAATTATTTTATGTTTCCTACTTCTTTTAAAGTAGGAAACATAAAATAAATTTTCATGCTTTTCAATGTGTATAAAAGTGCCTGATTTTTGAAAGGTGAAGTGTTGGATTGAAGCGGGAGTAGTCTACCATTTTTCAGTTTATAAGTTTTATGTTAAAATTTATTTTAATCTGATTAAAATAGTTTTCTTCTATGTGTTATCTGTTTATTGTGAATTAAGAAGTATGAACTGAATTCAAACTTAGTAGAAAAATTAAAATCTAGAAAAATACCTTGAAAGTTTTAAGAAATAGAATTTTTATATTATATACTTTTTACTAAACTCCGTAAAATTTTCCAGGTCATATCAAAAGAATTAGAATAAAACTCATTACTTTTGGAAATGTCTTCATGCTGCATTTATTTAATTAGAAGAGGAGCTGTCTCTCAATCAACTAGAAGATGTAAGTATTTAATTTCATTTCCAACATTTATTTTTTCAAATTAAATATCATTCACTTATATTTCATTTTGTATAATTTCTTTGTTCAGTGTTTATATTTGAGATGGTTGCCAAGTTTTTTTTTATATATAAAATTGTTATAAAAGGTATGAATAAAGATATAACTACAAATTTAATGTACTATTTTATAACTTTATAGTAAATTTGTGTAATTCTTTTCAATTATTGATTTTTGTGTCAAAAACATCATTTTAAAGATTATACTTCAAATTACCACATCAAACAATAAGATAAAAGCATAAATTACAACTTTCTGTATTTTATTTAAATTTCTTCTTTTCTGTTACATACAGGCCCATGCCCTGTAGGGGGGCCGGCTGGGTATTGCCTGTATTGGAAAAATATTTGCCCTTACTGATAGATTCCCTTATTTTTTATTTATTTATTTTTTAATTCTTATTTCTAAACATGTATCTTGATAATAAATATGAGAAAAGCAGTTTAAAAGATGATTATCGTACTATATTTCATGAACTCTCTTTTGTTTAAAAATCTTCTGGTGTACATTGATATATCAATATTAAAACAATATTATAATGTTATTGTAGTATTATTCAATATAATTATATTATTAATTTATAACATAATCTATTAATATAAATAAATGTTTATATATACAATAAAAGATCAATAATAAGATGAATAAAGATAAATTTGTAACAAAAGAATTTTCAAGCAAACAAGAATGCAAACTGCAGATATTCTGATTTAAATGAGAAAGAATGAGTGAATAATTCCCTTTGTGAGTGAATAATCTCCTTTATATTAGAAATTTCAACTTAAATATATGCATGGCCTTGTAAGAATGGAAATAATTCATTATTCCCTACTAGATTTCTTATTGCAAAGTCAAATGATATTATTCAACGATTTTTTGTAAAATTGAATTGTTCTCAGTCTCACAATTTGAATAATAAATACTTGTATTAAGATTAACCCTTGAATTTTTTTTTTTTTTTTTAAATATAAAGTAGTATTTTTCTTCAAATCAAATTTTTTACTAATGTGTTTTAATATAAAATGAAATGCAAGAATTAAAATTCTTACTGTGAACAATAGACACATACCTAAATTTGTATTATTGATAATAAATATGATTTATAAAAATAAGTATAAAATATTACCTTTAAAATTGTATTCTTAGTAAATGAAACCACAGGGAAAAAAAAAAAAAAAAAAAAAACGAATAATTTTGAGAAATAGAAAAACTTGCATTCTGTATATCTTGATTACAGCTTATCAATCTGTTATGTTGCTTTGTCGTGATATAATGATTCTTGGTTTTTTCCCATCTACACCAAAATCTCTGTTTTACTTTGTTATTTATCTCGGCAGGCACGAGAATATTTTTAAAAAAATATTCATGTACTTCCTGAAGTTAATTAAAGTGGTTAAATTGTGTACATAAATAAACCTTATACAATTATAAAGCCATTATATATTTTGTCTGAATTTTCTTACAAATACCATTGATTAATAAATATTTAGCTTGGGATTTTATGAATGAAAGTGATTGTTTGGATTGCAAATAAAAGTATTTCACATATTGAATACAATGGTTGGATAATAAACTCAACCTTATCCCATGGTGAAAATTTATAAGTTTTTCTGCAATTTCATGAATTATATTTAAACATAGTGTTTGTGTCATGTATTGAATAGAAAAGAAATTTATTATTTATTTTGTGGGAATGGATATTGTAGTTCGTGGCAATGATTAAAATTGAATATGCTGCACGAAACATTTATTTCAATTTTTGTGCTTTTTTTTAAAGACCTCAATTTAAAAATTAAAAGTCAGACTTAAAATCTTAAATATTGTTTAAAATCTAATTTTGTATTACAACTCAAACAAGTTGTAACTCCCCCACCAAGTCATATTAGTTTAAAACAGATGACTTAAAAAATTTGAGACATTGATAATGAAACACCTGACAATATCAATTATAACATGATGATCGGTATTTAGGACATGACAGAAAGAATGCCAGATTAGGCTGTGAACATTTAGTTCCAAAATCCCTGTTAAATTTGAGTTTAAATTTAAGCCATGTTCTTTTAGAAAAGTATATTCTGAAATATCTTACTCCTGTTGTAAAACATCTGAAATTTATTTCAATTTGTTGAGTAATCTGGAAGAAAAGCTATTTTTGCCTACATTTTATTCTGTGAGTACAATTTCTTACTTTATCATTGTCATATTATTTCATTGGAAGGAAAAAATAATGTACAACAATTATTACAATGTTTACAATCAACAGAAATTGTAAAAGGTTAATATCTTACATATATACAAATATCATAAAACAAAATTTGAAAAAAAAAAAAAAAAAAAAGTGTAATAATTTCTCAGGGAAGTAAATAATTTAAATCACATTAATTTAAACTTATAACAGGTCAATTGAAAAGGCCCCGGCCTGACACATAGATGACGCTACTAGAATTAAATACATATGTGTTTTAGTTAGCCCTAACCCTCAAAAGGTGCGTGTATAAATTTAACATCTGTTGGATCATTAGTTTGTGAATTATAGCATTTTGAGTGAAGCAACTTTTGTTATTGTGAAAAAAATGGATAAAAAGGAATTTCGCGTGTTGATAAAATATTGCTTTTTGAAGGGAAAAAATACAATTGAAGCAAAAACTTGGGTTGATGCCGAGTTTCCGGACACTGCCCCAGGAAAATCAACCATCAAGGATTGGTATGCTAAGTTTAGACGTGGTGAAATGAGCACCAAAGACAGTGGATGCCCAAAAGAGGTTGTTACCGACGAAAACATTAAAAAAATCCACAAAATGATTTTGAATGACCGTAAATTGAAATTGAATGAAATAGCAGACACTCTAAAGATATCAACTGAACGTGTACATCATATCATTCAGGAAATATTTGGGTATGAGAAATCTCTGTACAAAGTGGGTGCCGCGTGAGCTCACTTTTGACCAAAAACTATGACGAGTTGATGATTCAGAGCAGTGTTTGAAGATGATCAAGCGTAATAAATCCAAGGCAATGGATGAAACATGGCTCCATCATTTCACTCCAAAGTCCAATCGACAGTCATCTGAGTGGATTGCACATGATGAACCCGTTCCAAAGCGTGGGAAAACGCAACAGTCGGCTGGCAAGGTTATGGTGTCTGTATTTTGGGATGCGCATTGAATAATTTTCATTGACTACCTTGAAAAGGAAGGACCATCAACAGCGACTATTACATAGCGTTATTGGACCGTTTGAAGGACGAAATCGCCGAAAAACATCCGCATTTGAAGAAAAAGAAAGTGCTGCTTCACTAAGACAATGCACCATGTCTCAAGTCAGTGAAAACGATGGCAAAAATCCATGAATTCGGCTTCAAATTGCTTCCTCATCCACCGTCTTCTCCAGATCTGGCCCCCAGCGACTTTTTTCTGTTCTCAGATCTCAAAAGAATGCTCGCTGGGAAGAAATTTTTGTCGAATGAAGAGGTGATCGCCGAAACTGAGGCCTATTTTGAAGCAAAGGACAAATCGTACTACAAAAATGGTATCGAAAAGTTGGAGGGTTGCTATAATCAGTGTATCATCCTTGAAGGGAATTATGTTGAATAAAAAAACTAATTTTGCCAAAAAAATGTGTTTTACTATGGTAGACCGGGGACTTTTCAATTGACCTGTTAAAAGTGGGGGAAAAAAAAAAAAAAAAAAAAAAAAAACTTGATGAGCATCATTGTGCTGTGCTGTATAGTCATCTATTTAAAAAAAAGTGTAACAATTAGCTCCTAAAATCTTAAAATTCCACAACTCTGTTTTTTAAGAAATATGGTGTTATTCTATAAAATAAATATTTAACATAGCTTACATTTGCCTTTAGTGAAATATTAGTACAAACTAAAATAAAAATATTCCAAACAATCAATATTTTTGTTGAATTCTGCAAAAAAGTCAGTGCAATGGTACACATTTTTCAACAAACATCATCAGCCTCGTACACAAATATTTACATATATGAATATCATTTTTGACGCTGATCAATAATAATTCTTAAGATATTACAATAAAATGTTTCAAATATGCTATGTTCTATAAATGTTTAAGTATTTTTGCATTAATTATTGATTCAAATTTGAAAACTCTTATGTATAAACCAACATGTTATCGAACAATTTAAACAAATGTTAAAAATAAATACTAACACATTAAGAATATAATCATCCCTCAATCAATTTTATTGAATTAAATTTGAAAGAAGAGTAGTAAAGAAACTTTTTTTAAAAAAATATTGAAAATCTGTTAAATAATGATTTAATAATTATAAAAAATAGTCTGTGTGTAAACCATATAAATTTGAAGCCATTATTTCAGCTTGTTGATAGTAGAATGATTTAACACCTTTATGGCTCTTCAATCTAAAATTAATATTTAAACATTTATATTGAAGCAACAAGACATTTAAAATGTAGTTTGATAATTTCTTATTCAATTAAAAAGTGGTTTATTTATAAAATGAAAGTTAAATTAGCTTATGAAGCATAACACTTATCAGAAATGCAGTGCAAACATATGAATACAAGACTTGTTAACATCAGCAGGTAGCACATGATATGGACATCATATGAATATGTTAGCCTGTTATCTGACCATAGCTTAATGCTACAGACAGGATTAGCCTATTCAGTCATGTCCTGGTGTCCCACACATCTGTGCCACCAGGAACCATGGCTCCCTCTGCCTTTTATATGCTATGTCACTGAAGACCACTTCCCCAATAAATTGTATTAATATTTTTTTTTTCTCTTCCCTAAAAAATATTCTTTGTTCATCGTTGTTGTGTGTATATAAATATTTTTCCTCAGAATTTTACAAGTATGTTCTATAATTTTTCTCTCAAACATTATTAAAATCTCGAATGCTTTATCAAGTACTTTATTATGATATGGAATTATTTTTATAACTTTTTCATATACATTTACTTTTAGGTTTAACCAAACTCCTGAATAATTCGCAAAAAGCAAGATTTCATGATAAAAGTTTTCAGCATGTAACTTTATCACGATCATTTTGTAGTTCTGGAACTAGTGGTGGTGGAGATTCTAATATAAGAAATCGAGATGGTAATGGAAAAAAGTCTTCTTCAAAGGGTAATGATGGTAACGGTCGAGATGGTCAACTTCGATGTCCTAAGTGTGGAACCCCTTGTAGCCATGTTGAAACATTTATAAGTAAGCTTCTTTAATTTCAGGAATATTCCTTACTGCCATTTGATGCTGATTAGTTTTTGAAAACATAATTTATTTAATGAAATATGTTTGTTGCATAAATATTTTTAAGATATTTTGTAAAAATTATTGAATGAATGTTCAAATACAGTAAATTAATGTATGAACTACATTGTTTAGTAGTAAAGAGTGCTGCAAATCCTGAAAGAATATGAGATAATAAATAATTTTGAGTAATATTGTAGAAAACTTATTGAATTTTGAAATATTAAGAAAAAAAAATATCAAGAAAAAAAATACTAAGCTTTATTTCATGACATCTTTTAAAATTTAATATCTTATATAGTTTTAATACATTTTATGTGTATTCACAAAATTTTATTAAATGCATGTATATGTAGAATTCTTAAGCTCTTAATTGCTGTATGTGATTGTCAAAAATCAATATCTAGATGCTTACAGACATTTAATTAAGCAATGTGCTCAAAACATTTATATGTACACAAATAAAACTATTAAATGTTGAATAAACAAATAAAATGTTGTTGTTTCTTGTCATCCTTACTTCTAGCTTGCTTTCTGCACTTCTCCTCATCAGATTATATACTCATGTGATGTAGCACTAGCATCCTTTACAGTACTTTAATACCAGTGGTATATGTAAATCTATGTGTTTGGTAACCTAAAAACAAAGTGACACTACCGACTAAATTTGAATTATTGGATCCTTCAATATTTCCACAGGTCACACTTCTACATCTCAGCCTTCAAATATAATGCTCAAAAGAGAGAGAGAGAGGGAAAAAAAAAAAGGCATCTAATAGATATCTACTGTCTTTGGAGCATCCTTTTTTTTTTTTCCCTCTTTCTCTCTCTTTTTGTTGTCATTTTCAAAAGCTTATATAAAAATGGTAATAGGGAAAAGTCATAAATGAAGAAAGGTGATTCATTTGTTGGAAAAAGTCAAAATTGGTTGACACAGTCTATTAAGTGGGCTGTTGTGATCTTTTACATTACACACTATCTTTTTATTAACTCCACAAAAGTAGTTGTTTGGTTTGGTTCTTCATGTTCTGCTTTTTTAAAAAGTTTCATAGGTGTCAATACTTTAGTTTTTGTAATTGTGTATGATCTTACATACTTAAGATGTGATTGAGTGCCTTTTATAGCATCTGAATCAGCTTATTTATAACAATGAGGTGTTATGTCTTCTTATTCTGCTTCTGAAGTTAACTTTTTTTTTAGCATCTCTCTTATCGTAGATTGTTATGATGTTTTTCGAAAAGAGCTTGTAATTCTGCTTCAATTATTTCTTTCAGTTTATCAATGTGTTTCACATTCATTTTGATACCGAATAAGAATTCAAATCACTTCATTATATCGAATCATAGATCCTTGTATCAATGCTTCTGTTATAAGTTGAATCAATGGTTTGTTGCAGCTTGTCAACATGTTGAAAAAAATGTGAAGGATTTCAAGTGACAGTTATAAAAGAATGAAAACGATAATTTGATTTAATCATTCCATTTATTTATCAGCATGTAAAAGATCTGTTGTAGCTAGTTAATGGTGCATATTTACTTTAGATGTCATCATTCATTGTAATTTTTTTTTATACATAAAGGTGGTGCCGTGATTGCAAATTAGTCTTTGTAAACTTCCAAATATAGTCTCTTGTATTTCCAGTTTTGATATAACTTAAGCTATTGTTGTTATCTTCTTGGGGTATAACCAGACAAATTTTGAAAAGCCATAAATAATCCCCAAAATAATTTTGTTAGCTTTTAGAACTACTTTCTAAAGGTCCTATATAATAGATATATGTATATAGAGATATTCATCTTTATGACTGGATGAAAAAACTCTTCCTAATTTCTCTTATGTTTTATTACAACACAATGCACATAAGTAGCTATTATTCTTTCAATCCTATGCTTCAATTTAGGAATAAAATAATGTTTTAAGTATTTCTCTGCATACTTAACTCCCATGTGCCCTTTTTTATTAGCATTTTTAATTATTTCAGATTACATTCTTTTAGGTATGTAATATCAGGTGCCTGTTGGCATGAGAAAATAATGGTGACCTTTTTTGTGGTTGTGGAGTGGTTTCCAAGGTAATATAAGGAGAGGGAGAAGAGTGGGAACAGCTCCGAGATTTAGTTAAAGAGGTGTTAATAAATTCTTTTATTATTGATGAAGACTGGGTATTTATTGTGTCTAGCAGGAAAAAGCCATTACAAGGTACAACTATTACTTCTTTACCATTAATAGACTTATATAGAATTCAGTTGTGTTCATATTTATCACCATAACTGAATGTTTTCATAAAGTCCTTAATTGTTTTTATTTTACTGTCCTTGATCTGAATGAATTTAAGTTTAGTTAAAACACTTCCCATAGAAATACAAAACATAGTTATAGGGGATCTTTTAAGAGCATCAACATGAGTTATTTTTGTACTAAAATCCATGTTCAGTCATAAAATTAAATTCTTCTAACAATAAAGCTCACCAAGCAATTTGTAGCCAAGTAATATTTATCCATAGTTATATGATAAACAGTCAGTTTTGATTTTAAAGAGTATTTCTTATTTATTTCTTAAAAACTTTTTGCGGCTTCTATGACATGAAGAAGCTCAAGTTTGTAGCTAGAGTACTCCTTTTCTGCATCTGTGGTCTTTGTAACATATTATGTGTAGGGTGAAAAATATTATCGTTCGATATCTGTGCAATAAAATTATATTATATGCATCCAGGCTAGCATCAATATTTATCTGTTTCATAATTTGAATTATATATTCCCAAAACAGGTTTCCGAGACACTAACATTTTAAACTTATTAAAGATCTTTTTCTTTTCTTTGTTCAATATAAATTTACAAACCTTTTCCCAAGGATCTTTAAGAGGTAAGCAATAAGAGAATAAAAAGGAATAAATTTTCTAAAATATCCTGTTAAACCTAAAAATCTTAGAATTTGCTTCAAATTAATAGGTTCGAGAAAATTGCGAACAGTTTTGGGTTTTAAAATGGATGGATATTTACAATCCATTTATATCATGTATCTTAGAAATTTTTTTCAAAAACTAAGATTTCTTCTAATAGTTATCTAAACCACATTTACTTGCCGGATTCAAAATTAGTTTTTAGTCTTTCAGTTCCTTTCTTGTGGCCCTGTTAGCCTAGTGGATATGGTAGTAGACTCGTGGCTGGCGCTTTTTGCTGAATTGTAGGTTCGAACCTTGATGCCACTAAAGACCCGCCATGCATCTAGGGCTGATGCACATTAAATTTGTCATGGCCTAAAGTCCTTCTGTTGGCAAGGTGGGGAAGTTTGGAGGAGTGCCAGCTCAAGTGTTGTCCTCATCACTTGACTGAAGCTCAAAATTACAAGGTCCGTTGCTAATAGCCCTGGTGTTCCTTCTAGTGTGACGTTAATAAAAACCAACCAACAATCAATTTCTTTCTTTTCACTTACAGATAATAACATTATCAATGTAGGATAAAACGATGCCACAGCCGATTAGCACTAGAATGCCAGTCTGTGTCATTTTGACTATGGTATGTAAATCCTTTTCTAAAAGCTGAAAATTTTGATTCATTCTTTTTATTTCTTTTGACTTTTATTATATTTGCAGGAAGAATTCTCACAGATAGTAATGAGAAATTAGTTTATTCAAACTTAGTTTGCTGATACATTTATCTATAATGCCTAACTGGTTTCAATGTTGAGTACATCAGCAGTTTCTTTTCCTCTATTTGAAATTTCATTTTTCTATGTGATGGTTCTAATATGTTGTCAGTGCAATGAAGAGTAGGGGAGGCCTGAAATGTTTTTTTTTCTTTTTCTTTTTGGACATTTGGTCATGCATTTTGTTTTTGTTGCATCAACATTTGCCTCTGAGATTTAACTTCTTGCAAAAATAGTGCATGCATGTGTTACTTGAGTTATGGTTACCTAGATTTATTGTGAGGTTTCCTTTCATCTTTGTGGCTTTCTATGAATAAAATTTAAATTGTCTCGTTTGAGAGGGTTTACTGCAGAAGAAATAATCATGCTTCTATGAGAATTATCTGATAAGTAATCAGAAGGTTGAGAAATTATCCTGTTAATTAACTGTTTATTATATCATCAATTGTAACATCTCCAGCACTGGAAAGTGCTGGGGATGTTAAAATTGATGATTCTGAAAATCAGAATGAATTTGTGGCTTGTGATGGCTCACAATGGAAAGAATGTGTTTTTGATAGTGTAACCAGTGGATTAACAATCCAAAATATTTTGTGTGAAAATAATGGTCAAACTAGTTATGCAAAAAAGTGTGAAGACGTGTGTTTGGTTACTTTTTATAAACAGAACAGTTTTAAAGCTTTTAAAAAAATGATGTTTGGTCACTTTCAAAAGAGGAATTTTTTGCTTATATTTTGATTTTGTATGCATTTGGAGTTTCAGGAGCTAGGAACCTGGAACTTCATTCATTATAATCTACTACATGAGGAATAAATTGTTGCAAAGAAACTCATGTTCAGAGACAAATTTTGTGGAATATCAAGATTTTTGAGATTTAATATCAAATCAGTGTGTTCTTAATTGAACAAAACAGGGTAAATTCACAGCAATTTCGAAGTAATGGAATCATTTTATTGAATATTGCATAAGTGCTTACAGATTATAATGAAGTTGAACAGTTATTCTCCAGTTAGACTTGCCATCCATTTACTCACTTTGTAGCATCAAAACCTGATAAATAGCAGCAGATTTAGAAAGTAAGTATATTTTGAATGCATTTACTTATCTTGGGAAAAAATGAAGAATGTGATCAAAGTCAGAGACTTGGTTGACCTATTCTAAAATATTTTAGACTTTATTTCCATAAACAATTGGATTATTTTAAAATGTGTAACCTAAAAAATATTAGGAAGGCATATGTTTATCCAAACATTAGCTAAAGAATTCCAACTGAAATATATTGAAAAATTCAGTAAAAAAAGTAGGGAGGTTAAAGATGAAATGTAAACTGAAAATCCATCTATTGGTTAAACTAGAAATTAAAAAAAAAAAAAAAAAAAAAAAAAAAAAAAATCACAACAATGTGTATGACTTATATTCTAGTGTAAGAATGACATGGCAAATGTATAAAATATGTCAGCTATAAGTGTGTTGATTGTAAATATTGTGAGTTTAGTTTATATTTTCATATCTTGCAAAATTGTCTTTATTTTACAGATATAATATTTTTTATGTATGTATATTTTTAAAAGAAGTATTAAAATGCACATTTTATTCAAATTATTTTGCTTGATATTGACCAGAGACAAGATGATACCTAGCTGGGGTTTTAGGAGATATCAGCAAGATTTATGACTTTCAAGTGTTAAAGGTTTAAAAATAATGTTGATGAATCTTTGATAACTGATAGTAAATTGCATAAGCCAAAAGGTACTTCCAAAAATTGATTTGTCTTCATGAGTGCGAATACCATATTTTCTGCTCTGTTTTTTTTACATCAAAATGAAAAAAATAATTTTTTTATATCGAGTATAAACTACATGTAGTTTTTGAAATCAATCAGAATCATCCTCGATTAACTGTCATGAGAATCTGTCTTCAATTGTAATTTTATTTAACTTTGTATAATCTGGATATTCATGGAGCTCCAACTTTTTCTTAACAATAACAATTAGATTGTAATACTGAGCAGGGTTAGGTTCTAGAACACTGTTCTAACCATTCAACTGTTTGGGCATTAGAAAATCCTGTTTTTGAGAGTGGTAAACTCCTGATAATTAATTTGTTGGTTTAATTTTATTCAGTTTGTAAATTACAGTAGATAGTCAAACTTCATCCTTACTGAATTTTGAAATATATTGTCTATCAATTGTTTCGATTTCATCAGAATTGATATTTAATAATAAAACTGGTAAAATGTTGGTTTTTTTTCATATGAAGACCTCTTTTTGAAAGTAGTTCTATTTTTATTTTTAGCTTTTTATTTGCGTGATTGCATCAAATTCTATTATAGCACCATGTAGCACACTTGCATTTTCAGACTCGTCAGTAGTGCACTTGAAGTGATCTATTTGTATTTGTTCTTTAAAGATGCTTATTGGTTTCATCTTGCATACTCCTAATCCAGACAAAATGGAATTATATTGATTGAAGCTTGTCAATATTAAATTTATAAAAAATATTTTTGGAAATTAGCATAGCCTTCCAGTATTGATCAATAAATTAATCATTAAATCACTGAAGTGAACTGTTTTGAACAGATTTGCTTGTTTAACAAATATTAAAAAAGATGTTACATTATCCTTGGGCACCATTTCCATGTTTAAATTTGCACATTCAGATGTTTTATACCCAAAATTTTGACATTTGAAACATATTAACCTCTGTTTTCATCTGTACAGAATTTAAATAAAGACCTTTTCCTTCATAAAATCTTATATTCTGATAATGATTACTTATTCATTTGTGATTAACAAAGTTATCAGATTTTTACTTTATTGAAATTACATTTACTTTTCATAAAATAAATTTTAATAACTTCATAAATTTGAAATTATTCTCTAAATTTTTGTAAAACTTTGCATTTGTACAAAAATAGTTTATGTTCATGCTTATCATTGATATCTCATATCCTGCATTAATGCAACATTTTTATTTTTCTGCAAGTACACAACTTTATAATATTTAAATATTTCTAAATAGGCTCATTTTTTGTTTACTCAATATTTCATACAATTTAATGAATTAATCCCAACCTCAAATTCCTCAGTCAGTGCTTTCTTTAGTTTTTCCTTTACTTTTAACAATTAAAGCATTTCTATCAAATGATTATTTAGTAAAAATAAACTTTTGATGGTCAGATAAATTAAACAATTTAACAGCATATTCAAATCTCTCAACTTTACCAGAAATATTTTCATTCAACTCAGCATTATATGTAGAATTACACTTTCAGTATCAGAAAGGCTTATAAAAATTTTGAAATGTGATTTCTGGTGCTATTGTGCTCCTCTGAAAACTTTGCTGTCTCATTAATGTTTTTCTTTACACCGATGAATTTTTTGATTTGTCTGTTTCACTAGCTGATACAAACTGATCTGAATTTTGAATGCTTTGATAGAGCTAATGTCATTTAACTAACCTAATATTTGCTTGCTTATTTCAGCTTTGGTTCTACTTCATGGAATACTTGATATATTATAGATAGTATTCCACTCTTTTAAAAAAAATGTATCTTTAAGTTTTTAATTTAGATTAAAATTAAAGTAATTTACTTCAAATTCAAAACTAGAACATTGTCTGGCTCTTTCCTGTTTTTTTTATATAGCCGTTTGTGTAAAAAATAAACTTATGTATAATTTTTATTTTCTCTTCAGTGCATTGCATATCAATTTTGCCAATTTTTGCTTTTCTATTTTAATTAATATTAGAATGAAAATGACTCGCATCACAATCTTGAACTTAAATCTTGTAGTTTTCAAAATGTAGATTTCTATTACTTGAATTCAAACTCATTTTCAAATCCTTATCTTTATCTTTATCTAGACTTTGATCTGAATTTCGTAGAACTCTCAAGTCCTTAATTTCTGTAGCAGCGGCCATAAAACAGCACCTAGTTTCTTAAAACATTTAATTAGGACATAATACACTAAACAAGTACAAAAATAAGATGTAATTCAATTATCATCTGTTCTATGCCATCCTTCTCTTCTAACTAGCTCACTCTCCTTCATTTACATTGCCTGATTGTGTACTTATATGATACAGTACCATAATAACAGTGGTATATGCAAATCCTATATATTTATTTTTTATTATTAGCCATGTTGTTTAGTGTATTATGTCTAGGCAGCAATTTCTAACATTTTTACATTAATATTATCTAAAAAAGGACTTAATTTCCCTGAAGAACACTAAATCTGCTATATCTGTTATCGAAATTTTTTATGTTCAATGTATTGTTTAGACATTTTACTACACAGTAATTCTTCTTGTAAGGAACACCTCTATTTCAGGGATAATTCTGTTGGTCTTAGTCCCTTTGAATTATATGTGTATTTATCTCTTACTAAGGGATGCCTTTACTTAAAAGACAAAATGTCTGAGGTACAGGTGTCCCTTATTGGGAGTACTATTATATTTTCTTCCATATTTCATAAAAATACCAAATATTTCACTTTGAAGAAAAACTATTTTTGCAAATCTTATAATTTTCCTTTATTAATTTATTTACTTCTCTTTCTAGCATCAAGTAGATTTGTGAAATGTGATAATTGTCAGCATTTTTTTATTATTCTGTCTGATGCTGATTCCAAAAGAAGCGTTAAAGAAGGTCGTCATCAGATATCAGGTGAACGAACTAATATTCAAAGACGTCCTCCTCCTCCTCCTAAAAAGGTCTGCATTGTTTTATTTTAATCTTTTAGAACAACTTAACTAATTTATTCCAATATTAATTGCTGCAAAATTTTAAAAATGCATTTCTCTTCTTTTAAAGCTTTTTAATTAAAAATATAATGAAGGCAAATTTGTTTTTCAAAATTTTATTTTTTAAATCTCAAGAATATGTTTCTTTCTCTAAATGTGTTTATTTTTTGAAATTTAAGAGAAGCTGTAAATTTTTGACCTTTGAAATTCAATTCTGTTAAACAAGAAGAGTATAAAAGTACTAAAGAAGCAAGAATATTTTCTTAAAATGAAGGGCAAATTCAAAATTCTCACACAAGGCATATTGTCGAGATTTTATGGTATACTTTTAATTAATTTAGTGGCCATGGTGGTGTAGTAGTTAGCTTCTCTGGCTGCATGCATTGCCGACCCAGGTTTTATTCTCAGTGTTTTTGGCTTGGTTAGATGGTCATAGGTCAACTCTGCTCTTCTTCCCTCTGAAGTTGATAAATGAGTACCAAGTTAGCCTGGGAAATAAACTGGGGTCCAGCATCTAGCTAGTCACTTGACCTCTACACTAGCTAGTAATTAGCCCCTAAAGCCCAAAAGCTACATATATGGATTTTGGTATTTCATTGGTCCAGGAGATTTTAACTTTTCACTTATTTAAGTGGATATTTAAACATGTATTAAAATTTTTCATTAAGTCTGGAGTATTCGATGTAACTTTTAGGGTGTTTTATTTATGAATTAATTTTCTTCTTGGAATGTTAGAAAATTATTGAAAGGAATATTTGATATGAAAAGGAATCCTAACATTTGGTCTGAGAAATGAAAAGGAATAAAATTATTTTTTTATCTTCTTATTATCTACTGTATAACTTTTGAAAGAATTTTTTTTTAAAGGAAGGATTTAGATTTCTCAGCTATATTCTGGAAAACCTCTATATTTCAAACTTCTATATATCAAAAATCTTAAAGTATTGAATATTTTTCAGGAACCTTGAATTTTCAATACAAAAATAGTTTCTGTGAATTTAACAAAATTTTGATATACCGAACAATTTTCAAATTCAAGTTATTTTTACTTGTGGGTGAAAATTTAACTATGGTTAATTATCAGTCTGATTTGGACATATTGGATGACTGCTTTAAAGACAATGAATCTGATTTAATTGAAAAGTTACAAGAAAATAATTAATAGAAGCATTTCAAATTGTCTATGTTTTGAGATTTATTTCTATTGCTCCTGAAATTTTTTTTATTCTTTGGATGAAATGAACTGTACTTTGAAATGGCTTCAGCAAAATATTATGTTCAAAAAAGCAGTTAGAAATTACTTTGTCCTAAAATAAATAAGTTTCATTTTGTTTTTTGTATACAAACATACGGTTTTTCATGTATTATTGGCAAATTTGTTGATTGCATATATATTTGTACATTTTTAGAAATGAATTTCTTTCATTTTTTAATGTTTTAAATCTTCTTTATCCCTCCTCCCAAAAAATGATCTATGCATAAATGCTTTTAGTAAAAAAAGCGATTGAAATAATTATTAATATTTATTTCTATTTATGGAATTTTCCCCCCAGAAACCTTTACTTCGACTATATTGAGGTTTAATTGCATCATGTGTGTGTGCAATTTGAAAAGTTTGTATAACTGTTCATTAATTTCATAACTTAAATTTTCTATTTTTTATGTGTGCCTTGCCCATTTTTGGACTTGAAGGAACTTTGATATTTGTATAAGTTGTGAAATTTATTGTTTGTTATGAAAAAAGAAATTGCTAGTTTGAAGAATATGAAAGTTTTTTTTTTTTCTTTCTTAAATCTAGTAACATTTTTTAATAAAAGTTAATAACATTTTAAACATATAAAAGTTTGCAAATGTTTTTTAATTGTGAAAGATTTTACCACTGTGTTTCTTTTTTTTAGATTTTTGAATATCTGGATAAGCATGTTGTTGGACAAGATTATGCTAAAAAAGTTCTTTCAGTTGCTGTTTACAATCACTATAAAAGAATTTATAATAATATGCCACATACAAGTTCAGTAACTAGACAAGAAAATGCAATGACAGAAAATCCTCAAGGTTTTACACATCGAGGTGTTAATTAATTTTTTTATGTGTGTTTTATCAATTTCTGTAAAATATTTTATTGTACTGCAGCCATTATCTGGCTATTAGTTACTTCAAAATTAAGTAGTTTAGAACTGTTTTATTATTATTTTTAAACTTGTCTGTGCAGTTCAGGAATTTTGTCTAACCTGGTTATATATATATATATATATATATATATATATATATATATATATATATATATATATATATATATATAAATAAATAATGAAATATAATTTTGGTACATGGGTTTCCACTTGCTCTGTGAATTTTCACTATTTTAGCAATCATCAGGGGTTCCTAAAATTTTTTTTAATGGAACAAAATAGTTTTCAGGCTCCTCTCCATATTGGAATCACAAATTTCAAATTTTGTTCATATTTTACTGTTTAGTTCAATATTTTAATGTTGTATTTTTTAATGTAAAATTATGATTTTAATAACATTTATTGGTATTGTAAAAAAAAATTGAATACATTATTTTAAAAGTACTAATTTAATATGACCAGCATATCAAATAAGACCACTCTTGTAAAACATTTAACTATATTGAAGATTAAATCACTGTTCCATAATCTTATGTTTAGGATATTGAACCAAGTCAAATAAGTGTAATAATCCTTCAATATTTTGAATTAAAGTTAATTGTGTATTCTTTATATCAATTTTTGTCTTAAAAATTTAAAAATTGCTTTAAAAAATGTTTTATTTGTTAGGATTTTCTTAATTCAGACATCTTTCAACCCTCATCTATCTGCATTCTTGTATTTTTGTTCAAATTTTGTTTTAAAACTTGATATTGTCTACTTTGAAAATGACTTTTTTTTGTTACTGTTTATGATAATTTTTATTTATGAGGATAAATGTTATGATATCATTGTTAAATTGTTGAAATTGGATTTGTATGAAGGACTTCTAAAATAAATGAATCTTAGGAAAATGTTATTCTTCCTGAAAAAATTAAAACCATTTGTTAATTTTTTTTAAATGGTAAAGTTTATATACTTAACCCTTTTCTTGGTACTAAAGTAATTTTCTACATGTTATTAAAAGTATTTTTATACTATTCAAAATTAACTTGGATGCCTTTTTTCTTTAAATAAATCATATTGAAGTATAGTAAAAATATGTCATAATTATTATTTGATTAATTTTATATTTTATTAAAATATTTTCCTAATATATTGAAGTTTGCCTTTAAGTGTAATTGGAAAAGGCAACAATAAATAAACGTAAAAAACCATATTTTTTTCAATGATGTTCTAATGATTATTTATGTAAATGTAATGAAATGGGGAATAAAACAACTTCGCAATTCAATGCATGAAGAATTAACAGATGATGAATTTACTGAAATATTCTTATTAAGTTAAGGAAAAACTTTACTATTTTTGAAATTTTACCATATGCAAAATGTTTATCCAAAGATTAAACAGTTAAAAATGGAATAGTTACATGTGTAGTCGTAATTGGGTTGCTTACATGTATTTTGTAACTGAAATTATTGGGCCCCCTTCTTAGACATGTGATCTACATAGACACATTACTTAGGTCTTGCATTCATCATTTAAATTCTGTGATTAGATACTGAAATTAGATCTATCTTTCGTTCAATGATTCTTTCTATTCAATATATTTTAATAGATGACCTGTCTCTGATATTTATGGGATCAGTACTTCAGCCAAACAACTAGTAGATCACAATAATGTTCCGAATTCTTAACACAACTTTTTTTAAGAATTTTTTTTACATGTAATATTTATCATCATATATGATGTTTAAGTGTTCTTTTGGAAGTTTCATTATTTGAGTGTTGAGATTTGTTTTATTTGAATTCTGTGTCATTTTAAAATGTTGATTAATATTTAAATGTTGATCAAATTTATTTTTAATTCATAACTTTCCATCTTAATTCTTCTCTAGTTGTGATATGCTCATTTTGAAGAATAATAATTATTAATGAAAAGAAATCATTAAATGAATGAAATTTCTAATATACCTTTTATTAAAATTATTATGCATTTTACCATATATTACTGAGAAAATATCCAAAAAGCAGTGTATAAGATTTTAGTAATTATTATGAGATTATAGCTTTCATTTCTATGAAGAACAAACCTCAGCATTTGAGCATTTATTTCTTGTAAAGTGAATCTGCAAGACTTCCTTTACAAAATTTTTCCTTATCTGTTTCCCACAAATTATCTGTTTTGTCTTTTTGATCTGAGTTATCTTTAGAACTTTCTCTCAAGATATAAAGGATTACCACATAGTTAATAACTTCTTCAGTCTAATGACTTTTTTTCATAAAAAATTGTGATCTTTCTGGGAAAGTATCAATCATACATGAATTCTAAGATTATCTAATTAAATGAATGATCAAGTCTACTGTTTTCTTCAGATTGTACCATTAATAAATGACTGTATAGTATGTTTGTTATGTATAAAGTATTAATTTTTTAGATGTTTCATTATACTTTTTGAATAAGTCATTGCTCTGTTATTGTTTAATAATAGTCAATTATTAAACAATGACAGATTATGTCTATTAATAATAATCAATAATTTAATATGCTAAATTTTTGAAAAAATGTAATTTTAATGTGAAATTTATAGTTAATTTTAATATTTTTATACAATTTTTTATTTTTAGATTTAGTACATTTATCTGGGATTGCTAGTAATGCCCTTGGAGTGAGTTTTCAACAACAGCAAATTAATCAAGATAGTGATACTAAAACTAGTCGTGGATCTGATGTATTGGATACTGTAAGTCATGAATTAAGATTAGAAAAAAGCAACATACTTCTGTTAGGACCTACTGGATCTGGTAAGTACAGTTGGAAAGTATGTAACATTACATATATTAAAATAATACAAATTGTGAAATATTCTAGTATGCAAAATTATATCTAAATATAGTTCATTAAAAAATATGTGCCTTTTGACAAAAAAATTCTATATTTGAAGAGTGTAATAACATTGTTTGTAAAGTCTATTGATTAGCATACTTGTAATTGTATCAATCCAATCCAGGGATGGTACATTAGAATGCTTTACTAAAACTGCTTAGCTATATTGAGTATACAAAGGACATTTAAATTAAATTTGTCAAAAATTAAAGAAGTTAATATCAAATGATTTTCAGGCTCAAGACTTTTCTGCAAATTGATAGGATTTTTATTGGGCAAAATTTATTAATGTTAAATTGTGTGTGTGAAATGCTGATCAGTTGGCATATGTTTAAACACAAGCCTGTTACATTTTCATCTGTGAAAGATAGTTTTTCACATTAGGGGAAAGTTCAAAAGAAATAATTTATATCAAATTAATTTTGTTAGAAATGAGTAATGGTGGTTTTGATCATATTAACACAAATTAATGTGAACTGTTTTTTGACAATCAAACATAGTAACTAAAATACTCACACTAATTTAGTAGATTTACTTACTAAACCACTATCAAAATCTGGACTCAAGAAATTTTATTTGAATTTCTATAAAGAAAATGAACATTTTCTTGATTTGCTTGCTTATTTTTTTGAAGATGAAATTCGTATTTTTTGATATATATAGTATTTTTTTTGTAAAAGGTTCTAGCATTTGTATGTGAAAGTCTGTGGCCATGGCACAACACAATTGTATGATACAACAATATTTTTTAAATTCTTGACTTTTTATAATTAAAAAGGAAAATTCATTGTAGAATGTTAAAATTGTTTCTTGCATTAAATTTTTCTCTATTAGTAAACATTTATTCTGGCAAGAGGGGGTTGACTTTTAGAATATGATGTAATTTGGTTGTTCCCTAGTCCAATTCATTTTTATTTGATACATTTGTAATAAGGTGCATTTATACTTAATATTTTTGTCCATATAAGTTATTCCTTTTTTATTTTATGAGTTGGCAATGACAACTATTATTCTAAATGGAAATTTTGAGAAGTTTGAAGGAGTGCATATGTATTCTTAGAAAACTGAGCAGATGAAGGCTGCATTTCCTTTAATTTATTTCTATTATTGTTTTTACATAAATGATTTTAATGAAATCAAGGTGGAAGAAATATCTTTGTATCTATTTTTTAAGTACCTTTTAACTTAAAGGTAAAATCAGGTACATTGCAAAGAGCAATGTGTAAGTTTGTTGATTAGACAACGTGAATAAACCATCAGTGCTCTTAATTGTTGGACTGGATTTTTAATTTATAATCTTATTTTTCGTCCCCTTTTTTTCCCTTTCTTTTTCTTTTTTTTTTTTTGTTATTAATTTTTGTTTACTTAACTTTTTTTTTAAAATTATTTTTATACTTAATAATTTTCTTTCATGTTTCTCTGATATTTCTTAACAATATTGAAGTGATATAATTTAATTTTAAATAATCATTTGTGTGGAAAACATAAGACATAATATGTGTATAAATAAGATCAGTGTCCTCTGGAAAAAGCAATCTTTAAAATTTATAGCTGTATATATTTAATATACTTTATTTTCATATTGATACTTTAATTTCTAGAGTTAATAATGCATATAATATATTTATTTGACTTGATAAAAACTAATCAGTTCAATCCAGCTGTTTCATAAATGTATATTTTATTAATTTAAATTATTATCTGAATTAAGTTATTTTGTGAAAATTTCTTGTAAAAAATTTGCAACGTTGCTCTATTTGTAGGTAAAACTTTACTTGCTCAAACAATTGCTCGTTGTTTGGATGTGCCTTTTGCTATATGTGATTGCACAACTTTAACTCAAGCTGGTTATGTAGGTGAAGATATTGAATCTGTAATTGCCAAACTACTCCAAGATGCTAATTATAACATTGATAAAGCTCAACAAGGTTTTTGTTTTTCTGTTTGTCTTTCATATTTACTGATCATATATTATATCCAGTGTTTTAAGAAAATGCTTGATTTTTTAATTTTATATCTTGCAATTTTTTTTCTAGTATTTTTTTTTTCTGTAACTATTTTTAATGTAATTTTATGAATAGATAACATTCTTGGTTAATTCTTATTTACAATTCAAGGAAACTATTAGATATACATAAAAATATGTAAAAGTACATAAGTTGAATTTTAATTAAAATTTTATTTAGTAGCAGTCATTTTCAATTGCAGGTATTGTATTTTTGGATGAAGTTGACAAAATTGGTGCTGTTCCAGGCATTCATCAATTACGTGATGTGGGTGGTGAAGGAGTTCAGCAAGTATGTTACAGTAAATTTTACTGCTTTATTAACCTGTTAATTGTAATGTTCCAAAAATTCTATAAAAATGTTTTTATATCATCAACATATAATTTTCCTTGATATTCAATTATGTGATTGATTGGTTTATTAACATTGCTCTAGAAGCAACATGAGAGCTATTGGTGATGGACTTTGTAATTTTGAACCTTGGTCAAAATTATAACACCTGATTTCTGTTTGATTTTCATTATTATTATTTGACAAACATTTAAATTCTCTTTTTGAATATTGATTTCCTGGTTTCATTTATTACTTTTGCTCTAAATGATGTTTTTCTTTTTTTTTTTCCCCGTCAGGGAGTGGTGTAATTATATAAATTTGATTTTGTATGTAACTACAGAACAGATTGTTAAAAGAATATGTTTTTATTTAATTCATAAATTCATGTTTGATTTGGTATTTTTCTGCATTAAATTGCATAGTAATTAATTAATCTTGGTTAGTTACATATATAATGTTACCAATTAAATATCAAGATTCAAGGTTTTAATTTATGACATTTATTGTTAAATTTCATTATAATTTCTAATCAATTCACATGCCCTGCTAAAACTTTTCTTCTAATACCATTTCTTCATTTTATTTGCTATTGTAATATGCTTATTTATGTGATATAGTTCTGATAAGCTTCCTTTCATATTTAATGTTTATTGTTACTTGACAAATTATTTCATTTATTTTTTTTAAGATAAATGCTTGGTTAAATTGAAAGAACATTTATATTTCCAGGGTATGTTAAAAATGCTGGAGGGAGCTTTAGTTAATGTTCCAGAAAGAAATTCAAGAAAATTGAGAGGAGAAACTGTTGTTGTTGACACTACAAACATACTTTTTGTTGCATCTGGAGCTTTCAATGGCCTTGATAGAATAGTTAGCAGAAGAAAAAATGAAAAGGTATAATATATATACTTTTGGCAAGTGAATCAAGCTTTCAAAAAAACTGCTTATTTTGATTATTATATTCATGAATACATTTATTTTAATGTTTTGTTGTAAAGCTGAGAAATGTTTACGATTTATTATAATAATAATGAAACTAAAAATTTTCTTAAATGAGATCATTGTGTTTTGAAATTTAATTACTTTTATTTAGTTTAATTTAAGGTTAAAGATAAAAAAAAAATTTCATTTAAATATGATAAGTTTTAATATTCCATTTTCACATTATCTTAAGGCTACAGAAATGGAGGGGTGGGGGGCACTGCCTGATGAAATTTCTTAGGCCCCTGCAGACTTTAACTGCTTAACTTTCACATTACCTTAAGTACAGGAGTAGATTTGTAATTTACCTTTTCTAATATAACAATTGACAACCTAATTTTGTCTAATGTCTTTTGTGATCTGTTACGCAAACCTATTTTAATAATTTTCTTTTCAGCTAAGATTACTTACTGCAAATTTTGTTCGTAGTTTTTTGTTCAAATCCTGCTATTGAAATGATATTTGAATTTAAAAAAAGAACTATGTTGTTTGAAATATTGTATAGATAAGGAACAACTTACATTTTCAAAGTTAATTTTAAAAATTCATGTCTTGAAATTATGTCACCTTTAATTGATAACAAAAGCCAATAATATAATTAAATCACTCATTAAATGAGTTTATGTTTATTGGTGAAGTTAGATTATTGAAATAATATTACCTTGAATTAATAATCTCATAGTAATTAGTAGTTGAATTAGTATCTCTTAAATTTTCATTTTTGTTATTTTCCTTTTGTAATGTGTTTTCATACTTACTTCTGTAAGCCCCATGTGGTGCATGGGGATTTGTTGGTGTTGTCAATTTAAAAAAAGAATTGATAATGTAAGTTGGTAATAAAAATTAAAATACTCATCGAATGAGAGTTTGTACATATTTATTAGTATATAAAATATTTTCTCTGCAAAGCTAAACATAAAAATGTACTATTTATTTCTTTTTTGAGTTTATACATTTTGCCTTTCTATATGAAACATTCCATATTTTGTAACTTATTTTTAGATTTTGAACGTGTATTGACAAATTTGTATTTCAAAGTGAAAAATTTTGTATTTGTTGATGTTTTTAGATTTTAAAAGCCTAGTATGTAAAGGAAGTATATGTGTTATGATAACATTATGATATTTATGTATTTTTCTCTCTAAAATTCTGCTCTGTAGTTTGGTCCCATTCCCAAATAATTAAGCAAAAACATATGAATAAGATATAAAAATATGATTCAAGTGTTATTTGTTGCATATTAAATTAAGAAATAAGGTAAAAATTACATTTTTAAAAGAAATATAAATATCTTTTTTAAAGTATATAATGAAATTTTTCAACTATTTAGCTCACTTATAAATATATGCACAGAAACATTTAATGAGATATGAGCTAGTCATTTGGGAGGAATAGGTCATGTGCTTTAGCTTAATTAACTATGAAAAGAAATGGTGTTTTTTTTTTTGTCCTTTATTAGTTAGATCCAATTGCTTCCCCCCCCCTTTGATAAAAGATGTTGATTTTTTTAATATCCTACATTTACTTCCTTTCTACATTATTTGATGAGGAAATCCTATTGTTTTATCACATACTCTACTTATAACAAAAATATAATTTTTCTTGTATTTTTTTTTTATTAAAATAAGTTTTAATGAACTTTATTTACTCAAATTTTATTACCATAGTGTACTATAAAATATTGATAAGTATCCACTTTTTATAATATGGTAAAAATGATTCAGCTAAAAAATAGTTAAGTCCTAATTTTTTTTTTTGCAGTGAACTTCTACTTTTTTTTTTTATGATCTCTTCATTTATTTATAATCATACAAAGAAATTTTTAAAAGTTGAGTGTGTAAATGAATAAATATTCCTTTGTTCAGTTATAAGTGGTCATTTTGCATGAAACAAAACATACGGACCTGCACTCAAAGTAAAATGAGGTGTCTATAAAACTTACCTTGAATGAATATAAGCTATATATCCATTCAACATGCTGCAGAATTTTTTTATGTTGTTATGAATAACTTGAAATTATATGTTCACTGCAAATCTCTTTATTAAAATTATTCAAATCAGCTTAAAATTTTTATCTGTGTTAGATATAGTATCCATTGATTGTGTTATTATTTTTAATACTTTATCTAACTTTAATAGCTTTTATTTGATAATCCATGTGTTCTCAATAAATGGGGACACTATAATTCTTTTTTCTATTTTGTTGGTTGTGCAAAGCTAAAGAAATCTCTGTGTTTGATTTTTATGCAGTACCTTGGTTTTGGTGCACCAGTTTCAGAATCTCCTGGTAGAAGAGCAGCTTCAGCAGCTGATATAGCTAATTTTACTACAACAAGTACTGCTGCCGAAGATAATGCTGAGAAAGATGCACTATTACGTTATGTGGAGTCTCGAGACCTCATTGAGTTTGGTATGATTCCAGAATTTGTTGGACGATTTCCTGTCGTTGTGCCTCTTCATAGTCTGGATGAAAAAATGCTTGTACAGATTTTGACAGAACCAAAAAATGCTTTAGTTCCACAATTTAAAATGCTCTTTACTATGGACAAAGTACGTAATTTTTTATTATAAGAATAAATTAATTTATTAGATGAAAATATTTTTTGCTTCAATTTTTATAAATATATGGCTCCATTGATAATCAATTTTTGTTGCTTATTTTTCGTGATTAATAATTATTTTGAATTTCATTTATTGTCTTATGAGAAGAGTATTTTCAGATTTTGACAGAAAAGTGGAATATTAAACATGTTTGGTTTTTTTTAAAAAATTAAATACAGTGCAAAATTTTATAAATATGAATTACAATATATGTTTATAAAATTTTATAATTATGTAGTTCATAATTCACTGCAAAAATAAATATGTTGCATAATTTTTTTTGTTCAATATGCTTAGATGGCAGCTAACCTGAGAAGTAAAATGAAATACTTTTAGAAATTTATGTACATAGTTTTAGCATGGTCTTAGGAAATTTTTAACTGATTATATTAAAATAGTTAATTAATTGTTAGAATTAAAAAAAAAACTCTTTGTTAGTGTCATTTGAATTCAAATTCAAAAAAATTTGAATTATTGATTTTTATATGCATTGTGTATGTTTGCAGATCAGTCATTTAGTTACTCCCTCAGGAACTTGCCGCCTTTACATAAACACGAGCATCATGATCCCTAGGTTCCCTACTGATCTTTTCCTTTCCCGTGGTAAATATGGGTTATGTACCCCAGAATGCCTTAGACATCCCTCTCTAGTCCTGATCTTTCTTGTAAATTTTTATATTTTCCCCATTTTTTCTAAAGTCTAGATCACAGTTACACCTTGTTTAATACAGCATAGTCATATTTGACTCTTGTACCATTCACTCACTCACTTGCAGTCGATTAGTTAGTTGCACACCTTTTTTAAAAATCTTGGTAAATTGATTATTTTGTTGAATCTTTGTGGCATTACTTGTAAGTATTTATCAGCAGTGTGTAATGTAATGGCATTATTGTGGCAGTTTTAATTTGCTTGCTGTGGGCTGTGAAGATGTCTGCAAGTGACATTCAAAGTGGAAGTGCAAGCTGATATTCACTTCTTGAGGGCCAAAAGGTGTAACTGAATAGGAATTCATGAGCAATAACATAAAATTTGTGGTGAAAATGCAATATCACACCAAGCTATCATAAAATAATGCAATATATTTGAGAACAGATGACATTTATTGCTAGGGAAAAACACCATAAATTTCAACAAATGCTAAGATTGTAGTTCATGTGAATAAATGAATTCTTGCAAACAGATATGTAACAGTAGATAAAATTGCAAATGAACTAGATATTTCACATGGAAATTGTTTTCTAACAGAGAAGTTTTAGTGCATATGAGAGTCATGCCAAATGATACCACAATTAATGCATCATCTTATTGTGGAACTTTAAAAAAAAAATTGTTTAAATCATTAAAAGATCAACAGCCAAATCAACTTTCAAGGGCATTGTGTTTCTGCTTGACAATGTAAGAGTGGATGTTGCAAAACTAAAATGCATACTTTTGAGCAAGTGTGGGTAAAAAATGTTTAATTAACTCTCTCTCTCCTTTCCCCCCATTCCCCTATAATTCAGATCTCTTTCCTCAAGACTTTGGTGTTTTTCGTTCCATAAAAGAACTTTCAAAGGGAAAGTTCTTACTAGAATGTTTCTGTATGGATGTTTTCTTTCTGAACTGCTCTTTATATAAAGTTTTCATAACCATTGTTAGGTTGCAGTTTTCCGCTCAAAAGCTAAAAATTACAACCTCCTAAAAGCTATTTGGTATTGGATGGGATTTCTTCACAGGAGGCATAGAGAAATTTGTTTTATTCCTCTAAAAAGGTTTTAATAAAGAAGATGCGTTATGTCAAAAAGTACCTTTGGTATGGAATTTTCAAATACAAGTAAAATTTCAATCTTTTTTTGAGCAGGGCAATTTTGATTGATCTTCATATATAAATACATGTATGTGTGCAGCTAATCTTTACATTTTTAAAAATTACTAAGTCTTCAATGCATATATTTAATATTGATATATTGTTTCTTATTGATAAACATTGATAGATCAACAGAAAACTACATAATCATAAAATATTGTTTTCTTTACCAATTATTTTTTATTTAAATTGAAAATATATGGTCATTTTGATCAAGTATTCTTTTCCAAAGTTTTTTGTAATATATAAAAATGATGCAGCCAATGATAAGTTTTAAAACATTTTTATTATTTTATACCGTAACAAAAATATAAATGTTGGGTCTGAGTACAGATTTTCCAGTAAGTTTTTCTGATGGAAAATTTGATGGGGTAAGTATTGTATGAATTTTATATTCCATTTTGTTAAATTTTTAAAATTAAAACTGATGTAATTTATTTATAAATATATATTTTTTAGTCTTCAAGTTTGTTTATACTAATTTCCTGTTGATGACTTTTACTTAAATGGGAAGAACAAAGTATTAATTTACTACTTTTTCATAAACAGGTTGAACTTGCTTTCACAGAGGATGCTTTACAAACAATTGCTAATTCAGCAATGGAAAGGAAAACTGGAGCTCGTGGCCTAAGGGCAATAATGGTATTCACCCCCTTTTTTTTAATTCTACTTTTCCTTTTACATTTGAAAGTATTTAAAAATATAACACTTTTTCAAGTAACTTATTGTTGTTATAGTAGAATAACAATGTTTGAATATTGGCAATGTTTTATTGAGTAATGTGTAATAATTTGATAAAATAAATAGCTTAACTGTTCTCTATTAATGTTAAATATATTCTACATTTTTGAAAGAAGAATTTATTTCTGAAAAGCTATTAACTGTTCACCTTAGTCTATGGGTTTATCAATATTTTGTTTTCTTCATGTAATATCATATTTAATGAATCATAATGTACCTTAAAAATGGAAGAGAGAAACTTACATTGAGGAGAGAAAGAGAATTTCTATTTGCTTAATTACAAAGTTTTGGTGATTTGTTGTAAATATACTAAACAAATTCTTAGAAAACATGTTCTGTATATCCAAAACAAAATGTTTGAAAATAAGTTTCTTTTCCAGTGTAATGTAATTTGAATTTTCCATTCTTTAAATACACTTCTCTATATGCCGTATGCATACTTAAACCATTAGATAAACCCTAAAGTCCAATGCCATGTGCCTTCCCCTTCTTTCCAAACCCTAGAGCATTCCAATGTGGAGTGGAGATGAGATCAATATCAGGGTTTGAAATATTTCCTACAATGGTGTGAAAAACCTATTAAATCTTAGTTATAAGCCCTTTCCTAATTTAAAGTAAATAATTTTTTTAAAAGAAATTCTTTCAGTAGAATTTCAGAAGTATACTTTTCCAATATATATAAGAATTGAGCAGTATAATCATTAGTTAATGAAATATGTAAACAAGTGTATGCAAAAGATGTAAGTGTGCATATGTACTGTCTCATTTAAGATTCAACTGAAGCAGCAATATTTGTTTATATTTTAATTTGTTAAAAAAAGAGTAATGATTATTCATTCTTTGTCATTTACTTTGATTTTTCCCTAAAACAATAATGGACAATTGTTTTGTCCCAGAGGTCACTTTGTGGAAGCAGAGATTAGTGGCTGGCTGAACTTTGAAAATGATTGCATATAATTTGTTAACTTTGTACTTCAGAAAAAGTATAAATTGTACCATAAAAATGAATGAATAAAATGTGGCAGTTTTATTCAATATATTTACTATGCCAATTTCATTTCATCCATAGCTACAAGCACATTTAATTTTAGAATGTTTAATGAGATAAATGTACCCTGTCACACTCAATTTTTTTTAAAGTCGGGTATGGAGATTTTCATCACAGCCTGCAAGTTAATGTCTGTCAAAGAGCAACAACATTTACTTTTGCTAATCTTCAAGTAAAATTTGCTCCCAAATATAGAACATTTTCCTGAAAATTTCTTCGTACATGGAAATTTTTCAGCAGAAAAAGAGTTGTAAAAATCAAACAATGTCTTGCTCAATATTAAACATTTATTTAACAGTGTGATCTGACTGCATGTCAATAAGTTCAAGTTGCAGCTCCTCAAATGCTGCCAGTATCAACAGTGATGGGATAAGAGAGCAAATTGAATTTTGACTCAATTTTTGTTTGAAATCTTGTGACCTTGTCCTCCAAACTCTACAGATGATCCCCAATCTTAGCAAGAATACTTTTAGGCAGTTTCTGTTTCTTACCAGAGGGAAATGATAAAAATTTCCTTTACCTGCTTTTCTTGGAAATAGACCTAGATCTTCTTTAAATGATTTTATTCACTGGAAGGATATCTTAGTTCAAGAAAGATTTTTCTGTGGCTATCGTGTCAGGCCACAAAAAACTCTTAGCAGGCCCTTTGTGGGCCTCTATTTGCCCACCCCTGCCCTAAAGTATGAAGTTATCTTTCAGTTTTCTCTCTTAATAAATGTATTGTCTTTAAAATTTTTCACCATATTTTCTTCTATTGTATACTCTGTCCTTCAGTGATAAAGTTTGCTATGCTAATTTGCTATTTACTTTTTTTGTAAGTGCAAGAGCAATAAAAATTATGTCTGTAATTGAAGAAATTGCATTAAAAAATTTCTTGTATTGATTTTTTTTTTCAGGAGAACATTTTATTAGAAGCAATGTTCGAAATTCCTGGCTCTGATATTGCATCTGTTCGTGTCACAAGTGATGTAGTGCTAGGACTTTCTTCACCTTTATATATGCGAAAAGCAAAGGTAGAAAAGAAAGAATATTGTGATAATGATGTGAGAGAAGATCAAGAAAGAGCAGTGAATACATGAAAAATTTAAATAATTTTAGAACTAAAAATATATTGGAGAAATAGGAAAATTTTATGAAATTATGCAATTCACTTAATGACTGGTTACCTTCATTCAATTTAGTGAATAAATATTATTTTCTTTTATGGATTTGTTAGCTTATTTTCCAAATTTGTGTAAGTATATTCAAATAAAATGAAATTCATTTTTCAGCACTGAGGCCGTTTAACATCTTAGCAATCATTGGATTGAATTAAATTGTATTCAGTGCGTGTTGCAATGCATAAGCTACGAAGTGAGCTGTATGAATATTTAAGTTTGTTTTTATTGTGTTGTTTTTTGATAATGTACAATTCAAGAAATCATCAAAGCACATCTTGTCTCGTAATAAAATGTAAATTCAATTGAACCCAGTTTTGAAAAATATTTAATATAAGTAAATGCCCCAAATTAAAATAAAATAAAATTTGATTTTTCAATAATGAATATTAGCTTTATATATAATTATAAAGTTTATTATAAAACCAGTGTAAAACTATCATTAACCATCTAGTCTTTATAAACTGTCATTGAATACAATGCAGTGTTCAGTTTAAATTCAATAGTTGTTACAGAAAAATATTTTATCAATTTTCTTTGATAAAGAATCATTCAGTATATATATTCTTTCAGAGTGTGTAAAATGTTTTTGAATTAAAATTTTAATACTTTATGTCTACTCTTAAGTTTATGGGATTATTGTGGTTTTATATTGAATAAAAAAATTGTACATTCATTATTATGCATTTGTTAAGAGTCTTTAATTTTCATGGTATTAATGATTAAAACTTTAGATTGTAAGTTAATTTACAAAAGATTTTTAAAAAAATTATAATTTAATACTAGTGAAATTTTAAGATTTACATTGATGAAAAAAAAAAAAAATAATTACCTCAATCAAACCCTCCTCTTAAAATTTTTTTCACTTTTAAACATACGTTAATGTTTTTGACTGAAATATTCATATAACATTTCTGTAAAAGTGTTACTAGAGCAAATAGACACCTTAGCCTTTGCATGAACAAAGACTTAACATGATTTTTGTATTTGACACATTGCTTATGCTAAACAGAGATAATCATGAAGTGATGATCATATCCCATGGATATTTTTATTAAAAAAATATATATAATTTACACTTGAAAATTTTTTTAATACATTAGTAAGTCATTTACTATATCAATGACTTTCCAAGACTGAACTTGACATTCTAAATTGATTCAAATTTGATTATTGTGCCATAAACACATAATCACTCCTTTACTCACTGATTTACTTTGATATTAGTATTATTCCAAAATTCATTTTACATGAGGTACACAAGCATTGCACAAAAATTTCTGATAGCCAGTTTTAATAAACTAAGTAATTATTTTTGTTGGAAAACAATAAAATATTATAATTAATGAAAATATGTAAAAGGGATTAAAACTGTTATGATTTTGTTGTGTAAATTCTAAGATTCTTTACATTGTTTTTTAACCGAGTGAGAATTTTTTGTTCGTTTTTAATACAACAGACTGATAATTACAAATGTTAACTAAAATTGCAAAATATATATGATAAATTTGAGCATTATTTCTATATCGTAAAATGTAAATAAATTCTTTCATTAAAGCTTTTTTAAGCTATTCTGGAGTAATAAGTATTGTTAATAAGATTTAATATTGTTAATCGAACTAAATGAACAATAATTTGAGTTCATCATGAAAATTTAATCTTTTCATATTTTTCTTATGGAAAAAAAATTGTGACTTGGAAAAATTGGAATATTCTTATTTATTTAAAAATTGAGGAGGCTTATGGAGTAGCTAAGGCTTTCTCTTTTTTAAGTATATATTTTTTAGTTTTATAAATATAAAATAGTTCCATCTTCTGCATAAAGACACTGACAGCCTTTCTCGAAATCCGATCGAAGATAAAATTGACTCCTCTGGAGAGAAGTGAACGTCCTTGACTTATTCTTGGACTTAGCGGCAGAATAGAAGAAGGATTCAGAGCTCGAAAAAATTATCTCTTCTACAAAAAAACCAGAGCCAGTAAGAACAACTTATGAATTAATTGATGGGGTACTTTGCAAAAAGAACTTCGATCCAGATGGAAAGTTGTGGTTACCGGTTATTCCGAGATATCTTCGCAAAGATATACTCCAATATTTTCATGACGCTCCTACAGCAGGCCACTTATGATTTGTCAGAACGTATAACAGAGTGAGGAAACGATTCTATTGGCCTTTTCCATTGTACGTCGATATGTTACACATAGTCGTGAATGCTAATGAAGAAAAGTCTTTCCTCTTCAGCCAGTCGGTCATTTAGTACCTATCTCTCCTGCAATCGTACCATTCCGTCGAATCGGGATAGACTTGCTTGGACGATTTCCAAAGTCACTTATGGGTCATAAATGGATCATTGTCTTTACTGATTACTTAATCTACTATGTCGTCATGAAGGTGTTACCTACTGTTGAAGCCCTGGAAGTAACCAAGTTTTTCCTTGGGGACATCATCTTAAAACATGGAGCTCCAAGAGTAATCATTACAGATCGAGGGCAAGTGTTTCAATCGAAACTAGTTGCAGAACTTAATTACCTTTGCAATGTTACCTACCGAATGGCCTCTGCATATCATCCCCAAACTAATGGGCTAATAGAGAGCTTTAATAAAACATTAACAGATATGCTGTCTATGTATGTTGAAGTGGAGCAGAAGATTGGGATGAAAGATTGCCCTTCGTTACTTTTGAGTACAACACCGCGAAGTAGGATATAGCCGAGTTCACGCCGTTTTATCTGATGAAAGGGCATGAAGTCGAGACGGCATTTGATATATTTCCGATTCACCCTGAAGAAACCGAAGGTGACTACACCACTAGATTACTATCATGAGCAGAAGAATCTAGACAACTGGCGAGATTACGAACCTTGGAAGCACTAGAAAAAGATCAAAGGCGATATAACTTCAAATATCGAATAGTCTTCTATAAACCTGGAGACCTCGTATGGATTTCCACATCTATATGAAAAGTAGATTTGTCGGAAAAGTTACTTCGGCCCTTGTCAAATCCTACCACGACTAACTGAAGTAACATATCAAGTTCAAGACTTTGATACCAATTCGAGACGCCGACGGACAGTAGGTGTGGTGCATGTTCTTCGAACGAAGCCCTACTATAACCCCGATGCACAGATCCAGTTTCCAGATGATTCTACTGCTGACGAGTTTAATCTTAGACGAAGTGCATCCAGCTGCTGAAGAAAGTCGCAATTCTGTCAATCTCTTCAAGATCTAAGACACTCTCGCAGACAAGAGCCTTGCCACAAAATTGTTGAATAGCGAGGTGCTATTTTCCGAAGGAAGAACAATGCTACGAACATCGATGGCTCAGAGGTAAAGCACTCGTCTACAGAACAAGAGATCCCGGGTACAAAACCCAGTGCTGACTACATTTAATCATTTAATATTCGCGCTGTTTTGTTCTATAATTTATAGAACATTCCAGAATATTCTTTGTTTCCAGAGCAGTATTCATGAATGTTCTTATGTAATAAATAAACTCGTGTGTTATCAGCAAAGTGTAGCTGTTCTTAGTCTACTAATAATTTTCACTATTCACTTATTTATTGTGTGTGTTCAGTTCAGCCTACTTCAATATCAATTTATTCTGATAACGGAATTATATGCAAATTTTTACTTCCTGGTCAATATATTACTTCCGAAGATTTAATAGAGCAATTTTGCAGAACAGATAGAACCGAGAAATTTTCAGAAAAAAAATTAGAACCTTTTTGTAAGTTCATCTAAATCTTGGCAAGTAGATTGTGCTTCTGCCCTGAAAATTGAACCGATATGATGCATTTCTATATGCAAAAAAAATAAAATAAAAGTTTGGTGATACCCGCAATAGATATAATATGTTGACTTTTTGAACCATCTGTATGGAAAAAAAAATCACGAAACTATTTTACTATTTCGTTTAATGTGACAACTTCCCCACCCTCTACTGTATCTGGTAGTTTTTATATCACCCTAAATCAGTATTTTCGCGTTGTGTACGTTCAAGTTAGTGTCCAAATAATTCCACGGGAATACATCTAAATATGGGCGAATTCCATCTTTTTTTGTAGTCTCCAAGATTTCGTGGAATTCCTATCTTTGTCTAAATAACATCGCGCCTAATTCAATACATTACCTCTACTCCCGAACTTTATCATCGGTCCTTTTCTTCTGCTGTTTAACTGCAAATTTCGATGTCGTTCATGCTTTCATTCGGATGAATAGTAGTGGCCGCGATAGCTTAGTGGTCATGGTCGCGGACGGCAGTTTTCGTCGAGTCCTGATTAAATCTGTTGAGGCGAATATGTATTGTTGAATGTTTAAATTGATAGCGAGACCATTTACTAATGATATGATAAGTATAATAAAATAACTAAGTATGCTATTGTTGATTAATGTTATTAGTTCTTAAGCTCTTGGACCATAATGTTTGTATATCACACCTTGAGATATATTTAAGTACTGTATTTTTTATTTGAATTTAACCCTCAGGGTCTTATTTTCTTCAGGTAAATATGACGCCGAGGAACTCTAATGATCTTTTTCTTTCTGAGGTTTATTATCTTTGATTTACATGGCTGACACGTCCGCGGGATACCCTGGTGACCCTTCCCTGTTTTCTTATATTTTTTTTCAAACGTCAGTTGCACCTTTGTTTGGCGCAGCATAGTGATATCTGGCTCTTTTGCCATTAAACTTCATCACTAACACTCACCTTATCTATTTTCGACTCTCCTTGTCAGTGAATCAATGCTTTGCTCAAACAACAAATCCCATGCAAATAAATAATATAACTCATATTTAATAATATTTACATAACCTTTAGGATATCACGCTCTACATTGCAGGCCATATTTCTGAAATTGCTTTCAATATTTCATCTAAAACATTTCATAAAATGTAAAGAATACTCTTATCTCATGTAACAGTTCCAATCAATTGTTGCACTTTCATACATATTCAGTTATTTGTCACACCATTTAATGGACGTCAACTCCTCCACCCAACAATACTTAAATCTTATTGCAAGTACGAACGATATTGTGGAAATGCTGAATCAATTTCCGACACGGAGGCCATCTTATTTGAACTACTTTTGATATTGCACCTTCAAAAGATTTCATCACAACATATAGCTTTATGACGTAGCCATTTTTCTTGAAAAAATTGATATAGCATCAAATTCTCTGTTTAGTAACCTGAAGATTGTTAACGACATAGTTAAAAAAGATATAACTATTTTAAAAGCAAGCAACGTGTCGATGATATATTCACGAGCTGTTTCTTTAGGACTGCAGCCTTAGGAACTTACAGCCACACTTAGCAAAAAATCTCGCTATCTTGGTGATTAATGATTCAGATATGAAGTGCCAAACAGTTACGCATATGTTGAAAACAAAAAACTTTTAGGATATTCTAAAGTTAGATGGCTCGCTCGTGCAACTGCTATAGAGCGTGTTTTACAATTATTTGAGCCTATCTGTTCATATTTTTTAAGTTTAGACAGATGTCCAAAAATACTGGAATCTTTTTTTCAATTATAAATTATCAGATATATTAAATCTCCATTGAGCATAAATTGACACACTATTTAAAAATTATAGTCCAAGTTTTATACAGATATTCATAAAAATATCATGGGCTTAGTAAAATATTTAACTTGCAATTAATTTAAACATTAACTATATAAAAACTCAGTTATAAAAAAAATAATTCATCGTGGAAGTTATTATTGGGGCAAGAGTGCTTTATTTTAAATAATCACATAATTCAATATTGTCACAAATCCCATTGTTCAGAATAAATTTTATTGCTTTAATTGTAATTATATAAAAACGAATTAAGTACAGAAACAAAAATAATAAAGGTAAATAAATAGAAAATAAACCAAAATTTGAAAAGTATTGTGCTTCAACATCAAGAACAACATTTAATATACATAACTGATTTCAGAGTGAAAAAAAAAAAAAAAAAAAAAAAGAACAATAAAATTATTATAATTAATTAAATAGAATGAAACATAATTTTATACAAAAATGAATATTTTAAGTATCTATGATAAATCCAAAATATATTTTACATTTCAAAGAGAGTCCCTCTCTTTAAAAATAATACTTTTAAAAGTCTAATCTTTTATAATACTTATTTGTCCATCCATTTATATATGATTTATCTAGGTAAAGTACAAGAAAGAATGAAAAAAATAAATAATTAACAAGAATTTTCGACATTTTTATAACAAATTCTATATAATTAAACAAAAATCGTGATTAATTTTATTAAACATGTATAATTGCAAAACTCGACTAGAACATATTACTTTCAACAATCCAATTCATACTGAAGAGTTTAAACATTAAAAAATGGATAAAGCTGCCATATCATTCATGACAGAAAATAAGTAAGAAATAAATTAAGAATTTCAATAAAAATTTATCACGTAATTACAGTATAACAAATTAACACATGATTTAAAAATAATTATATTTAAAAAATTCAAATAGTTGTTGAAATTACTTTGGTGATAAAATGATAATGATATAAACATTATTATCATGCATAAAAACACACACAAACAGATTCTATATATAACATAATACAAACTTATAACTAAATATAATAGATAAATTTATAGTTATAAATAGGATAAAAAGAACAATTCAAAGACAACTGTTGAGTCTATTGAAACAAACATAACTTATGATTATCTGCAACAATGACGAATGTCTTTTATTAAAAATACTCAAATATATTTAAGTTAACTATGTTATTTAACTATACTTTAATATTTATAGTATAAATTATATATTAAAATTTGAAGTGTTTAAATTCAATAATTTTTGTATTCTATTTTAATGAAAATATCAATTAGATATGCCGAGAAAACTCACATTTTGCATAAGTTTTTCTTATTAACACAATATTTACTTTACTAAATGTGCAACATTTTTAGTCATTACACTTACTGACAAAGTCGCATTACAAAATTTTTACAATTTTCAGAATTATTCTGCCCATATTCATTTTATTATCTACTTTTGTTACTGATTGAAATAAAAAAAAAACAATTTTAAAATTTGCAGACAAATTTATTACATTAAATTTTTTAGTGACAACACTATTTTAAAACAATCTCTTTTCGTTTAAGATAGAAGTTTGCTAGATTGATTGAATGAATGTTTTACTTTAGAAGAAAAGAAAAAAATGTAGCAAATTAAATACTACAAATGAACAAGACAAAATGCATTTGAGTTTATCTGATGTTCTTTAAAAATAAACTTAAGTAACTCAACTTAATAATCTAATTTTAAACATTTACATTCAGTTTATGGTATCTGAAAATTAAAAGTAGGCATAAACACTGATGACAATGCATAGTCAAAAACTGGAAATTTCATTGAATGTTAAGACACCTTTAAAAGATGTTTATCAAGAGCTATTCAAGGATTTTCAAAACATTCCAACAATTCAAGAACAGTATTATGACTTTTGATATGCATATGTCAATTAATATTATGGAGATATATTTATTTCTAGTTTAAATCAACCATTTTACATGATAATCAATCCTTTCTGATTTAATCCTTCCTTTATTACATGAAACATATATTTAGATTAAATGAGGTTTGTTTAAAGTGAACATTACACAATTAACATAGAGTAGTGTACATCAAATTTGAAAATTTATATTTGCTTTTTTTTATCATTATGAAGACCATGACAGTTTCAATAATTTGGACCAGTCTGGTTTATTTTCAGCTTGTCTACAAAAACACAGATAAATATCTGAACCATACTAAAAAATTTTTTTTAAAAAAACTCAACTCATTATTATAATTAAATTACATTCCTTACTCTCAGTAAATTTTATGATAAATATAAAAATGACATAGAAAACAAATTTAATCTTATTAATACTTGAAGTAACTGTGAAACATCAATGATTCAAATGAATCTAACAATTATTAAATATGAATTCATATTATATTTCTTTTTTACTTTAAAAATAACTCAGACAATCATATGTAACTTGTTAAATTAAGGAGTAACAATATTTTATCAAAAAGCTTCAATCAACAAACACACTTGTCTACAAATTGTGAAACATAATTTCTGTATCAAAAAGTTAAAAGATTTTGATTCTTTTCATCCAATATATTTTTGAAACTATTAAAAGCTATATGAAACTGTACAGTAAAACCTTGTTAAATCAGACACCTTTTGTCTGCAAAAAGATTCAAAAAAGTTTTGAGAAATATTCTGCAAATTTTCATGATAGCATTTATTCTTATCCTTGTAATTTTGAAAAAAAAAATATTTTCATTACTGAAATCTATGAAAGTACGACAGAAAACAACAAATCAACAAATCTTTAGTTGCAGCTCATATCACTAGAGATAAATGGTATACAATGCTACATTGTCTAAATGGAAAATACAATAAAAAAGCTTTAAGTACATTTTTATTTGTTCACAAAGTAGATATCTTTATCTTTTGTAAATATGATTTGTATTCGATTTGTTCAATATAAAGATATATTTTATTTTATTTCGTTTTCTTTTTTCATGTCTCCAACTAACACAGATTTCTCATTCCAACTAATCTGACTTAACAAGGTTTTACTGTATATCACAGCAATGTTATCTATTTAGGAAACGTTAAAAGAGCTACAATAAGTAGTGCAGAGGTTTTAAAATATTTTTACTAAAATATGCCTGTAATAAATTCAGGGTAAAAAAATTTTCATACAGGATATACTTCTATTTTTATATACAATATTAATGATAAAAGTATTTTACAAAAAATCTATAGAAAATAATTATGGTATTAGCATTTCAATCTTTATAAAATTTACTTGACAGTAGTTTTATAACATTCATATATTTCAATCAAATGAGCCTTTTCACTTGACAAAGTTACCAATTGAATGAATGAAAATTTGTATGCAACTATGAAATATATGCATACTAAAAAATTAGATACATTAGTGAGTTCATATGGTAATAATACAAGTGATTATGAGCAGCATTTAAATGTTAATAAAAACAACATTTAATGACATCACATTCACAATTCTGAAAACGTTTGCAGTAATATAAGTGCATCCAGTGCTTTAATACTGATATTTAATGACCCAATAACAGTGTTTGTGTCCCTTGCATCATAAACTATAAAAACAAGGATACAAATATATCTAGCATTTGAATAACAATCATAAAATACTTAAATGTATTCAAACTAAAGGGCTGAACTATAATAAAACTAAAATTTCCAAAAAATAAATAAATGAAACAGACTGGTGAAGCTGAATAATCGAATAAAGAAGCTTAATAATAAAGATAAAATGAGTTTAATAATTAAAGATAAATACTTACTCAAAATATCTTCTTGAATTTTGTCTTGCTTGTTATATAAAATCTAAATATATGAAAGAAAAAAAATCATTCAACAGAGTTAATATTGTAGTTAAAGAGAAGAGAAAAAAATACCAAGTTAGTTATGCAATTAAAAAAAATACTTGAAGTAACAAGATAAAAAAAAAGATGCTACTGAAAACAATGTTTACTAAATAAAACTAAGATTTAAGTTTTTTTAAAAAAATATTTTAGTTCATATTTTGTGATATTAGATCTTACAGTATTTAAAAACTGAAATACTTTCAAAACTTTTTCTTAAAATTTCAATTAAATTACAATACTATAATTTTGACTATTTTTCACTAGAACTTAAGTTGTAACTGAAAAGTAAGTTTTGAATAATCAGGCTATAATTGACTGTAACTGCTTAAATTAATATATAAATCAATAGATGTGTTACTCATATAATTTTCTCTGTTTAAAATCCTAAATACCATTATTCTGAAATTACCTCAGACAAATCTACTGATCCATATCCAATATCTTCACAATCCAAACTTTGTTCATCAGGCAAAGGTTCACTGACAACAGTAAATCTTATCCTATGTAATTAAAATATATTACTTATTTCTACAATTCAAAATAGCAATAATTCTACAAATTGTTATGGAAATGGTGTTATATATATTTTTTTCAAAATCCAGTTACAATAAATATGCGAAGAAAAATTATCAGTAATAACATACAAACTAGCTTCTGGTGAATCAGATGTTAACATTTTAGAAAGCAAATTCCACTTTTCCAGGTCCTTTAGGTTTAAAGTCAATGCTAAAGAGAGATATCAAAAATAAAAAAAATCAATGCATTCATTATTATTGTGATTTTATGTAATGAGATGCAGTCAATAATTTAAGAGAAATTACTTTATCACATATACACATTTTACACCCCCCCCCCCTCCAAAAAAAAAAAAAATCTAAGCAGCTCACATACACTATTAAGAGGACAATTAAATCTGTTATTAGAAATAGTTCACAATACATTATTTACAATAACACCTGTGATATTGAATTGACAAAAATAAAAGTTTGAGTTTTAAATATAGAATACATCATACTCTTAAAATACTTCAATTACTGCCAAATGTTGTTTTTTTAAACTTTCCTGAGAAACCTTCTAAAAAACATAAGCCAATAATGTATTTATTACAAATGCTACAATTATTGCTGTAAAAATGGTTAATATATACCATATTTAAAAGATTAAAGAAACCCTTAACAAAGGTTTACATATTTCCCCTGACAATCATTCCTTATTTAGAAAGATAAGTGTTTTCTTGTTTTTTCTACAAAAGCTTCTGTTGCATGATGGAAAAAAAAATGAAATATTTTGACAAAAAAAAAAAAAAAAAAGTGATAAGCAATTAATTTCTGATAATTTGAAATACTTCATTATATAAAAAGGGCATCTAAATTAATTTGTTACATTCTTTTACTTTAAAAATAACTAATTATATGTAATACAATTCAGAAGTTTTTTTTTTTCCTTTCAAAGCAGCATCTTACTTTTTTCAAAGTTGAAGACAATCTTTTCAGGAGGTTCTTTTTTGGGCAGAGAAAAGGGAGTTTCTAGTTCTTCTAAAGGATAATCTAAAAATCTGTATTCAACATAAAGTAGCTTTATCAAAGGATCTTGCAATACAGCAGCATCAGCTCTCAGTTGTAAATGGGATACATGGATTACAATAGTAGGGACCTAAACAAATAATTTCTTGCATATTTGATAAATAATAATACAATACTGAAACTAATAATAAGATATAAATTTTAATTCAAGTTATTTAGAATGCAATTTTTATAGCAAACCAAATAATTTGAATTAAAATACTGTACAAGAAATAATGCCTGTTTTACAGCAGTTATTATACTTTAAATTACACCTCTTATTTTATAACATTTAAATTAACATTGTTTTGAATAAAAAAAATTAACACTTTTTAAATTAACTTTATAAAAAAAATTGCAATTTTAATAAAATTTTGCAACTTTCCAAAATAAAAGTTGTTTTTTTTTTTACAATTATTTTAGAAGTGAAAATTGTGTGCAGACAGTAAAAATTATAACCAAAGAATGGGGAAGAAGGGGCGACTTCTATTAGACATAGAGAGTTTAATGCAATATAGATGAAATTAGCAGGTTGATACAAGCAGATTTTTTTTTTTTTGCTTATACAACGAAAAGAGTTATAAATCAAAGTAAAAAGAAATTATTATATAAGAAAAAAATAAAAAAAATACAAATTTATAATTATTATAAATATAATAATTATCCTTATTTATTTTTTACTTGAGCAGTTGATCGTTTTGGTCCATAAACAGAATAGTCATCACTTTCAGAATCTGAATTTTCGTAAGATAAATCTTGTTTTTCTTGGTCAGTTGTTTCTAAATACAGAATAAATGAATCATATAATATAAAAATAATAATAGAAAATATTTTTGTGTTCAATAATAATAAAAAAACTATACATCCATGAAATACATTTTGTACATTTTTATAGCAGTAAAATTTATTCGGATCTTACAATTTTTTTTCTTTTTTTTTAAAAAAGAAATCTATAATTCTTTTTGTTTCATGAAAACTGATGAATTAAAATGATCTATTAAATTTTTGTAATATTTAAAAATGTTTCAGCTGTAAACCTCACTTATTGGCATTCAGCAACCAAAGTTTACCTAATAATTTTTTACAAACTAAATAGCATCAATTGAAATACAAAGCTGTATATATATATATATATTATTGAAGTACAAAACCATATTTGTTTTTCTCAAAAATATAATCAATGATTCCACAAAGTATATAAAATGTCTTATTTTGAAAAATCTTCAAATATGCTACAATTAGTACATTTGTGAAATAAAAAAAATAGCTGATTTACACACAGGATAAAAACTGGAATGTTTGAATCTGTGGTTTATGTTCATCAAAAGTGAAAATGAATATCACCAATAAGAATAAAAGAGAAAAATTTGAAAAATATAGATAATTGAATTTTTTTATTGATTATGAAGGTTGTAGAATAAGAACTCTGAAACGAAACTTAGTTTAGTTTAGTTTTTATTAACATCGCACTAGAAGCAACACGAGGGCTATTAATGACGGACCTCGTAATTTTGAACCACGGTCAAGTGACGAGGACGAAACGTGTTTCTGAAACTAAAACATGACATACAAGGATATTAGAAGACATTAAATATGCAGAGATGTATAAAACAATTAAGAGAGACCAAGTAAAAAAAAATAAAAGTTAGAAACATGAATTTCAATTTACAAAATTAAAATTCTTGTTACTAAGAATTTAAATTTAGAGACAAGAATTTTGTGCACATAGGTAATGAATCTAGTAGAATAGAGCCCATTTTTAAAGACAGGGATTTATTAAAAATATGGCCAAAAGATGGCACTGCTATCATGTAGATCTGCTGAATGGTAGATGCATTATGAATACAAGGTAAATTTTCACCTATGAAGAAAAAGGAAAAGTTGTTTGAATAAAGTTATGTGATAAAATTTTATGTCTGTTATATGATAAAATTTTACAGCAACCAAAACATTTTAAATGCTGTAACAAGCTTTTGGAAAAGATGTTATGAGTCATGAGCAAATATATTCAAATAGTACAAACAGTTAAAGAATGGGAGGGAGGATGTGTTAGATGCTTTTCGTGCAGGACGTTTTTCAACATCAACTACTGGGAAAATGGTAAACACAATTCATATGATTTTACTCAAGAATAATCTAAACACTTTGCAACAATTGGCACAGTACCTAGACAAATCATTGTAACTTTACTGTTTGGAAATGCATCACATGTAGTCGTGAGATTTAGACTTTTAGTACCAAAACAAGAGTAGCATAGAATGACAGAGTGTAAGAAATTGAAAGAATGGCACAGGACTGAAAATGATGAATTTTTGAAGACAATTATAACAGATGATGATATATGGCTATACCATTTTGACTCTATAATCAAAAAACAAAGAGTGCAATGGAATAATATTTCCTCTGCAATCATAAAGAAGGCTAAAGTCATGAAATCAGCAGGTAAGCAGATGATAACTGTGAGGGATTGTGCACACACAAACAGGATTGTGCATACACAAACATTTAAAGCAGAAAATAATGTAAATGGGTCTTGCCAAGTACAAGTCTTAAGGAAATTGTGGAACCCTGCACAGTGCAAATGAATCAAATAGAATGCATTCAAGTTACATCAGTTCTTCCAATTTATTAATTTCTTGAATGAAAAAAGAAGTCCAATTAATTTCCTATGAGCCCTACAGAATTGATTTTGCCCTCTGCAGTGTCTGACTATTTCCAGAACTTAAAAAGTTGTTGTGAGGGCAACATTTTTCAGACAATACTTATTACCTTCAAAGCAACAAAGGCAGTTTTAAAGAGGTTATCTTCAAATGGTCTTATGTTTGTCTTCAAAATGTGTATGACTAGATGGAATATGTGCTTCACATGGGTAGGATCTTACTTTGATAAACATGTTAATTTGGATAGATTAACAATATATTTGCTAAGTAATTATTTTTGTCTCATTACTTTTTGATCAACCCTCGTACTTCAAAACTATTAAACAAAAATATTTATTAAAGGTATAAATGCAAAAATATTTATTTACAAGTCCATATGCTCCAAAAAGTTTATAACTAAATTTTTGGAGGAAAAAAGTTAATGAAAAATATATTGAAAAAAAAGTAATAATTCAATGGATAGCAATAAAATATAATATTGAACACTTAGTTTGTTGTAGAAGAGTCATGATACAAATATCAGAATTACAAGTTCTATTCTTAAAAAATTAAAAATATTTTTCTTTTACACACAAACACTTTAAACTAATGATAATTATATTTAACTGAAATTAAACTATTTGCATAATATTAGCAAAACTTATACTCATCAATTAAAACAATGTAATTTTTTAAAGTAAATATATGAGGATAATCAAAATGGGTGTACCCATAATATATAAATAATAATAAATACACATTTAGCCAATGCAGAATATAAAAAGAAACTATCACAGCTCTCATTATTACAAATATGTCATGAAATCAAGAGATATAAATAATTATGCAAATAAAATGTTAATCACCAATAATATTTTTTTCCCCAGCAAACTATTTTTATTATAAGAATACTAAATACATACCTTCATATGAAGCTTTCTTCTCAGTATCTGACATAACATCAGACCAATCTTCCTATAATGAAATATTTTTATTTTACATACTTTTTAATAAACTGGCATGTAAGTTTTCTATATATTAAAATAAGAAGTAATGGTAAAGGTACACACTGCTTTAATAATATAAGAAGATTGAAACAAAGATAAAACTTGACAATGTATATTTTACCTCTTGATTTTGATTTTTTTCAGAGTGGTTTTCAATTCTTGAAGGTTGATTTTGAACTGTAAATACATATTTAAATATTACCCTTTAATAATTTCTCATAAAACATAACTAAAAGATTGAATACAACACAATAACGTAAATTTTAATAAAAAACAATACAAAATTAAGATAAATTTACTGTAAGCAATAATAAGATTTTTATATTACTTGTTGAGGAGGAAAACAGCTCAACTGACTAAAAAAAATCATAAACTTTTTAAGCATATAAGAAGAAGAGCAATAAATAAGTAAAAAAAAGATATAAACAAAAAAAAAAAAACAGCAAAAAGTTTGCAATGTTAGTAAGATAATTATTCTTCAAAATTTTTAATGAACTACAATGTGGGGGAAAAAAAGAATGTACACATATTATAAATTAGTAACTTTTTTACAGAAAAGATGATTATTTTCTAGCTTTCAGTTATTTAAACTGAAACACATATAAAAATTACATACTAGAATTCTGGATCATTCTCTTTGCTGGTAATGGCGTGAACTGATTTTCATGATGAACAGGTGATGAATCCAGGCTCAAATGTGAACTACTGTCACCATTCTAAATAATAATAATAAAAAAAATAACAAAAAAATTCATAATAGAATAAGAAATAGCATTATTCCTAAGAATTAGACAAAAAATATTTCAAAAGTGTAACTAACATCAGTTTTATATTTATTAAAATTTGTCAGTAGTTTTTATTTGCATGAAAAGACCCTTAAAGCATATTTTCAGAATTAAAATTTTAAATTGACTTTTATTACGTGAGTTTTTAAAATTACTTCATCATGAATATATATGTATATAATATGAAAATTACACAAAATTATGCATAAGGTTCACATATAAAGGCTAAGAAGGAGTGATAGAAAAAAATTAAAAAACTAAAATTCTCATATAAAAGTTTTTATTTGAGGAATAATAGGATTAAATGAGAAAGCTCAATCATTTATAAATATGAGATGTGTAATTCAATTTTAAACTTCTAAATTTTATATTTAATATAACTTATAAAATAAGATTCTAACTTTTGGAGGATTACTGAGTACATATGCAAAAATAAAATTATGTGACAACTCCTGAATTAAATAACTATTAAAATTATGTAAGTTTTGCCCATACAATTTTCAGATGCAATACAAACAAATTAAGTTTTGACAAAGTCAATTTATGATAATTTGCATGTACAATTTAAGACACTACTTTTAAAACATTGGAATAATTATTAAATTGAAATTAAAAATTACAGTCGTTTACATTAAACTTCTTTTTGCAGATGAAATTCCATGCAAATTATAGGATCTTTGTTATGGTTTTATGTTTCATTTATATCAGTGACTTATATATCAAATTTTAATTAAAAAGAAACTTTCATTATTTTAAGATATTGTATTTGGAAAAACGTGAGTACTACTTTAAGTAAACAATTTTATAACAAATCATTGACTGAAATTAAGTTCAAAAAAGAAAATTTTTTAAATTCTAGATCAATGGAATGTATATTTGTCTAAGCAATTTTGGTTGAAATAGTGTTCCCAATGAATGAGCTTGTTTAACATATTGACTGCCAGTCACTAGTGATTGGATTGATAGTTTATGCCTTAACATGGAAATAGATTGTACCCAGATGCCAACATATTTATTATAGGAAATATGATTCATAAATAGTAATAAAAGATAATTATGAGATACCTAAGTATTATTTAAGCCTTTCATTAAAGAATTTCTTAACTATGAGCCAACGTGGGGTTGGCACTACATATCAAACTCTTACCCAGATGCCACATTACATGCTGGCATGTGGCATGGAAAAAGTGAACCTAAATAAGAAAAATAAGTGACAGTATGCATTATTTTTAAATAAATCTGTATTATAAACACGTATACATATTATAAATGAATTTATTTCAAGAAAATTATAATGGTAGTGTCTTTCCTACCTATCATCAATATAATTCATATCATATTATTTTCAATAAAAAATAAAATATTAATTTCAAAACCAAGATTATTTATAGTAAGTTTCTAATCATCACTCCAAGCCAATACCAACAGAAATACCCTACATACAGTGCTAAATAATTTGAAGAATGATCAATCAGAAGAAAAGTTTCCTGTGCCAGTGTGTGTGTGACTAGCTACTGAGACATGACCCCCATATCCCGCACGAGAGTAATTGGCATATTTTTGATGGAACCACATTTCGTGCTGAGCGGGATCGGCAGTCAATGTGTTAAAAAAATTATTGAACTTTTTTTTTAAATATGCAGAATATCTCAGCATATTTACAAAATCATATTAAGTTTCCAAACAGACAGATTAAAAATATTAAGAACTTTAAAAAATGCAATACAAAGAAAGTAAAATTTGTAGATTTGCTGCTTTATCAAATATATAAAAAGCTAAAAAAAAAAAAAAAAAAAAAAAAAAAACTTTATTTAATTAATTAGGTCTTTTTAAAAACTGAAATATTGCTTTCTGTTCCTCAATATTAAAAACCTATGGTAATTCTGATTGTGGAAGATAATATTAAACAAATAACGCATATTATATTAAATAGTTTACACTATACGTTAGATTATTTTTTCTCTGAGAATCACCGTAGCATTTTAGAAAATATGCCCTATTTTCAGTAGTATAACATAGGTATTTTGACAAATTTTATGATGATGACAGTTAGGAGAATCAGCAGTTTTCAAACAGTATTGCAATCAAATGAAAAAAAAGGCTGCTTTTAACTTCCAATTATTTTTGAAAATGTCACCTTCCTTTGGTTGTGCTGCAGAAAGCTCAGTGGTTTTAAATAGTCTTTAAAGAATTATTTATAGTACATTAAGGAAATATTTTCAAATAATTTCCAGTATAATTCTCTCCTAAACTATTATATAATTCTCTGTAACATTGAATTGACACTGTACTTGAAATTTTAATTTTATACCATTGTCTCATGCTTAAAAATTTTCTGTCACGGCTGGATTCTTCTCCCAAGCTGGAAAAACTATCACTAAGCTCTTCAATAGATTTAATATTTGATAAAAAAAATCAAAATCATTTCGGAAAACATATTCATCTTCAGACTTATGTACGAGGGTGGTTCAAAAAGTACTTGCCATTGAAGAAAGATGGTATCATTAAGGTAATTTGTTATTACCTTCTGGTGCTGCTATCTATTAAATGTAGCTGAAACAAATCTGACATTGATTCATAAACTAATTTTGATTATGTAGTCATTTGCTGTCAAATCACAATTTGATTGCCACCATGTTGAGTTGTCCATATCGATGAGATTTGGATTCATCATTATGCACAAGTAATCAAGTAAAAAAAAAAGCATTGGATTGATTCCAGTGAATCTTTCCCAAAAATGGCAAAGATGATCTCATCAACTGCAAAAATTATGACAAAGAATTTTTGAGGTGTGAAAAACGTCATGATGCTTACTAAAAACAAACCATTTTCGATGCTATGAGCACTATCTCTTGGATTTACTCAGGAGTTACTAAACAACTCTCATAGCTTTAACTTTTGAACCATTTCAGTAACTAACTCCAGTGAAACTGTACATGAAAAAGTTACTAGATTAACAGCAATTAGATCAGCACGATTTTCTCTCATTATGCAAAAAATTTAATAGTACCTGTACAACACACTATACGCAGTGAAGTTAACTAAATTTTGTGAGAAAATACAATTTGTAAGCAGTTTAAAATAATATTGGCAATTTAACTCATATCATCAGCGAGCTTTCAGGGAAAAACTTCAGTACATAAGAAGGGCTCGATTGCAATAATTTCGTTCAGAATTCATGCAAGCTGAACAATTTTGTGCACATTATGATGCATGATTATAATGTGAGCAGAGATCCTTGATGACCATCAAAGGGTTAAATAAAGATAAATTATTGTTTAAAACTAAGATTTTAGATTATTTGTATGAAATAAAACAATCTATTTAGATTAAATTAAATTACTTAAAATCTATAAATACTGAAAATAACCAATTACTAAGTTAAATAACATCTAATATAAATAAAAATAAACCAAATAAATAAAAACGCATATACTAACTGAAGTATCATACTTCTTCATTGTAAATGATGATGTTAATACATTAGATGGAATACTTTTTCTAGGTTTTGGCACAGGTGGTGTCATAACTGAGACATCCATAACAGGTTCATGAATAGCAGTCATTTCTTCATCTGAGCTTGATAATGATGAAGTAGTTGCTGGTGGAACGAATGAAAATGATTCCTAAAATTAATATAAGGATAGGTATACACGTGTTTAATATTTAAAATACATGAATGAAAAGCATATAAATGGAAAAGCAATTTTTTAGAACAGGGAACCAAATAACAATGACTACAAAAAAAACTATTTTTTTTTAATGTTCACAGAAATAAAATGCACCTCCTTCATTTTATTGTAAGGCAAAGTATCAGGAGCTACAGAATAATCAAACTGCCAATAAATCAAAATTTCAATAGCGCCACATCCAGTTTTTCCACCCTAAAATTAAAAAAAGAAACATGATTGAAGATGAAATATCTTTTTTTAAAAAAAAGAGAGAAAGAGAGAGTATTACATTAAAATCAAAAAGTCAAAAGCTAATTACTCCATTACAATATCAAAAACCAACTTCATGTTGATGAATACCATAAATACAATAAAGGCATTGAAAACTTATTTTACCAAGTATGTTAATAAATGAGAGTTCCAATTCTTATGACTTCAATTATATATATATATATATAATTCAAACTTATAGATATGTCATTCTTATATAAATTCTTGTATTATGACTTTAATTATCGATTGAAAGGTTTGAATTTTTGCTTACACCCTGAGTTGTGAACTTCTATTTTTTTCTGATATTTTTGCTCTCCTAAATCAAAAGAAAATGCATGCAGCTTTTATCAGAAAGAAGACAAGAACAAGTAATCAGAAAAGGTTATCTGAAGAGAAAGATGATTTATAATGCTCTTTAAGGCATCTTTAAGCATTTTTTTTAAATAAAAAAACAAATAAAAGCATCATTTGATTATAAAATATAACCCAGCAAAAATTTCTTAAATTTATGTTGCCTTTGTATCAGATTGGTTAAATTTTTTATTAAGTAATTAAAAATCATAAATCATTTCTAATAAAAGCAAATATAGCAAGCATATATAATTTTTCTATGAAAAATTCTATAGTAGCAATTCGAAAATGTATCATTACAGTAAGAGGATGAAATAACAAAAATACAATGAAAATATGTAACATTTTGTACCGTAACTCTATAAGCATTGAAAACATGTTATGTGACATAAAATTTAAAGCATAAATATCATAATTATATGTAATTTAAGATATTACTTAAATTGAATTATCCAATAATTTTCCATCACCTAAAGAAACATTCTAATCACTGATTGTAATTGATGATCAATCTTGAGTTTATTCCACACACTGTATCATTGAGATATGAATCCCATTAATTTTTATGTAATATGAAAATCTGTATCACATACTTTTTTTTCTAGAATTTACAAGGATACCTTGAAGATACCTTTTCATGCACAAGGATACCTTGAAGATTATAGCAATTTCAGCAAAAGAGAATCTAAATAGTGTTATTCTTAAGATATAATTTATAAATATTTTCAATATTTTCACTTGAGAGTCATTTTAAACCAATACTCTACTCTTTCTTTTTCAAACAGTTAGTTCAAATTTAAATTTTAAGCATTTTCTAGTAAGAACAATTCTTCTAGACATTCTCATGCAGCATTTAAAAAAGAAATTGATCTCTGATCGAAAAAGAAGCACCCAAAGATTTACAGTAATAATAATTAAAGTATCTCTAAAATTCATTTATAACACTCTTAATTTTTGCATGATTATCACAGCATTAAAGGTATAATAGTAACAGCAAAAAGGAATGAAAATAAATTTTTAAACCTCCATCAGAAAGCTAATAAAAATTGATTCTTATATTTTAATACAGAATGTAACAAAAAATTAAATTACAAATTTTTAAGCAAATCATTTGCATTTTTTTGATACAAAAGTCATCAATTATCTGGATACTCAAAATTACTAATTGAATAAAAATCATAAAAATGCATCTTTCTGAAATTATCTATCGAGGAAAAATCTTACAAACAATAAAGTTAATATTTTCAAAATGATCCATGTATGACATAAAAAAACACAATAGGTATTTCAGTAAAATTTTTAGTGGTTTAAGAGAGGAACATATTTTATGAAAAATATGGCAATTAGGGTTACATCAAAAATTACAGATAAAAGATATTACAAGGAATCAATAAAAATTAAAATATTTATCAATTTAAACTTCATTAATTTCTTCACAAAACATTTATGAAAACATTAATAAATCCAATGAAGGCATTATGATATGAAAATAAACACATTTTTGTTTAACTACATATATATAGTTTTAATTGCATCAACTTAACCCATTTGCTCCCAGCGTATCACAGGCGATATGCTCGTGTTGGCTCTCCAGTGCCCAGCGTATCATGGGCGATACGCTCCGTGAGTGTCTTCTATGGCCCAACATATAGATATAAATAGAGATACGCTTGATGGGAACGTTTTATTTGATTTTTTTAATGGTGTTACAATACCACAAAATCTATATAGATAAGTTATTTGGAGTGTTGACCTTGGTGATATGGGCTTGGATTTCACTTCTGGCTACCAAGAGGGGGGTAATTGTTAAAAGCACATGTTGTGGCACAGCTCTTTAAATGTTATGGCATGATTTAAAGGGTGCACTTGCTTATGGTTAGCTTTTTTCTTTCTTGCTTGCTTCTTAGAAGTTTGAAGGAGAATTTATGGCCCTTTATAGGGGTTAGGGCTTTTGTAGCAGATGTTCTCAGCTGTTAGTTTCATTCGGTCGGTTTTTATTTGTAGCGACAATCTTGATGAAAAGAAAGCATTTATCTGATACTGAGATTTGGGAACTAATGAATGAATCTGACAATAATTTTACGGAAAATAATCCAAATTTGTACATCGACATTAAAGTAAAAAAAAAAAAAAAAAAAAAAAAAAAAGGACGAAGATATACCCTTTATTCAAAATCTAGTGTGAAGCGTCAAAATATGTATATAAGACATGTCACATTGGACTATGCATTGAATTTTTTTTATAAATATACCATACAGCAAAATAAGATTTATTTTTTATATCTATATGTTCCATGTAATGGTACATCATTACACCATGAAATTTGTATAACATATGTAAATATATTTTGCATTTTCTTAAGAGTATGATTTTTTATGTATAAAAAATTCAATTTTAGATGAAATTTTTTTTTCTTTTGTATAAATTAAGTTTAATGCATTTTAAATAATATATGTAAATATCAAAATATTTTAATAAATAGCCGATTATAGAGGAATTTTTTTCACGAATTAGGATTAATATCTAAAACACTCTGGGCACGGTGTGACACTCCGCGGTAAGAAGCCATGGGCCCAGAGAAGCACTTCTTTTTTTCCCTCTGGTAGCGAAAGGGTTAATAAGTTAACGAGTCGGTTGAGTTATACTAAGTCTATTCATAAAATGTAACAAGTAATCTCTATATATGATAAAATAACAACGTAAAATACATGAGTACATAACACTTTCTTCAGTATTTAGTTTCAGAAAATGCAAAGACTAACTTTTTGTAATTCAAAAATTCCTTTTATTGGCTTATTTTGAACAAGAGGTTGAAGAGGTATAGATGCTTGACCAATATGGTTAGAAATATCAGGATCATTATCATCAAACACATACACATATAAGTTCTGAAAAATTATAAAAATAATTTATACAATTATGAATATACAGTATGAAAAAAGGCTATATATATATATATATATATATATTACATAATTAAAATAAACATTAAATGTTGATTACCTCAGTCATGATATATTTTTCTAATGTAGGGTCAACAAAGAGAGAAAATATGTGATGATCAGAGTATTCTGGATTATTTGAAGAAGGAATAATGGCAGTATCTTGGTCCGGTAAATCATAAAATTTATATACACAAAAGGTGGTTGGTTGTACATCTGAAAAATAAATAGGGGAAAAAAATTCTTATATTAAAAAATAAATACAAATATATTTTTTTGAGAAAGAAAACTTTTATGGATATTTTTAATTAAATATACACAGAGATGTTATATTTTATACAAGTCTTGCATTTAAGTTTTAAGAAATTTTAGAAATTGAACTATCACAATTTTTCTTTTGTTTTATTTGAAATTGGAGATTAATGATTCGTTAAGTCAATTTTTTTTTAAATATTACTTCTCTGAAAGACTATAGAGCTAAAGAAGTTGTCCATGTATAATTATTTTCTTTGATCCTAAATATTTAAATAATTAACATAAAATGAGTAAAAATATATGCTTCAAGAATTAAATGTTTATAAATAAATTCAGTTTTAAATTAGATATTGACGGCAACATAATGCAATCTTCTCGTATATGATATGTCTAATGCCTAAATCTGAAACTTCTATCTTTAAAATTTTATATGTGAACTTAATAATAAATATTTATCAGTTTTTCTAATGAAGTATATGGCATGAAGGTTATTGGCTTTAATTTTAAACTGGTCATATGACAGGGATGAGGTCTGAAGTTGACATGCCACTTTTAAAATCTCCTTACCAAGCTAAATAAGGACTTTGAGACTCAGTTGGCTAAAATACAACAGAGCAGCCTCATTATTCTGCATAGTAGTCTTAAATGAAAATAAAATTTGAACCAGAAACTGAATGTGAAAATCAGTAACCCAGAATCAAAGAGTAGTTTAATGGTGATTTTACCAAAGACTAATCAGTGACTCAGAAGGTGATTACTAATAGACCATCAACAGCACCTTATGGCTAGCTATATAGTTACCCAATTAATAATGATGATATTGATCTGAAATTAATGTGTACAAGTTCAAAAAGGAGCACAAAACTAATTTATTTATAAAACACTCAAAAAGTATTAAGGCAATGAACAACTGAAAAGGATATTGAGGAAGCAAGACATTTTCTAAAAACATATCAGATAACATAAAAAGAAATTGAAGTCTTTATACTGAAGAAGTCACTCTATTAATATATAATCATTGACTACTTCAATGAAAATGATTTTAATACTCATCTATTGCATTCGCATAAATATATATCACATATAATTTCACATCATAAATATTTTTTTGGAAACAAAGATTTTATATGTGGAAACCATAAATTGGCATTCACTATCTTTCAGGGATTTTTGAATTAGTAGAGGCAATACTGGGGGTGGGGGTGCATAATTTTCATCAAATTAAACAAGACTATTAATCACAAAATTATTACCAAAATTAAAAATACAATCAAACTATTATTAATAATAGATCATAGATGGGGTCTTACACTTAATTATAAAATTACTTTTGTATGACTTTTTCCTCTTTTATTAATCAATGGTTCTTCATTGCAATTTATATCAAGGGGCATTGAAGGTATTTTTACAAATAGGTTACTTTTAATTCTTTACCATATAGCCTCAACCAAAACTGTAACTTTACACCTTGTCATGATACAAATCAAGAACATTGTTATTATGTTGTAAACTGTGAGTTTGTTTAGCACCATTCTCTTATTAACACGCAGATTAAATCTTAAGAACCACAAAAAATGAATTTATGTTGCTATTACTTAAAAGAATACAAAAAATTATTTCAGTTACATTTTGAAATTTTCTAATTTCCCACATAAATTTATTATATGCTTGCACATCATCATTGAATATTCTTAATACCAGTGAATTTTTTTAGGTGCAAATATTAGGATAAATAATTTTTATATAGTTCTATCGAAAGATTGTATTAGAACTTTTCCATGGAAAAAAAAAAGGCTTTACTTTGTTCTATGAAGTAATGCATGTTTTGATGTTTTCAAGAGTTCAGTTATTTATAATATTTCCCCAGGATTTAAAATGTGAGGAAAGGTAATGAACAAAACAAATTTTAATATTCTTTCAAATAAAATTAAGAAAATCTTTAACAAATTTTGCTGTCATTCTTCTTCTTCTTCTTTTTATTCAAACTGCTTAAACAAAAATACATTGGTATTTTTAATTTAACTAAAAACTATAATATATTTATACTCTAATTTTATTTAAAAATAAAATAATAAAAAGGAAGAAAATAATACCTTTCTGTTTCGGCTTGAGGTTTATGCCTCTAAGAATTTTCACATGTAACTCATTAACATATGAATTCTTATCATGTGGTTGTGTTAATAAATTTACAGCAGCAGTAGATATTCCTTTATTTGAATGAATATACTTCAGAGCTTTAATTCTTTCCTTAAAAAGTAATGATATTTTTAAAAATCAAAAATAAAGGACAAGCAAACTTATAGAACCTGATTAAAGATTTTTATGTAAAAAAAATCAAAGTAATATTTAAAACAATACAACTACATACAAACATGAAATCCTTTTTGCCAGATAAAGAGGAATATTTTATTTTGTAACTTCATAACATTACTGAATCTCAAAAATAAGCAAAGATACTTAAGATTTAGCTGACGTTCTTTTGCAGCAATAAATGCTTCTTGCACAATTGCTTATTCAATAATAGCAAGAAAAACAATGGAATAATTTCTAATATGATAAGAAAAGACATGAATGCATTTTTTTAAAAAAATGAAATATAATTATTTAATATTATATTTGGATATAATGTAATTTTATATAAACACCAGTCATTTAATAGTATTAAATAATTTCTCTAAAAATCTACTTTTTAACAAAGAAATTATACAAGATTTCATTCCCAATGCTTATACAATTTCTCAACTCTATTTAAAGTGCTATTTTTCAATAAGATACATACTATATTTCTTTTGTAATGTAAAAAAAATCATGTATACGACAATTTTAATAGAAATTTAGTGTTGAAAATAAAAAATGTACCTTGAAAAATTTTAATGCATCTTCCACTGGAATTTTCAGTTGAATCCAATAATCAATTATCCCAAATTCAACATTTTTTTCTTCATTTGTACCTAAAAGAGCATTCAAAAACTTTGTAAACTGAAAATCAAAATGCATGAAAATTTATAAAAATAAAACATTGTAGGATTATATAATATTCAAAATAGTTATCCAATTAATTTCCAAATTCATCCATATATTTTGTATTTAAATATTTATAATTAATATGATAACCAAATGCTACACTGTGATATATGAACCAAATGCTACACTGTGATATATGAACCAAATGCTACACTGTGATAATGACTATATGAATTAAACCTACATAATTTTTTTTTTTTTTTGTGTTTTAAATTTATTAAACAAGACAGCAGTTAAATTGTTACAAATGAACAAAAACTGTTCTTATTTTAATTTTTTGTCTTTATTTTGGTAGACTTTACATTAGAATAACAGCTAAATCATCTGAGTAAAATAAATTTTATTTCGATTTAAATTGAATTTTAATTTATTAAATTAGATTTTATTATGATTTATCTAAAAATAATTACAATAGCCTATTTTATTAATTTTTATGGCAAACAAATTGCTCTAGGACATAAATATAATTTTTGAATATACAATAGGGAATTAAAAATATATACATTAATTACAATGTGTTACATCAATTTTAACAACAGAATTAAAAAAAAAATTATACTTCTTATTATACATAGATATTCACAATAAGTTCTATTAATTTTCACTTATCATAACATAATAGCAACTAAGCATTTAAATTTTTGAGTTAAAGTAATCCTCACAATTTTGGATACATTAAAATAATCACAAATATGACAGAAAAGTTCATTAAAATCCTTTAATGAACGAATCTAATTGTTAATTATATGGTAAGTGATGTATTACATTCAGCCCTGCATTAATTTTACAAAAATAAATCTGAAATTTAATACAACCTAAGAAAGAATTCACAATTCTTAATTTCAAACTAACACAAACTTAAAAAAATATTTTTAAAACCATGGTCAATGTACTGAACACATCTGATCACAAGGTATTTTTTTTTTTTTTTTTTTTTATAGAATTTGTATTTTGAGCTAGTATTTCTGATTAATGAATACTGTTGCATTAAGCACTTTGAAAAGCAAGGTATTCAAAATTTTAATTTAAATAAATATTTTTAACAGATCCAATATTAAAAGTAACAAATGAATAATTTATCTAAGCCATTTAATTAAAATTGAAAATACAGAATTTAGTAAATGAGTTCATTCCTACCTAACAATTTTTGTGTACCAAGAATTCTGCCTTCAGATTTTGTAAAAATATTTGAGAAGTTTATTGAACAAGATGAAAGGGTTTTGTAATCAACACCTATTGATTCATGAAGCTCGAATGTCACAGCATTCTAAAATATACAAATGAATTATGTAACAAGTTTGAAAAGTTTTATATTTCAACAGATATTTTAAATCAATTTATCTATTTAAAATAAAAACATCAGAAATTTTTAATGTATGGATAGTTCTATCAGAAACTTTCATGCAACTGACAAAAGAAATTTTGTATTTATAACTTTATTAAATTACTTTAATGAAAAACAAATATAAATTTGTTGTATACAATACATTTTATTTAAAAAAAATGCAGTTATTTTCAATGAAGTTTTTTTTTTTACACAATATGCAAATTAAAGATTCAAGTAATAAATACACAAAAACATAAATTTAGGGGGAAAGATGAAAATCATATTTAACTGAAAAATTCATACATTGTAAAATTTTAATTACAAGATAAATCAATGAAAAAATATTAAATATAGCCAGTAGAATTTCACAGTAGTACATTGAGTACTACTAGGATCATATCACATATAAATTCAGAATGGAAAAAACTTTACAATATTTTCTATTTTTGAATAAATTCCAATGCTGAAGACAAAGACAAACAATGTAAAAATGTTATATTTATTTGAAACAAGTTTTCTAAAACAAAGAATTGCTATTGTAATCAAAGTGTATAAATTTGTAAAACATAATCATGGGAAGAAAATTCAACTTACTTCATGCAAAGAACAAAGAAAATAATCATCTACTTCTACTGTATATTGTGCAGTAAAATTGAAGAATGGTCTGAAAAATATTCACTATTTATGAAATCATAAAATTTGAAATAAATAAATTGTAATAGAAGAATTATAGAACAAAAACTAATGAAATAAAACAGAAACACATTTATATCTTTTCCAAGTTTCATTACCTTGATTAAGAATAAATAAATGAAAATAATTTTTCTTATAGAAATTTCTATAAAGTGGAAACTTGAAAAATTAATTTTATTAGTAATTACAGAAACAATAATAAAAAAACTTATTCCACAAAGGAATGTGTATAAATTAAGTTGTATGTTGTATAAATTAAGGTTATTTTCATTCATAACCTTAATTTATACAACAAATAGAAAATAAAATAAAACATATTAAATATAAGTGTAAATTGCAAAAATTAATAGTTAAAAACAAATGCAACATAAATAAAGATACAGCATACTTTTCAGCAGGAACAACTGGTGTTGACTGAAGCTCAAACTCATAAAAATTCCAAGTTAGAAATATTTTTGCATTTGGGTTGCTAAGATGTCTTAGTCCTTCTGCTGTAAATTTTACCTAAGTAAAAGAAAACATCACATATACAAATGCTCTTTTTGGGGGGAGGGGCAAAAGAAAAGAAGCACCCTCAATATTACAATAATCTAGAAATATTAAATATTTCTTTATTATGTTTGAGATTTAACATTCCTTCATACTAGATCATGCAAATCATTAAATTTTTGAGGTCAATAAATAGTAAATCTGGTCATAACATGCATTTCTACCATGAAACTAATATTGTAGTTCTCTGGTAACACAATCAATAATGTTGTTACAACACCGTCAAGATTTTTTAGCTAACTGGACAACTTTAAATGTGGTTGCATAGTCAAGAAACATGGAGCTTGCAAATCAAACTGAGAAACAGGAACTTATCAGTAGAATTAATGTTATGGAAGATTAGGGGGCAAGAATGAAAAGCAAGATCAGATGATTGTACAGTACATCTACAATTTCTTTTAGAAACAATATGTAAATTTAAAGAATTAAGTAAGGAATTCCAAGTAAGAAATATTTTTGCATTAGGGCTTCAAAATATTAAATAAATATTGAAAATAAATAAGGTTTTATATGTATATATATATATGAATGTGTGTATAATGAATTTTATGTTCGAAGTAACAAATTTTCTTAAAAGTAAATAATAGAATGAAAAACAGTATTTTAATTCTTGCATACATAAAATGAACTATTTGCAATATTCCACTTAAATTAGAATAAAAATATTCAGATAATAATAATAAACATGCAAATCTGAAATCTCATAAAATATTGTTGCTTTTTTCATATATAACTTAAATTAATCTTATTTTCTTTGTATGGTTTTTATTACAAACTTTGAGAATATTTTGATTTACAGATTTAAAAATTGTACCCAAATAAAATAATAATGCAAAGTAAATTTTGGACTTTAATACCAATTAAGATTACTACAAAATATAAACAAATGAAAAATTAATTAAAATAATTTATTAGAACATTTGTAATTATTAACTGTTATTTCATTTCCTGTTTTATAAGAAATAAAAACAAATTTTCATACATGTAATAAAGTTATATATAAAACTAAGGTACAGTTGGAAAAATTTGTGAATTAAAGTATTAAATTTAAAAAAAATACTGTAAATTGAGGGAAAATTTACTTTCTACTAAGAAAAAAACAACTTAAGTTTATTTACTCCTTTCGACAATTTTTACCTGTTGTATGTGAATTTCGAAGATATTTTCTCCTTTATTCAACTTAACAGGATCAGAGTTTTCATTTTTCTGGGGGGAAAAAATGGATGAATGAAAGTATTTTTAACTTTTGGCAATGTACAGTATTTCATGCTACACAGAATATATGAACTATTAATTAACTATTAACTATTAGGAAAACTACAACAATATATATATATATATAACAGGTCAATTGAAAAGTCGCTGGCCTACCATAGTAAAACACATTTTTTTGGCAAAATTAGTTTTTTTTATTCAACATAATTCCCTTCAAGCAGGAACGTCTTAAGGCATGGGCCAGCTGGGCCCAGGGCCTCGCCTCATTCACTACTCAGTCTCAATGAGATCATGATCAGAATAATTTTAATTGTCAAATGTTATTCCTGCACATTTGACAGGTACTTCTATATGAAATATTTCTATTAACAACGTTTGCTGAGAATCACGGAAAATAATAATTTTATTTCTAAAGCGAGATGTATCCGATTTATTGATAAAAATGCTGCTGTTGGAAGAAAAGTCACTGACATAACAGACACTCTTTCCAGCGATTTTTTATTTATTTGCACACATGAGTTAAGGATCGCTCATGAATGGACAAGAGATACACTTAAGCCCCCAACAGAAGTGACAAAAACAATTTCCCTATTTTATGACAGGTGTCAGGGCTAATAAAAAGAGGATTGAAATGACACCGAAGGAAATCACACTTTCTCGAAAAAACAAGTGGTCTACGGTTCTAAATCGTCAATTCTTTCCTTTAAATTTAATTTCTTTGAAAGAGTAAAAGGTAATTATGTTTTTATTTTTGAATTGTATTTGAGATTTATGATAATATACAAATATTTATATCGCATTAAAAAAGTAAAATAATATGTAATTGTATTTGCTTTTCTTATTGAGAGAGTTATTAAATTAATATCTTGTTTTAAAAAAATTCTGCTCTTTTTTTGTAAACTTTCTTCTCTCTCCCTCTGAACAACATGAAATAATCTCTTAACTGTTTATAAAATTATATATAAATATTTCAATAGACTCTTTAGAATATTTTTATATTGATTAATATGCATAAAAGCGCGCTTCTTCCATTTTGAATGCACTACGATCTTCCAAAAGAATTTCCGATGTGTATTGTGATTCAAAGAAATATTTTTATTTGCTTCTGATAAGAAAAGTGTTATTTTACTCGGTTAAAAATTCAAATGACAGCCCTTTTTATTATTATTGAAACCCAAATAAAAAAGAACATTTAAAAAACGAATATATTACATTACAACTGATTACAGAAAGAGTAATTCAGTCTTAAAAGTAAATATTAAAAATGGAGAAATTCTCGTCCAACACATTACAAAATAAGAGATTTTTAGGGTATAAGAACCCTCACTAGAAATATTCTATTAGCGTGTGTATGTTTTATCAGTTAATCAGATTTTTCTACACAAAATTGAAATTTATTAAAAATACTTTAATTTTACTCATTTTTTATTTACGAACTTGTGAGAGAGTTTTCTTTTTTTCCCCTTGAAAAGAACAAAAAGAAAAGGAAATAAAAAGAAAAGCGAAATGTTACACAGAGTTATGTGTATAGTTATGTGCTTAGTGATTTTTAGAACAGTGTATTTATTTATTTATTTTTAGTAGCAAAATAACGATTCTTTTTCGAATAACTCGTCCCCAAAATTTGTTTGAAAATTAAAATGAATGAATCAGAGAAGCTACTTTTCTTAAAACTCTCCTTTGGATTGACTTTTTGACACATATTGAAAAAGTAAATCTATTTCTCCAGAGTAAATATATATATTTCTCGAAAGTTTTAAAAATATTAAAATCGTTAATGACACACGCACACACACGGGATGGCCTATATTAATTAATAAAAATCAAACTTTGAATTAGCACACAGACATTTAATATTGACGTTTCACATTAACATAAAGTTTCACATAGTTGACGAGACATTTCACAATAACATTTAAAAACATTAAAACAATACTCTTCAGCGTCTTAAATCATAAATCGTCTCGAGTCATGAACAAGGGAGTCTTCCTCGTTCCGATGACTGCCGTCGACTCTCCTTCAAGAGCGGGCTCCCTTCAGTAGCATAGGCAGCGCCCTCTATGATCAGGTATTTCTTCTACAAACCCACATATATATAAACCAAAAGAGACTCTTTTGACTATTATGAATCAAAAGTCAAAGAAGTGTCTTTTATAAAGGAGTATCAAAGTGTTCACAAACGTGTAAGACAATGCCGTGTTAGGGTAATTTTCGTTTTAGGAAATAGAGACATCTACACAACGTTTGAAAACAGGCACAGCTAGAAATTTAAAATAGAAACCTTTTCACCAATAATCGACTCGCAAATTTACAATATACAAACGCATAGTAAAAAATACGAGGAGCTTTTTGAAATGTTTGGATTTTTTGAAAATATTTCTAATTTAGATGAGACAGAAATTAAAATAGTATGCGAGAAAATAAGAAAATTTTACGATAAAGACATTAATGGAGAGGAACTGAACTTGGAATGTCAACATTTCAAGTCATATATGATCATTGATAGCGAAAAGCTGAAGAAAAATCAAAGAGAAGAAATGGAAAAGAGAAAGTTTAATAAAAAAATATAATTCTACAAATGGTTAAGTTTTTATTAACGTCGTACTAGAAGCAACAAAATGGATATTGGCAATGGACCTCTTAACTTTGAACCTCGTTCATGTGACTAGGACGATACCTGAGCTGGCAACTCCCTCTTATAAGTTCCCCACCACGCCAACGGGAGGACTTTGGGTCCCAACAGATTTAACGTGCATCAGCCCCGGATACACGGTGGGACTTTAGCGGGCCAGGCTCGAACCCGTGACTGAACGAAAACCACTTGCCACGAATCCGAAACCTTGACCACTAGCCTACCGCGGCCACAATTCTTCTGATGGAGATGAAGAGCAGTTGTTGGATGAGGGGACTGGAATCGAAATCAATACACTCTTTACATACCAGTATACTGAAACAATATTTAAGGTGTTTCCCAAATAATAATGAGAATATTCTTGTCCTAACGCGAGTGATGAGCGTCCATTTTTAAAACTCAAACTGGTCAAAAATGAATTGAGAAATCGTATGACTCAACCGCGTTTGAATAATTTAAGTTTGATGAGTATTAAAATGAAATATTATTAACAATTGATTTTGAAGAACTAACTAATGATTTTACAAATTTAAAATGTAGAAAACGAATTTTTACATAAAACCTCATTTTACTGTGGATTGTTTTTATAAATCTGTACATGTATATACACCAAATTAGATAAAAGGGTCGCAGGTGGGGCCTATTTTTTCTTAAGGGCCCAGGGCCTCAAGAAGTCTTAAGACGTCCCTGCCTTCAAGGGTGATACACTGATTATAGCGACCCTCCAACTTTTCGATACCATTTTTGTAGTACGATTTGTCCTTTGCTTCAAAATAGGCCTCAGTTTCGGCGATCACCTCTTCATTCGACGAAAATTTCTTCCCAGCGAGCATTCTTTTGAGATCTGAGAACAGGAAATAGTCGTTGGAGGCCAGATCTGGAGAATACGGCGGATGAGGAAGCAATTCGAAGCCCAATTCATGGATTTTTGCCATCGTTTTCACTGACTTGTGACACGGTGCATTGTCTTGGTGAAGCAGCACTTTCTTTTTCTTCAAATGCGGCCGTTTTTCGGCGATTTCGTCCTTCAAACGGTCCAATAACGCTCTGTAATAGTTGTTGTTGATGGTCCTTCCTTTTTCAAGGTAGTCAAGGAAAATTATTCCGTGCGCATCCCAAAATACAGACGCCATAACCTTGCCAGCCGACTGTTGCGTTTTCCCACGCTTTGGAGCGGGTTCATCGTGTGCAGTCCACTCGGAAGACTGTCGATTGGACTTCGGAGTGAAATGATGGAGCCATGTTTCATCCATTGTCACATATCGATGCAAAAACTCGGGTTTATTACGCTTGATCATCTTCAAACACTGCTCCGAATCATCAACTCGTCGCTGTTTTGGGTCAAAAGTGAGCTCGCGCGGCACCCACTTTGCACAGAGCTTTCTCATACCCAAATATTCGTGAATGATATAATGTACACTTTCAGTTGATATCTTTAGAGTGTCTGCTATTTCATTCGATTTCAATTTACGGTCATTCAAAATCATTTTGAGGATTTTTTTTTAATGTTTTCGTCGGTAACAACCTCTTTTGGGCGTCCACTGCGTTCACAGTCTTCGGTGCTCATTTCACCACGTCTAAACTTAGCATACCAATCCTTGATGGTTGATTTTCCTGGAGCAGTGTCCGGAAACTCGGCATCAAGCCAAGTTTTTGCTTCAACTGTATTTTTTCCCTTCAAAAAGCAATATTTTATCAACACACGAAATTCCTTTTTATCCATTTTTTCACAATAACAAAAGTTGCTTCATTCAAAATGCTATAATTCACAAACTAATGATCCGACAGCTGTCAAATTTATACACGCATCTTTTGAGGGTTAGAGCTAACTAAAAAACATAAGAATTTAATTCTAGTAGCGCCATCTAAGTGTCAGACCGGGGACTTTTCAATTGACCTGTTATATATATATAAAATTTGATCATAGTTAGAAAAAAATGAAATATTTTGTAGCTATTCTATATTCTTGTTACTATGATCAGTCATTTTTTTTCTATATTGTGCTCTGAGTAAGGATACTTTAATTGTAACCACTTAGTATGCACATTCATATCTCATCTTTTAACCAAAAGGTTTCTTTTTTCAAGAATGTTTATTGATCTATTCAGAAGATATGAGAGCTAGAATGTAATTAGACTATGAATTCTAATCATAGGAATACAGTTGTATTTAATTAATTTCTTTTTTTCAAAAAACTTAATAGAACCTGGATTGTTCGTATGAACACGAAAGGAAATATTTTGTCATTCTTTTAAGAATGCATGTTGAAAATTTGCCCTTTCAGTTGAGGATATAATTCTGATTAGGAAAACTAGCTAATTTGCACTAGAATGCTGTGCAGCAAGTGGTGCAACAAACAAGCATTTAAAAGAATAATTGTCATGTTTAAATACATTGATACAAGTAAATTGTTAAGCTAAATTGTAAACCTTTTTAATTTCTTTCATTAAATTGAATAAGATTAACTTACAGCATCTGATCCAGGCATGAAAGTTGTTAATGTTCCATAAGCTATATCATTCAATTGTTTTTCTAGCTTCTAAAAAGAAAAATAAATGAAACATGAACATTTTTTGTGAACTCATTAAAAAAGTTTTGCAGCAAGGATTGGTAATTCATTACCTCAGACACAGATACACAAATTATAAAAACATCTGGAAGAAAATTAACCTAACCTTAGGAAAAAAAAAAACCAAATTACTAATTTAATTTTTAATCATATACAATAAATGAACAAAATAACCACGTTTTGAAAACACACACACATACATGAGGATTAAACATATAACTAGAAATATACCTTAAAATAACACAAGAGAAAACAACATTCAATCAAGATGATATCATATTTGTACACATTAACATGATGCTAATTTTTATCTCATTTTTTTGCAATTGAATTTATAATTGGAATTACTGTCTTAAAGAAGTATTTATTAATATTAGGCATAGAAGCATTTATTAATGATTTGTTTAAATTAATTTTGAAGTTTATATATATTCAAAAATTAACAAGTTATTTAAAACAAAAGTATAACTTAAGAATTGCAACAAATATTAAACTAAACAGAAGTTATACAATAATATATTTATACTTAAAATAAAATATGTCATAATGTATTGAAAATGCCAAGTATTGTTTCAGTAAATTACAAAGAGCTTTACTGTTCAATCTCTTGAAGGATGCATAGTTAGAAATCGAAACTATTCTTGAAACAATATGAAAACTGTTATATTGTGAGTGCATACATAAATAAATGAGCTTTAAAAATTTGGCACTCCCAAATTGGTTACAAGGAATAATAGGTATGTGTGTTTCTGTTATCTGTACCATCTCTTAATGTTTAGATGTAAAATATTTCTTTTCCCAAGTTTTGATAAAATTGTACTGAAATTTATGAATGCAAAAAAGTCATTAATTTGTAGCCACATATTACAACCAGTGAGTCTCAAAGAAATAAGGAATATTTTAAATTAAACTTTCCTTTTTTTATTTATTTACAAAACATATTAAGTAATAAAATAAAAATGTGACACATAAAAATATAATTTGTATTTTTCAGTTTAAAAGTTATACAAAAATATATCATAATTTAAGACATTTTTAAAAAGTAGTTATAAAATAAAGTTTTTGGTTTGTTATATCAAATTTTTTTTAATAATAATGATCACTGAAATTATAAATGTAATAACAAGCAAAAAATCATAATTAGAGTATGTTACTTGTATACGAGCAGCTCGCAAATCTAGTAAATGTGAACATTCTTGAAGTTGAGTCTGAAATTCCTTTTGTTGTTCTTCAAGCTGCTGAGTAAGTAATTTAATTTCATCTTGTGCAATTTTATTTATATCACGTTGAGTTATCAACACTTCTCTTACATTATCCAGTTCTTGTAAAGTTTGAAAATGCTCAGTTTCAACCTAGATATTTTTATAAATGGTACAACATTTGTTAATGTTCACAAACAAGGTTTATTAGAAAAGATTAAAAAATATGGAAGAATCAAATTAAGTAAACAAAATTTTATTGAAAACTTGCTAACAAACAAGAATTATTTTCAATAAAAAATAATGAGTGATTCAAGATAAGTATTTTTTTTATCAATATATATTTAAGAATTTGAGTGCAAAACCTCTAATTTTTAATCATATTATAAAATTATTAATGGTTAGATGCACTTATACTAAACATTTGAGCAAACAACAGAAAGATCAATTCAATTCACCATTGTCAATCTGGACTTCAAATTTTCCAATTCAGCAAATTTAGTTTCATCTGCATTTTCAATTTCAACAGAGACATTTTCTGATTTTGAAATTTTAGTTTCTTCAATCCTATTTACAATGTCTTCTGTTTCTATGTTCTTAGACTCTTTATTGTTCATTCTTTCAGCATCATTATCAGTTTTTTCTAATTTTCCCATCTTTTTTAACTTTAAAAGTCCAAGAGCTTCTTGTAAATCACCAAACTCCACTTCTTCCTGCACAAGATATAAGAATAAGGTAAAATAATAATAAAATTAGTTTTCAATGTAATCTCTATATTCAATATTTTTTTCAAATGAATTTCAAAATCATGTACACGCACGCACGCACGCACGCACGCACGCACGCACGCACGCACGCACGCACACACACACACACACACACACACACACACATCTATATTTTAGAATATAATAAATAAACTACACTTAAATGCTTCAACAATGGTATTTAATAAAAAATTACAAGTAAAATCTTGAAAATAAAAATAAAAAGAAAGTGCTGGATAGCCAAGGTTTGAAAATAATAATTCACAACTGTTGGTTAATGGTTCAAGTTTTATTCATATATGATAGCATAATAAGTATTTGAACAAATCCAAAAAGTAAAAATTTTTCGCATACTGAACTACAATCCTGCACGTTTTAAAAAAAATAAAACTGCATATTTATGGTGCAAAAGGAAAATAATTTATATTTTAAAACCAAGAAATCATTTACTGAAAATCTAAAGTAAATTCACTTAAAAATAGTATTATAATATATTTTTTAGTTTAAAAGAATTAAAAAAAAAATTTACATGTAAAAGAAAGATATCACTGAATAGTGGTATAAGGATAAAACTCATTAGTTATAAGTGGAAAGTTTTTGCAAAATAGTTGTGTCTTTTTAAAACGTTTTTCTGAATTTCACTTGGTGTGTGTGTGTGTGTGTCATCAAATTTTCGATCGTTAATTTAACCAACTTCCCATCAAGCTAGAGCTTTGAAATTTTGGGAATCGTTCGTACTCGCCTAACAATGCAATATTTAGACATTTGCGACAAGTTTTAACTAATATTTTCTTTAATAATGCAGTTTAGCCCAAACACTTGGCGCGATTTCAAAAATTGGCACCAAACTTGGCGATTGTTTTTTTTTTTTTTTTTTTTTTTGCTGAGCGTTAAATCCGTGAAACGGAACAGGGTAGCCACATTTGGCAAAATACTGCCAAATAATTCTTGTCGCCAAGGATAAACCTTTCCTGAATTCTGGTTCCCATTTTTTTTAATAGAATGACTTACAAACTTTCAAATGCATGTTTTGATTTTATGAGTATTATGAATTTCTTAATATGCTCACAAATGTATCTTTTTAAGTAAATTTTAAAGTTAAAAATAACTAACAGTTTTAACTAATATTTCAATAATTTTCTTTAATAAACTTTGCTACCATATAAAAACGTTATTTTTAAAAACGTTGGTTTTTATATCGAATTATTTGTATTCTATATTGAATAATCAAGGCAAAATTATTTGAAACATAAATGTTTATAATTCTTTTTGTGCCTTATCTGAGATTCAGTTAAATCTCAAGAGCATTCTTTTTATGCAAATATATAAATAAAATTGTACATCTATTTTAATACTTTTGTGTTTTTACTTATCACAAATATAATTTATTAAAGTAGCAATGGAAGTTTCAAAGCAGTATAAGCAATTTGACAGAAAATGTCACAAATAAACAATTTTGAGACAATGTTGATTAAATATGAAGGTTTTTTCACACAAAAAGAAAGAAATAACATAAAAAAAGCGCATACCGATTTTAGAAATCTGATTTTTGTTTCCATTTGTTCCATATGAACTTTCATTTCTTTAAATTGATCTTTCAAAATATTGTGAGCTTCTTCTTTTGATATAATGCTACCTAAATGGAAAATAGTACTTCATTAAAATATCATATTTTAAGCTTTATTTGGAACTCTTAAGAGAAAATTTAATTTAGTATCTCTTTATTAAAAAAAATTAAAATAATGATAAGTAAAATGAAAAAAGATTGCTCAATTTCTTATTGAAATTAACAACTGGGTAATCTTACAAAAGATATCGCAATTAATTGAAGGGATACTATAAGATAAAAGGAAATTTGAAAAAGAAAAATACACTGTCAAACATTCAACAAAATTTGTCATTTATGTTCTGCTTGAAGATTTTTATGCACATCTGCATGAACACAAATATGAAAACAACACAATACATTATTTTATTACACATGATTTGAATATAACATCTGAATTTTACATATTAATAAAAATACATGTTACTTTTGAATAAATAGACTTATCATAGTCAACACAGAAGTAAATTATTGTATTTTTGTTTAATTAATTAGTATATATATATATATATATATATATATATATATATATATATATATAATCATTGTAAAAATAATTTAATTAACAAATTCTATAGTAATTTTAAAATTAATTCCAATAGAATTCATTTGGAATAACTATTTTAACATTAAGCTAAATTCAATTTAGTGCTATTTTTCATTTACTGACCATATTGAAACATTTTTACACAGAAAAATGGCATTTTTTTAAAAAAAGAATTTCATCTACATTCCTTTTCTAACTTCAAAAGAGTGAAAAAAAGCACACCTTTACAATGAATTCATATTATATATAGCTCTTACAATTTTATTGATTGTGTTTTTAATCACAAATATTTATAAGAACTTATCATACACCTTTACTTTTCCTACCTAGATTTGAAACTTTAAATGAATTCAATTTGAAAGAAAATATTAGAATTTGGCAAAAATATTCAATTGGAAACATAATACATATGTATATAAAACTTAGTATAAATTTAGAATATTTATTTCTTAATGGTATTTAAAATAAAAATCATTCTACAGAAAATCTTGTATACTTCTTTCTTTAGTCAATTCTTCTTCTAAACTATTTTTAGATTTTGTTTGAATTTCCAAAGCAGATTCTAAACTAGAAATTTTTTCTTTATAGACGTGTTCAAGTTGACTGAAAGATCTTTCTGTTTCCATAGCAAGGGCACTAAAAATAATTAAAAACCAATTATAATGGAATACTTAAGACATTCTATTTGATACAAATTCTGACTTTTGAAATTAAAAAATGAAAAAAATTGACATATATTTAAAATAAGCTTGCAAATAAAAGTATTTATTTTAAAATAAACCATACATTTCTCTTAAAAAAATTAATTTAAAACGTGTTTTATGTTATACAAAGCAAGAAAAATTCCAAAATTTAGATATTGTGAAAACTTTGTCATAAGAAATTCAGAATTAATTCACATCAACTGCATTATGAGAAACATAGAAATAAGACATATCAGATTAATCATATTGCATTTTTGGAAATCACACTCCCATGCTACATAGAAGCTGCATTATAAGAAACTCAGAATTAATACAGATTAATGAATTTGTACTGCATTACATAGAATCTCAGAAATAAATAAATTGTACATAAAACTTACCTGTATATTAAAACTGCATTCTCTAAATATCAAGTTGTGATTGATACTACTAATGAATAAAATTTTATGATAGAAATGGCACAGAATATTTAGATTTTTACATATTTGAAAATTTAGATTTATCGCACATAATATATAGTTTATTTAATAAAATTGTTAACTAAAAAAAGTTTCCTACAAAAAAAACTTAATTTGATACATATAAGATAGTTTTATTATCCATATCATCACTGTTAAATATTTACAGTCCTTTTTTCTTCTTATTGGGTGAAAATTTTCCTCATTTTGCAGATTTCCCTTTTGGTTTTCAAAGGTAGTTTTATTTTGTTATTCTACCAAACCTCTTCATAAGAGCCAAGCAATTTAGAAATTGTCTTTTAAATTTTGCACTGTGTATTGTTGAAGAATAATTTTAAGTTATGAAAGTTTTATATTTAATCTTCATAATAACTTACATAAACAGAAAATCTGATGAATTTTGCAGTATAAATGACAACTTTTCTTAAAATTTTAAAGAACACACACAAATAACAACAAAAAAAAAAAGTTCTTTGTTACATCAAACAGTTATAAAATAATGCACTGATTATTTGTTTTTATATGTTTTTTATTATTTCCAATATAAATTAAATGGTTTTTTTTTTCTAATTTGGTTATGGAAACTATTTCATAAATACATAGATGTTAATAAAACACACACCTCTTCAATAATTTTTCATTAGTTTCTCTGAGAATATCATTTTCTTTTGTCAATGATTTTATCCTTTCTTGAAGCTAAAGAAAAATTAACAATAATAAATAAATTAGCTTATCATCAATTTTTGACAGTTAAATTGTCAACACATTAATATTTTCATAAATTCATGTAACAGTATTTTAATAAATTCTAGAAATGACAATATTCAAGGAGCATTTTATGTACTGAAAGAAACCTAACAAAAATCTAACTATTTTTCCAAACAATTTAAAAAAAATATTCACTAATTTTTTTAAAGTTTATCGAAAAAAAATTGTTGAAAAGGTTAAGTTTTATATAAGTGACAGGCATAATGCAGAGACTTTATTTAGGAGCATGGGGAGTTACTTTTCTTGAAATGGCAGGCAGTAATTTTCTTATTTTCTTTTAAAGTGAATTGTGCAACATTTTATCAAGCACAAATAAAACTGCAGATTTTTTTTTAAAGATAGAAAATAAATATTTGTACCAAATGCACCAAGATTAGCACCATTTTTTTTCTTCTTTTTGGCAATGAGGCTGCTCATGCCAAATTTCATGTAAAACAATGTTTATGTTAAAAGGCCTATATACTGCACCTATTAGGTTGAATAGAAAAAAAAAAAAAAAAAAAAAAAAAAAACAGAGTATTTGGCATACAAACATATACTCCAATCAGTCCAAATATCTTTCACCCCCTCTTCTTATTACAAAGCTTAATAGTATACAATCTCTTGCCATAGACATAGAAGCTCTCATAAACTTTTACTGTATATAAAGTTCTTCTAGTTCAGATGTTTCTGACCTCTACATAACTTATTGTCTTTTAGTTGAAGGGCTTTTCTGACCAATACTCTTTCTTCCCTTTATTACCTTCTGATGGTAATGAACTGATATGTAGCTTGATTTAACTTATGTAACTTATATAAATTTAACTACCCTTCTGAAATTCCTGAAAAAAGCCTTCTGAAATTTCCTTTTGATATCGATAGAAAAACCTGTCAGATATATTTATCAAGGAGAAAATATCAAATTCGGCTTTATCATATTATTACACAATCAAAACATTTTTAATCACTTGAATTTTCAATATTGTTGCTTGAGGTTTATGCTTACTATTTATAAATTGTTATATATGAACATATACTCTGTGTCTCTTCTACACATCTAATGCAAATGTAGGACAAATGTGCAAAATTTCATTGAGATTAGAATAGAACCATAGATTTATTTGAGTAAACACAAACAAGACACCCTTCTTTTTATATATACATACATATGACTATGGATTAAAATATATTAAAATTAATTATCTTGTGATTTGAGAAAAAATAAAATATTTTTAATTGTTCAAATTTTCAATATTATTGGAAATTTATGCTAAATATATAGTTATAATTTGCTTGATATGATTCTATACCTAACAGATAAAGAGATTTCTTGACCCTGTAAAGTAATTTTTCAAAATCTTGCACAGATTTCTCTTGTTTTGCATGTCAAGTGTGCAAATTTTTCTAAGTATTGGAATAAAACAGTAGATTTGTAGACTTATGGGTGCTTTTCCTTCTAATATAGATATATTTATAATCTAATTTCTAACAAATTATATCAGTTGAAAATGTCAATTTCAGCTGTCTTGTTCTATATAACATAAAAGAGTTAAAAAAAAAAAAAAAAAAAAACACCCAACAACAACAACACTCACACAATTAAAATTAATATAATATTAGATAGTATAAAGGTGCATTAAAAACTATTTTGAATTAAAATGGTCATTGGGGCATTTTAACTTGTAATTTGATAGGTAACAATATGGGGAAAAAAGAATAGCTTATTAATCACTATACAAATTAACCTGAAAATTAACTATTATTTATATAAATACTCATATATAATTAATTTTAATACATACCTTTGAAAATATGAATGTAGTAAAGAATATAATTAAACAAAGAAAATTATAAAGGAACTGAATCATTAGCTTTGTCTAATGATTTGATCATTAACTAAAAATAAATCAATTAAAAGCATTATAAAAATTACAGTCCTATAACATAAGGTTTCCTAGAAACAAATAAATGAAAGATATAATTATAAAACAAAAAGTACCTCAGTAGATGCAGAAATTGTTATTTCTGCTTTTTTTAACTCTCCTAGAAGTTCCAGACTTTTCTTTTGTTCATTTTTGAAGTGCAAAGCTAAATCATCCATATCTTTAACTAAATGATCATGGTTTAATTTAAGGATTCTCATTTTCTAAAACAGATTCAAATCAAGGTAAATACCAATAATTCACACATACACAACACATTAAAGTTAATATGTAAGTACTTTAGATCATTAATTTTACATTAGATTGGACTTTGTTTCATAAAAAATTATAAAATAATCAAATTTATATAATACATTAAAATCATTGTACAAGTTAATTTCATAAAAATAAAACAAGTGAGATTATAAAAGTACATTGTTGTAATTAAAATTTAAAAGTGACTTATATTAAAATGCAATTTAAAGCTATAATACAGCCTATTTTAAAATCTTATTAATTTCAGTTGCAAGTAAACATCCAATACAAAAAGCTATTTTTGAGAGAAATATTGAATTATTAACATAATGTGAAATTTTCTTCTCTGAACAATTTTTAAAAGTTAATTGCTACCATATTCATCTTTATTTTCCACAGATTAATATTATCGAATAACAACTGAAAAATTTAATAAGGAAGGGAAGATTGAATTTTACATTTGGAAAAAAGATTCATGGTGGCTTAACTGGTAGAGCTATGAGTATAATTGTGTGTTCAGCCTTGATTCAAAGAAAAATCATATAATATAATTTACACACATACAATTTGGAAAGACCTTAACATTCTCATTTTCAAAATTTAGTTGGTATATAAGATGTCATTTCTTATACTTTAATTTTACTGTGACACATAAATAGAGGCATGCACAGATCATAGTTAGAAGATTAGTAAGTCAGATTAAAAAAAAAGGGAGAGACCATCAAATAGACAAAGACAACCAACTAAGCATACTAAAATGATTTTGTGAAAAAGAGCAACTTTTAACCAAAAAAAAAAAAAAAAAGTTTATATCCATTTATATCAAAAAATCTATCTATCTTATCTATTAAAAATGAAAACCCATACCCTAGACACATATTAAAATGATTCCCCTTTCTTCCAAAGTATTCACATCAAGAATTCTCCCTTATTTCTCATCAGAACTATTTAAGTATTATACAATATATTGACACACATCCACTATAAAAATATTTAGTGCATAGTAGAAATTAAAAAAAAAAAAAAATTATAACATACATACCTCTTCCATATCATTATATTGAGTTTGTAGTCCCATAATCTTAGTATTTTTCTGTTTTAATTCACGATGCAAGCGAATTAAATCTAAATTTTCTTGGACATGTTGTCTGAAAAAAAAAATCTATATAAAATGTGATGAAACAATGTGTCTATATTTATCACTAAATCATTGAAGAACGGCACTTTATTTATTTCCAAACGTTTCGCTATGAATGCGATAAACAATGGGATATCACAAATACTTCTTAAATTATAGATTGAATCAGATTTACAATGCATAATAATTAATATAAATAAATTAAGTAAAATTTATGACACAGAAATTATTGCATTGTTGCATAATTTCATAATGGCTTTTTGAATCATACAGTATATTAAAATAATTATTAAAAGTAGTATTTTATGGCTTCAATATTATAACAAATAAAAATGGGAAAATAGGGCTAAGCTGGACAGCATTTTCTGGTTTAAAGGTACTTAAAAAATGCTGTTTTCAAAGTTTTAAAAAAAACTGAGTTTAAAATTTTAAATTGAAGTAAGATATTTACACCTGAAGAACACCTGAGGAAAATCATAGAATGATGAATACCTCTGTTTTTGAGTAAGCTGTGATTTCAAAATATTCAATTCATCATCAAATTCAATTTCTCTCATCCTCATCTAGAATTGAAACATTTTTTTATAATATAATTGACCAATTATTTAATTCCAGAAATCAATCTAAACAAAAATAATAAAATTAATTATAGAAAATTAAAAAAAATTTCATCTTTTTATCAATAGCTAATACTAACTTTTAAAAAGATAAAATTAAGTGAACTACTTCCTAAACTAAGTAATATTTAAAATCAAATATTTAATATTACAAACCATTTTTAATTATTTGTCAATAATAAAGGATAGAAGAAAGAAAAAAAATAATAAAATCTTATAAAAAAACTGAGAACACAATTGTATTTATGCACACATTTCACAATATATTATATTACATAGAAATGGAATTTAAAAAAAAAAAAAAACTTAGTTATATACTATCATTTACAATACATTAAAGCCAATTTTTATTTTTGCATTCTTTCCTATCAGTGTAATACCAGTAAAAACAAATTTTTGTCAATTATGCATATGTTTAATGAATATTTGAATACACAATTTCCTTAAACTGATACTATTTATGTAATAATTTTACTTCCATAAATGAATTTAAGTAATAGGGAAAAAATGACAGAAGCTTGCACACAAAGCACTCATTAATAAGATAAAACTCTAGTAAAAATGGAATTCTCTCTCTTGTTCAGACTAACAAGGAGAATTTTAATCTTGTTAATTGAAATAAATTGAATAAAACTAATAAAGCATTAGTAAAAATTATGATTATATATGATACTATTACACTAATTACAATGTACTTATAAATAAAAGCATTGCTTATTAATGACTTTAAAAATAAATCAATATAATTAGAACACTGAAAATAAGAGAAATTCATAATAAAAAGTACAGTTCAAAAATTAAAGAAACAATTAATAATACAATTTAATAACATACATTTTGTTTTAGAACCTCATTTTCTTGCTGATACATCTCAATTTCATTTCTTTGATTTGTAACAAGCAGTTTTCTAAATAGAAGAAGACACAAATGAAAAGCACGTAATCTAAAATAATAGAAATTAGCAATATTGTTTAGTTACGATTAAAAAAAAGTTTTGAATGGTCTAGGAAACATCAGATAATACGAAAATCTATTTTTTTTTTAAAAAATACAACTGATTATAAAGATGTAAGCAATAGTAAGACTTACAAATTAGACAACTCTGCTCGAGCTTCTTCTAATAAGCCTAAAGCATAGGAAGGTATTGGGAGACTAGTGGGCTTCCTAAGTAAAAAAAATAAATATCAGGAAAAAAAATAATTGTTTTCATAGGTAAAAATATAACATGTATTATATTATATAAAATTTAATAGCATGCAAAAAGTAAATAAATAAATCAGCATATATTTACACAAAATATTTTTAAAAAAAGAAGGAAAGAAAAGAGGGACATAGAAACCAGCACACATGCATTAAGTAATGAAAATATTTTAGCACTTTAAAATAAACTTTTTAAGTACATTAATGTTACAAATGAGGGGGGAAAATAAATTCAACAAACTGATTAATATTTAAAACTTTAATAATATTTAAAATTATACATAAATTACAAAATAACATACATTATGAGAAACAGTACAAACCGTAAGGAATTTTGAAGATTCTTTCCCCTCAGATTAATTGATGACACATAAGGTGAGCTTCCTGATTTAAAATTGCCCTACAGAAAGAAAATGATACACAACATTTCTAAAATCAATACCTGTTGTTAAATTATATAAATTGCATGTATAAAATATAACCTACATTCACTAAAAATAAAGAAACTTTCAGATTTTTGTAATGTTCATTGAATTTGGCCAAAATTGATAAACTTGTTGAATAGTTTCAAGGTAACTAAACAAAGATATGAATTATTTTATCTTTTTATTATAATAAATTACCTTATACAATATAAAATTTTATCAGTATGCATTTCAATTTTTGTCCTAACTTTAAAAATATAGGTTTAAATAGAATATATTCAAGGAATGTAATAAAAAATTGCTAGATAAGTACACTTGATTATTTCATCAAATTAATAATCTATATAACAATTTTGTCTAATTAGTTAAAAATTCTAGAAAATATTTCATAACTATTCCAATAATATCTTAAAAAAGTTGAATTTCTATGACTAAATTAAGGATTTTTTTAAATAAATTCTTTACTGCATTCGTATGTTCCCATTAAAACTTACAATTTTTACCAATCAAGTGTATTAAGTAATTTAGCAATAAGCATGGTTAATTAAAGTGATTTATAACAGCTGAAATTAATGTGATTAAATTCAATGAGTACTGCACTCATAATTTGATTAATTAAGAATTCTTTAAACAACAGCTATTTTAAAATTAGACTCACTAATGAAGAGTGAACAGGTATTTTAATTGGTTTGGGATGTCATCTTAAAATTGAAATTTAAAATTAATTTTGGCTCCTTTTCTTTCGTGAATTAATCACTAATAAAAAGTTGTCTTCAATTATTTTTGTTGTCATAAATAATAATTTTTTTTTTTTTTTATCTATGTTGTTAAAATATTTATTCAGAATGCAGTAGCTTTTTAATATTCTTTTGTCAATATATGAATCCTAAATTCTTATTTTGCTAGTAAAAATTAAATAAGATTTAAGTTTATATATATTCTATTTAGTTTCAAATTAAATGATCTTGGAAGAAAAAACAAAGTGAAACAGAAACAAAGTTCTGCTGAATTAAAAGCACAGCTCATTCTGATATCAAGAGGTTGCAAGTTTACATTGATGCTTTTTTTTATTTTGATTTTGACAAGAACTTTGCCTAGCCCCCCCCCCCCCCCAATCTTATTTGAAGATTGACTCAAACTGTGTCATTCTACATTTCATGTTTCAGGCTTGGATAATCCAACTTTAAGTAGCAGTATACCAGTAATGAAAGTAGCTAAAAAATTACAGATATCCAGTGAGCTAGAGGGAGCTCATATTAAGAGCAGGAAGCATAACATAACAGAATTCAATATTTTACTAGAAAGCTACAGCAAACAGTTTCCTCCAATTCTAAAAATAAATCCAAAGCTCCTTCTGAAGTAATTAAATAGAAAATTTCTCGAAATGACATGTAATTCACTCCTGGTAAAAAAAATCAGATTTCTACTTTAGAACCAGCATGTTAGGTATAGATCATATCAACATATCACATTCTTAATGTTTCAACAAAGGCTAAGATACCCTAGTAGTGAATCACAATCAATTTCCTCATTTTTGACATTTCCAATTTCTCTGCCTATGGAAGAGCTTTCCAAGAACTGCAAGAAACTAACGATTTTGAAATTCTAGAAATAAGATGTTTCGTAAAAACCGGGCATATTAATTTTCCCAAGTATTGATAATAGTACTCAGAACAATGTTACCCAAAATGTTAACTCTTTTTTATTAATCATTGTATTCAGATGTTTGTAGACAAACCTTGCCAATATACTCATTGTTAAATTTTTTTACACCTGCCTCCCGACTTTGTTAAAATACTGCGATTTTTTGTGTCAATTGTGGCTTGACCCATTCCGGACAGTGCACATTTGCCTTAAGTTGCAAAAACTGCAAAGAAGATCATCAGCTAATTTCTCACACTGTCCAGTTTCAATAAAAAAAAAATTCCAAAATTAAAATATTAACAACATTTAACAATGGAAGAAATGCACAGTATTTCGTGATTTAAATTCAGGTACATAATCAGTGTCACTACAGATTACAATCAATGTCTCCAACGGGTTTGAATACACAAGATCTTTTTGGATAATAATAGGAAAAACAGTTTTCATAATGGAAACTATTAAAAAAAACCTGTGTTCACGTAACTAAGCAATATCTTTGCAAATGGTGAACTCAGATAAAAATCATAAGAGTAAAACAAGGAACTTTATCAGTAAATACCATCGAACAAATATGTTGTGATTTTGGTTTAGAGATGCATTTGAAAACACTTATATGGGATAAAAACATACAAACTTCTTTTTTGTTAATGCATTATTCTTTTATTATAATATTTTTTTTTTTATTTTTCATTGCAAATAATTCTTCCACATAAATCCATCTTTCTGTTATTTCCTCAGAGAAAGGATAAATATTTACTAATCTTTTTCTCCTATTTTTATGAACTTATTAAAATGAAATTGTAGAAGCATGAAAAATAAACCGATTACAAATTTTTCGCAAGAAGATACATGGATATTCCAGGAAATGTTTTTAAAAGCAGACAATAGATTAAATTTTCCAGGGAAAGTTATTTTTTAGAAAAGAGGAACTGGGAGAAGGATTAGTAATAGCAATTCAGGCAAACATATCTGCTAGACAAATTCCAAATCCAATTGCACAGTTACCGAATGTAGAAATTCTTGTTACTCAAATCAATATAAGTAATATAGCTCATTAGGTATAATAAACATATATATTTCACAGGAACTAAATATTTCAATAATAAATCTTTTTTTTTAGGATCTATGACAGACTAGGTCTTTATTTTTGGAGATTTTAAGCTACATCACTTGATGTGAGGTTTCGATCCAATTTCTAAATGTAGCAATGATTTTGTTGAATTCCACCTTTGAATTTTGTTTCTCTTACTACAACTGTTCCAACTCGTTGAAGTATGATAGGTCCAACAATATACTCCTCATAAATCTTACAATACAACTTCTCAAACTTATTTTGGCTATACAAATAATTACATTATAGGGTGTTCTTTTGACAGTGACTATTGTCCTATAACTACATAACTCCAATTTCTAAGATCTCATAAACGAATTTTAATAATAGTTGTTTGACAATTCGTAATGAAACAAGCACAATCTCACTTTAGGTAACTTAGAAAATAACTACATAAAACTTGCTGATACTATTTCTAGAATAATTTTAATTAACACATGAGAAATTTGAATATCTGATAGATCATTCTTATCTTGTTGGAACTGTATTTGTAATAACTTCTCACTGATTCAAGAAGTTTTTCTGAAAAAAGGGCATTCATGACATTTCACCTCAATTATGGATTCAAAACAAATAATATTTAAGCAAAGTCAGATTCTATATTAAAAAGACAAATAGTGCACTGGTATATATTTTGTAACAATACATCTACTCCGAAATCCTTTTTATAATACCTGGGAAAATTTTAAAAAGCCAAAAAATTTTCAATATCTTTTATAATATCGATTTTTGTAATATCTTTAACAGGTATTTTTAGGGCTGTCATAAAAAAATTTGTTTGGTACCAACTTGGAGATTTATCACCCCAAAAAATTCATCATGTCTCTGGGCCTCCCAAAATAGGATCTAACTGTTAGGAGGGTTAAATTTAACCACAATTTGGATAATAAATTTAATTAACAATCACAGTTTGGAAACATTTAAAGAGAATTTTATAAAATTTAAAATTTTTGCTAATTTTATAACAAGCATTCAAATTTATGTAATGGAGAAGCATTCATATAATATATGGTGAATTTCTTTCTTAGAAATTATTCATTGCATTAATTAATTAAAAAAAAAAGCATCACATTAGGTTCCCTTTGAACTCCAAATAAGGAATTCCTTCTTGTCTCAAAATGATGGAAAATATTGATGTTATTGAGGGTGTTTTTTAATAACTATATGTCTTAACTATTTTTGAGAAATAGTAATATATGAAATAAAAATAAATGAGAAGCAAATGCAAAAAAGACAAGATTTTAAATTAAAAATGCACTGTTGGCCATTAAAAGTGCAACACTTGGAAGGTATGATCTGATGAATGTCAAAATCCAAAGAAAAGATGAAGAGGTTGAGATATGCAAATGATTAGTATTTTAGCGCATTTAGACAATGCAGGAGGGAGAATGGACATCTGAAGCACTGCATAAAAGAAAAGTTGTGTGGTGAATTCCTCATTCGTTAAGTGCTATGTAAGGTCGGAGTTTGTTCAGAATATTGTATTATGCCTTGAATAAGAAGAGCAAATGCTTACCAGCAAGTGTCAGAATTCGACTGAGGCAGGATTGTTGCCTGTCGAAAGTGTAGATTACCTTTCTGTGATATCACCTTATCGCACTGGTTGAAACCCAACCACTATCATGTCATGTGAATATGGAATTAATGGGTTGCTGAGCATCATACTGAACGGCATGCAGGATCTCCAAGCCCTCCCTTCATCACCGCTCAAGAGGAACAGACATATTGTGAGGTTGGCCCTGCAAAACTGTACAACCACATCACAGTCCATTAGTCAAGAAATGGGCATGTTTGCAGCATGTCCAATATCCGATGCATGGTGCAACGATGTTTGCAGTAGCGTGAACTGTCAACATGGTGACCATTACTTTGGCTTCCCTTGGCAATGCAGCATAGAGAAGTCATTGACTCTAGTACGCTGAACAACAAAGCTGGATACAGGAGTGGCATGACGTTGTCTTTTCAAACAACTCCTGGTTCTGCATGCAGTATTCTGATGGCTACATACATGTCTGAAGGCCTTGAGGTGCCTGTTCGTTACCTGCTTGATTCAATATTGGCATAAGAGCCCTGCATCTGGTGTGATGGTTTGGGAAAACTTTGGGTACACAACATGCACATCTCTAGTTTGGATCGACAGTAATTTGAACACAGATCGGTACATTTCTGATATCTTACAAACAGTGGTTGTGCTCTATCTTTGGAATCTGTCTGTTAAACGCCATGTACCAACAAGAAAATGCATGACCACATTTTGTTCTAACCAACCTCGATTCATTGAGAATTCGAATGCTGTTCTGGCCTGCACGGTTTCCAGATCTGTCACCCACTAAAAACATCTGCTCATGGGTTGAGAAACTGGTCCATCAACCCTCTCCAGCTAATGTGATTGATGAAGTGTGCCATGTACTTGAAGAAGAATGGAATGAGTAGCCAATTTCTTATATCCAAGCCCAGTTCGACTCCATGTTGAACTGGGTAAGGACCATATTAGCTGCCAGCTGGACCATTGCAGCTGTTTCTACCCCTGTAACCTCCCAAACTGCCTGTAAATTTAATCCTTTTGTCTTCATGCCATAATGTTTACGTACAGTAAATATCCTTTTCCGTATTTGCTTTCCTTCATGGTGTAACAATTTTAATGTCCGGGAATGTATATCAGGAGAAGGAGAATCTCAAGATTTATTATTTAAAAATCGGGAACATCTATCTTCCTTACAAAATGATTTGTTTAAATCTTTCTATGATAAAAGATATTACTGAGCATGTGCTAGACATGTAATAAATTAGTAGGTTTATTCTTTTAAAATTATGCTTGAGAAAAAGGATGGAATGATTTTTTCTGTTAGTCAAAAGAATACAAACTTACCGAATTTACTTTAGGTTGAATATGACTATAAGGATTAGGACGTCTTGCTTGCATAATAACTTGTTGCTTTGCAACCAGAGCCTGTAGAAAATGAAGAATTTCTTTTTTTTTTTTAAATTTTTTTAAAAAAATATTAAATTTTAATAATTATTTTACACAAGTATATAAAGCACATCCCAACTTTTAAATTTTAACATCAAAAAAATTCTTTTTAACTACATGAAGATAAAACAAATTTTCATTATTAAACAGATTTCTTTCAAACATATAAAGCGAGTATCCTAGAGTTATTATTGAAAAGGAAATGACATACATTTTTAGAAAATACCCTGTCTTTTGTGATGAAAGATACTGATGAAAATGGGAAATATATATTACTACATTAAATTTTTTTGTCCAATAATGTGTACACTTATTTAGTCTTTGTGAACTGAAATTTCTCTTATGTAAACTCATATTTTACCTTAGAAGCTGCCAGGTATTACATACAGAAAACATTTTCAGCACAGCAAAAATGTAATTATTAGAAGGGTAATAAAATTAAAAACGGAATTTTAAAGTATGTTATCAATAAACTGGGTGACAGCAAGAATTTAATAATTTCACAGCATAGATTCTAACAACATTAAGATAAAAATCAAAGAGAAAAAATTGATTTATAATTTTCAAAGATGAATAATATTGTTCAAAATTATATATATATATATATATACAGTATCCCAAAATTTACATACACTATAGGAGCTACCTTATGTTCAATCTATTACAATATACTCTAATGATAACATTACTTATGTTATAAAAATGAAAAATTTAATTAGATTTTGACTAAATTCAGTTTGAAAATACTTTTTCTCTCAGATGATTATTAGTCTTCTCAAGCTGTCGAATTCTGTCCTGAAGATCCTCAACCATTTCCTCTAATTCAAGATCTCTTTTATGACCTGCAAATATATATGTGAATAGTACAATTCAGATTCAGATTAAAGTATCCCCAAAACAATTATTCCAAAGGGAATCAATAACTAAAAATTTAAATTTTTTTTTTTTTTTTAGTTATTGATTAGTTTCAATAACATGCTTTTAAACAAAATTTAGTTTCAATAACATGCACAGTAACATATCACAAATGAACTACAAAAATTTTAGTTTGACATTTTTATTCATAAAAGAAATTTCGAAAATTAATTTTAATGTTAGATTGACTATTCCTGTATAATTATAGAGATAACATGAAAATTCTTTCATTTCTTTTAATCACTTTTTAAAAAAAACCAATCATTTTCAAAGCTTGTAATATGTTGTTTGTGTTTGTTATTAATGTTTTTTTTTTTTTTTGTAGCTGCTTATTATAAGAAGTTTCTGTGATTTATATATATAGCTCTACGTTAAAATAATAATGAAAAACTTTTACTAAAAAATTATTCCCTTTAAAAATTTAATGCACTTTATTAGTTTTTAAAGAGTGCATATGAGATAATAATACTTATCACAATTTTTACTTTACAATACTATAATAGCTAATCTCAGAAGACTTAACAATTATATAATTAGAAATTTTGTAGATAAGTACTATAAAACAAACAAATTAGTACTGCTATAAACTTATAAGTATTTTACTGTGGTTCAGCCCAAGTCGATAACTTCAATAAAAATGAAAGTAAATTATTTCAGTTCAATGATGACAAATATGTTATAACAACAAAATATATTTATGATATGAACTATTAAAATGCTACAGTATCACACAATAATATAGTATTTCTTTCATATTTGTCATTTTCTTAAAAAAATATATAAAATACTAACTCCAATTATGGAGCAAGTTAAGTTTAAAATAGTTTTTAAGAGAATAAAACACCACAGGTTAAAAAGTCTACAATTTTCAAACTGATATTTTGCAGATCTTAACTAAACCTAGGTTAAATAATAATAAATATAATTCTTTATAACATGCTTCCATAAAGATATTAATACTTAAAATAGTAAATGGTTGTTCTACATAATGAAAGGAAATTAATAAAGAAAATTTATTAAATTTTAATTTTGAAAAGTATAAAAGTAAAACTAATTGATATAAGGGTACAATGAACTAAAAAAAAAAAAAAGATAATATCAAACCTTATTCATCAATCAAGTTGTATTATGAATTTCATAATAAAAAATAAATAAAAAGTTTAAAAAAAATCACTAAAATACACTATAGCACCAAGTTTCCCCAAAAACTTAAAAATGAAATAGGAATTGAAAATGTTGACTTGAAAGTTTGCAAACATTTTTAAATAAGTTCTTTTTATCTAATAAAAAAAAAAAAAAAAAAACATTGCATTTTGACAAAAAGTAATTTTTGTTCATTGAATATAATCTTACACAGCAAGAATTTGAAGTATAATGAAGTGAATAAATAAAATTTACTTCTAAACTTGAGACTTTAATGTTTTAAGTCATTAGTTTTTAAAATATCTTCATCTCAGAATTTTAACTTTATAAATTGTTTCAATAACAGTATTATAGTTAATGCAGTGATGCAGCAAAAAAAAAAATTGTAGAAAAATTGAAAAGTCTTTGCTGATAATTTTGTAAAGTACAGTAAAAAATGAAAAAAAGTAAAGTATATTAAAAAAAAATAAAAAATAAGAATGGAAATAAAAATTTCAGTTACCTGGACTTTGAGTTAATTCCATTGACTTTTTCTCTCGCAATAAGCGAGTCATTTTTGTTGCCAGCCTAAGACAAAACATAAAATTAATTATCTTAAAGCAAAAATAAACTTACAGCAGAATTATTCAGATCTTTTTTGTTATTTAATGCTTTTAAGAGTTATTATTACCAACTGTAAACATATTTATTAACAAAACAAAAATATATCATTCATTCAATTTTCTCATAAGATCCTGTGTAAGTAAATATCTGTTTTTAGATATAAAAGTAACATTTCACCATATACCAAACTGATGTAGGATACATGGAAAAAAATGAAATTATTTTAGTGAATTAATGATGTTTCTGTATCAGTGTAATGTGAGAGAAATTCCAAAAATTGTTTTCCCCATTTTTTTATAGGAGTTCTTAATGGGTTTTTTTTGGGGGGGGGGGGGGGGAGAAGAAACATTTTTAGAATTTATTTCTGAAAAGTGATTAATTCCTTAAGATTTCCACAGATATTAATCCAGCATAATTCTAATACTTTTTACAAACATATCACATCTGCATTTTTTACCTGATTTTCCCTATTTGTATTATATTAGACTAGCATTTCGACTTGCTCAATTTATGAGACATAAATAAAAATATATATATATAATTATTTTAAAGTTAATTTTCAATTTTGATGATTCACAACTTTGAGCTTTACTCATTTTTAAGGTAACTTTTAGATTAAACCAGACAGTAAAAAAATTGCATTCAGAAAGGAGCATAGAAAAACGCATGCATATGTGTGCACTATGCCCATGGTTCAAGGTATAATTAATTAATGAAATACTGAATTTAAAGTCTACCAGGGAAAAAAATACAACTACTTCAGGGAAATGACAACACATTCAGCAATCAATGAAAATTTTGGGATTTAACTGAAGTACAAAGACTAATCAATCCTACTAATTAATAATAACTGTGTTAATATGCTAGGCAACAAAATTTCTAATGCACCATTTGAAGAAATTTCAAATTAACATATGACTCTTAGAAGCAATGCAAACTGACAAGTAAATGCACAAAGTAGTAATTTTTCATATTTTCCAGTTTTGCTACATGAGCTGCCCTAAAATATGTACACATATACACAATGATTATAATTAAGATTCAACTTTCAAAAAGCTCTAAAAAAAGAACTACTAGTAAAAACATGGGTTTGGGTACCAGTGACATCCAATGTTATGAACTTTGTGAAGTCACAGATTAAATGAACTATACTATTCAATGTGCAAATGAGTGTAATGGGTTTTTATTAAAAAAAAATCAATAAATAAAACAATGACTTCCAAATCATTCAGCAGTTGTGGCACTTTTAGTAGAAAGGTATTCAAAAATAACACCAGCAAAAAACGAGTTTTTAAATATGGGTTTCCTTTCAAACTTTAAACTTTGCAAAACATAATTTTTTCAAAACTTTAAAATTTTATGAAGATATGATTTAATTTGCTGGTTTCAATATTCAACTGTTTCCACATTGTAAACAATTGAAATTATGAGTAAAATCTAATTCTTCAAATAATTAGTTTTGATTGATTAATTGTTTCAATAAAAATTAAATTATCTTATTGTCAATCGAAACAATTGTGTATAGAAAATATCAGCTCAATGGAGCACTTCAAAATGTGAGAAAAAAAAAACTTTTAAAGTTTTGAAGCAGACATAGTTACAATGTGAGTAAAAGAAAAACCAATTAAAAAAAATTTGCAAAGGTATATTGTCTAGCAGGTCAGCCAGAAATGCATAATTTTGTCTTGAACATGTATAATTTGGTTAGAATGGAAAAGCAGGATGTTTTGTAAAATTTTACACAACATGCTAACATGGATCTCTAACAATAGGGCAATTTAATGTCCACTGTTGTGGCCACATCTTCAACTGATGTTGAAGCAACTGGTTTCCTCCGTCTAACAGATTTCACTTCATATAAACCTGTACCTTTGAATTTCTAAATAATTTTCTAATAACCATTAGCAGACATCCAAACATAGCTTTTCTTCAAGCTCTAATATTCTTAACTAATTCAGAGCTATGCCTACTCTGTCATTATTCTTGTAAAATGGCTCCATAAACAAAGCACTATTTTTCATTAAGAGAGCCATGACAAACTTCTCAGATGTGATATGAGGGAAAATGCATGTACCTTGCATTTGATGAGTGTGCATGACACATTATTTCTTTTGTGTATTCATACAAGTAAAGAGGCATCTACTGTTAAAAAATTGAGCTATTTTTTTTTCTCTTTCTGCCACATTCCCCTCTCTCTCTTAATATATATTCCAATCAAATTTCTGGTCATTATGACTAGTGATTCTTTAATTTATTTTTTACAGCTTTTTTGAAAGTTGAACTTTAATTATAATCATCCTGTATATAAAAAAATAATTTCCAGCTTTATGAGGAATTATAAACTTACAACATACATTTTCCTTGGAACTTAGCAAATATCTGCATAAAAATAATGGCAAATTTACCAAATAATAATAATAACTACAAATACCTTTTTAATTCTTCTTCTTGTTTCTTAGCAGCCTTTTTTAACTGTAAATTTTCTTCCTTAAATTTGTAAAACTGATCCTCTAAATCAGTACGAGATAAATGATGACCATACCGTTTTTCTGGAGAGATATATCTTTCAAGACCTTGAACTAAATATACATAATTTATCAAAAATACTAAAATTTTTAATTGTAAATGAAGAATATATAAATTACATATTATCATTAAACAAATATTACAAAAGTATTTTAGTCATTTTTAAAATAGATAAAATAATTGTTGTTCTAAGAATTAAAAAAAAATCATTCAATCTGTCTCAGTTTTCATTCATTTCCTTCATTTTTACAAAAGAAATTTTCTATTAATTTTTTAAATTATGTGAAGAATAAAAATTCTCAGCAAAAATACTCACACATCATACACTTCATAACATTATTCCTCAATAAGAATTAAGTTTTTCACTATGTTTTATGACTTTTAAATAGGATCACACCATATAAGAAAGATGCTTTAATGTGACAGTACAAGAGATTATAAGATATCAGTACACATGAAAAAGAGTCTAAAGTGCTTATATTTCTGAAATTTATTACGAAGTTTGATCCATCAGATTGCATTATACACAATTTCTAGCAATTCAATGTTGATGTTTTAAAATTTATCCATATTGAAATATTTTTCTTTCAGAAATTCATAATTGTTTCCTGAGTTTGATATTTTTTAAAACAGCTTCCTTATTTATTCACACTCCTATTGTTCTAGTAAGAATTTAGCTATTATATTCAGACAAATCAGCAGAACACCTTTTTTTTATTTCTAATTTTTCAAAGAATGAGTTCTAGATTTCTTATCCTAATATCTTAAATTTTGCCTTATTTTCTATTATAGTCTCCTTGAATAATTTAATAATATAAAGTACGACTCAAAAAGAACATTTTAACAATTTTTGAAACTTTATTTTTAAATCCATCAACTCACTCTCTATAAATATTTAAAAAAGAGACACCCCATTCTATTAGGTTTGCTCTATTCTTCCAGTTACTTCCACTACAAAAACAAATATTTTCAAATTTATAATAAAACACATGGTTATGAAAACTACATAAGTAGTAGAAATAATTTGATTTGCTTGTAACATCAACTTTGCAACAGGTTGTTAAAAGAATGAATGAAATCTCCGTGGACAATATTAAAAAATACATGGATGGAAGCAATGGTGACAGAGATTGTTCGAGGAGTTGAATTCACATTAAATCAGAAAATCATTCCATACAGATACAGAAAAGGAATCCTGACTTTTGCCTTCATTTTCATAGCAAATAATTTGCCATACATATGAGTCTTGATTAGGTTTTATCACTCCCTGACAGTAGCGAAATTTGAATTTTATTAAAAACCAAAGTTCTAATAAACATTTATCTAATTAGCACAGAGTGCAAGACAAAAGGGAGTGGCTGTTTTAAATAGGCATTGAGACTGCAAATACATTGGCTAAAAGGTAACTCTAATTACTAGTCCTTCTAACATTTATGGAACTATATTTGGGATTTAAATGTAAAGATGAACCCACCTGGACTACTTTACCATTGCACTAGTAGCATTTATTCAGGAAGTTCCCTGACCTTTTAGTGTTGCAAGTAAGGTGAATGAGTGACAGTATTCATTGGCACAAGAGCCAAAGGCGGCTATGTTACACCAAAAAATGTGTAATTATATTCTAGATGTTATAAAAACAAAAAAAGTTAAAAATTTTTAACAAGAAGGATAGAAAATAGAGAAAGGTCACTAGAGTATTTTGAGTGTGAGTCACTCGTGTTTACCAAAGTAAATATCATGAGAATGAAAACGATCATTAAGGTACCTCAAGGTCATGATTCCTGCACTTACTTAAAGGAGGTTAATCCCTAAGGGGTATAACAGGCAGGAGCAAATCACTCTGATTTGGCTTTTCAGGGGTCATAGGTCATTGAATTATACAAACGGAACTAAATCTTTTCTAATTTGCATGAAATGCTATATTAACCAAGCCTGTTTTGAACATATCTTCAATTGCTTTGAGCTTTACAAATAGGAACTTCATTTCAGTTCATTAATGTTTTTGAATTTTATAACATGGACTTAGTCTAGCCCTATAGTTCTTTAGAGTCTAGCAATAACAACACCTTTGCCAACAAGCATGCTAATAAAATATCTACACAGTATAAAGCTTGCATAATGATTGTTGCATGATTGGATAACCAGATAAGTGATAAAGTTTTTGCAATTTTGTTGAAACTGTATCTAAATGGATATTACTCTTGAGGATTATTTGTTTGAAGGAGAATGTAAATTTAAACTTAGTTATAAATCTTCAAACATAAAGCAAATAGTGCTCCCAAAATGGATACAAATAACCCTTCATAATTTATGCTATGTCCATATATGTTTGAAATAGGCATTCAAAACATTTACCTAGTGTATGTTTTATTTTGATCATTCTGAATATTAAACTTGGTGTACTGTACAGTAAGTAAATTGAAATCCACTGCTTTTTGTGACAGATATTATTCAATCAATTTCAGGAATAAGCATTTAAGGTAAATGTATAATCAACACACATATAAAAATGGAAAGTTTTGAAAAATAACTCTATGTAGATGAGTAATAATGTAACAGGCCTTAACATTTTTATAATTATTATTTATTGTATATATACATCATTTCACATATATACAAAGGAACCATTATATAATTAGATTATCTCAAAATTTCTTAACTCTAAGACTACAAATGATTCAATTTACATGGCCAAAGACTGTTACATAGGTCAAATTGCATGTTTCCTCTGCTCAACTGTATCCAATAAAAGAGGTAACACTTGCAGGTTAAGTCTAGGTTCTTGTTACTATCACTACAGTTCTCTAAAAACACTTCTGATAATAATGTTATGACTTACTTGAGGACTTTATAGACAGTTCGATAACTTTAAATGGGGTTGAATATTTGGAATCCGAGAGGAGCACTGATCATGAAGAGGAATATTCAACCCCTTTGGTTATTTGAATATACAGGTGTAAAAGTTGCTGCAAAATATACCTCAGTGAAATGAAGGCTTTGAAAGGACAAAGTGCATCAAATGAAGACAAGACAACTAGTTGAATGTGTTAATTGCTAATCATACACTATTTAGCAGCTTCACTCATCTAACTTGTGATATCTGCCACTTTCACTATACTTGATGAAAAAAAGAGTACTCATATTGCCCTTAAAGATATTTACTTATGCTACCAAAATTTACAAAGCCATTTTGAGTTTGGTTGACTGTTTATTTACATCACATGCCGAAGCAATATGGGAGTTATTGCAACACACCCCATAAATATGAGTTTCCTTTAAGTGATGAGAATGACACTAGATCTGACACTTCACTTTTCTAACTTTCACATCATGCTAACATGAGGAAATGAGCCTCAACAGATTTAAAATACGTAAGCCCTGCCACACAATCAATTTTTTGTGGGATCAAAGCTTGAACTCACAACTTGATGGAAACTAAGTCCACCTTCAGTTTGCAACCATGACCACTTGGTTAACACAACTACAAGCCACTTGAAATGGTGTTATGCCTGTTCATTATAATTGACAGCATATTGATACCATATTGTGTTCAGTAATGAATCCTGTTACAATCTCAAAATAGAATGACACCACTTCCATTTGAAAGGGCATGCGACTTTACCTAGAATATTCTAATGCAACTAAAAGAATCTTGTTATGAATTTAGTTTTTTCTAAATAATTAGGTCTAAGTCATCTTTTTTAGCTGATCAGCTCTATCTCTAGATCAAACCAAATACTTGTTAATCCCAGAACACTAGGGTAAGTAAGTTTTGCATGCAGTCTTCCTTTATTGATTCTTTTCTGGCCTTTCCCACCGAAATATTTGTTTGATTTTAAGTGCTTTCAGGTGTCACTTAGCAGGCTGTATACCAAGTGGTTTGATTTTTTTGTCTAGGATTCTTTTGTCTCACTTCATGAACTAGAACTCACCATGTAAATTTTACATTTTACTTGTAATATGTGAAAATTTGCCCACGTAAGTTTTACTCGTCACTAGTATTACATGACTTTTTAAACACATAAATTTTATGTGTTGCTAGTAATACGCAGCTTTTTAAACATGTGATTTTAACGTAGTCCAGTGATAGAGTCTTTATATTTAAATTTGTGAATGGCATACATAAAAGTGTTTCAATTCTTATTTCATACTGTGTTGAAGAATTGGGCTAAACAAAGCAAGTACTTAACGGGTGAAGAAAATCAAGAATTGATTTTGGAATCTGAAGACAGTGAAAGTGGCGATAGCATTGAATTTGATGAAGATAGTGAATGACAGTGATGCTGATCCGGATTATATTCCTGATGATAAAATAGAGATTGATCCTGATTTAGTGATTCATTCCCCAATACAAGAAATTGAGTGCACTGGGGATATGGACAAAAGTAAAAATAGAAAATTGAGTTACATGTTCCAAAGAAAAATAGAAAGACTACAAATATTCAAGATACAATTGAACAAGGTCATATTATATTTTTGAATGCTGATTTAATAAAAGGAATAAATAGTTATGAGTGGTATGTGAAATTCAATGATAACACTAAACAGAAAATTAGCACAAAAAATATTGTTCATTATAGACTAGGTGCAGTTGCTGTGGCTCGATTTGCTAAAGACCAATTTGTTTATTTCCAATGTAGTAAAGAAAGAAATACTCACACAAATGCAGAAATAAACCAAAAGAAGATAAGTTATACAAATATTACGGATGGTTCCCTAAATAATTTAAATTACGATGAACTGAATGCCTTGTTTGGAATATTAATATTAGCTTCAGTTTTACATGATAACCATTTGTCAATAAAAGTTATGTTTCATATAACTTTTTCTGGTGGAAGGTATAGAGCAGCATCCAACACAAATGTGGAGAGCAACAGAAGTCATGTCCTTCTGTATAGATATATAATTCTATTGGTAGCTAATTATTATGTAAATTTATTTTTCAATTGTGTAGATTATGTTAAATTTAAAAGGCAAACAACTTTCATTATATTTAAAACAAACATTAATGTAATATAAGCAAATAAAACGAATTTCACATGAGCATGTAAATTTTACATATCTCTAGTGATAATGGCATATATAAAAACGATAGTGTTCTAGGCTTAAGACATCAAAAAATTATTCAACTGCCAATATATATATGTATTTTGCCATATATATATTCAATACATATATAGCAAAATGCATTACTTTTTCTGCCTAGTTTAATTTAGTTAATAACAATATCTTGAAAACTAAAATTATGAAAAATTAAAATAATAAAGTAAATCAGACATCATTAGGGATTAATCTATTGAAAATGAATTTGCTTTTTCTTCACGAGATAAAATAAAGAATTTCATCAAAATATTAGAACACAATAACAACAAATGTATATAAAATTCAGATCAGTTCTATATACCCTTGTAATTACAATGATGTACCCTTGTAATTACAATGATGTACTCTTATAATCACAAATTTAATTAAACTACTATTTTTAAAATAATTGATATATTACAAAATGAACACATCAAAAATAAAATTCTTAAAAAGATGTTTTTTTTTTTTTTCTTTTTTCATTTATATTATTAAAAATATATATGTATATATATGGTAAGCAGATGTTAACAATGACTGAAAAAATTATTATAAAAAAACCCCTTTAGAAGAGAAATAAGAATGTGATCATCATTTTAAAAAGATCTTACCACTGAGATCTACTGATGGAACTTGAGCTTTCCCTTCTTTTGTGGGATATAGATCTCTTTCAGGATCATCAGCCATTGATAGATTTCTAAATAAAAGAATTAAAACAGAATTAGAGGACTTTTTTTTTTCAAACGAAAAAAAAAAAAAAAAAAAAAAAAGGATGGGAATAAGATATAATTTTTTTCTGATAACTGATTACTGGAATATTTAATGAAAAATAAAAAAAATCAAGTTTAAATTTTTGAGTTTTTATTTTTCCAAAGGATTTAAGAACTCTCAAGTTAAACATTAGCTTCATTAATGCCTTTATTTTAGAATTTTGATAAATCTTCATTATTAATACTAATCAGTTACTTCATGGTACACATTATACATTATACATAATTTGTTGGGACAAAAAGCAATAATAATTTGACAAAATTTTTCTAAGCTTTAAGTTTTAGTTCATTAAATTTTTGCATACTTTTAATTTCTATTCAAAAAAGGAAACATAAAAAATAGGATTTATATTTCAAGCATTTGTAATGCTAAAATGTCTATACAATGGATAAAAAAAAAAAAGATAATATTCGCAATATCATTCATTATACTCACAAGTCATTTCTGCTGAATTTTATTTTTTATAAAACAGATTTTTGAAAAATGAAATATGTTACACAAGCTTTATAAAAAAAATATGTGAAAGATAAATTATGAACTAGGAAACTAAACTTCTTTAACATATATTTTTTATCACACTGGGATTATATATACTTTCATTTCATAGCTGTTAAATGATATCAGTAGAGTAAATAATTTTTCAAAATATGCGGTGGATACTAATGTTGTTATGGAAATTTGAAGATCTTTTCTCAAATTTAAGGAGAAAAAAAGGATTCTTCATGCAGATTGATCTGGGTTATGCAAAATAAACAAAGAGTCCAACAAGGCAAGGTTTTATAGTATATACAACAAATATTCAGATTCCTGAATACTAACATTTCTCAGAGAACAGTGCTAAAAGTTGCATATAGATATATTATAGGTGAAATAAGTTCTGCATAGTAATATGAAAATCTACTCATTTTTGGAAATTTTTCCTGTTCTTGTGATAGACTGTTTTTTTAAAATTAAATCTGAGATTACACAGTAACAAACATAAATCATTACATGTAAGAAAAATTTCTTTTAAATATGCCCAATACATAAAACTAAGTACATATTTTTTTTAAAAAAATCAGTATTAACAAGCTTTATACACAAATAATATTTTGACAGATTTACTGATCTACTAAAAACACAAGTGGTTTCAATAAAAAAAAAAAAATTAATAATAATAAAACCATTTCACATGCAGAATTTGTTTCTTAAACTGGAAAACCAATAAATTAAAAAGAATTATACAGTACCACATAAATCAATAATAAAAATATTCACCTGTACATCACATTTTATTAAAATGATTATATTAATTATCATAATGGAAATTATTCATTTATATAGATATCAGATTTTTTAAAGAGAACTCTTACTAATAATTAATTTAACTATTTAATATATAATGAGTCTCAGAAGAAGCAAATATTTTTTTTATCCAAACAGAAAAAGCATCATTACTCTTTAATTGCAACAATAACAAGCAATACCTTTTACAAATTAAGCATTATTTCTACTATATCTTAATAGCAAAACGCTTATTTGAAATTTCAGTTCCATATTTTTCTATTTCATTTACATTCCACTCAAACACAAAAATTACACTTAGTATGCATTGAAAATTACAACAGAAAGGTAACAAGAAATTCAAACACATAATTAACAGCATAAATAATTTTTCTTATGCTATCTTTGATTGACATAATTAGTACAAAACATTTTTTTTACTATAATTCAATTGGTATAATTATGCATAATGCTTGTAGAAAAACTTACCTTGTGAATATGCACAGTAAAAACTCAAAAGTTTGAAATGTGTAAATTTCAATATTTTTCTCAAAAATATCCAATTTTTATTTGCCTTTCAGAATATCATAAATTTGGACAAATTCTCTTTATGAGAGAAACTTTTTATTTCAGTATTAATGATATTCTATTCACAAATAATTCTCATAATGTATCAAATCCTAATATTGCAGCATTAAATAAAACAATCAATATGCACCCAGCTGTAATTTAAAGTCCACTTTGTACACATTTAAAGTGTTGAATTGTATTTCTCAGAAATCTTTTAAATTAATAGTAGATAGATTTTAATAGTATAGTATCAGACACCTCCTAGTTTCATACATTGGTCACTTAGTTTAGAACTGAAGCAGCTAATAGGTAAGCTAAAATTATATCATTTTCAACAGCTATAATTTTTGTATCAAAAGTAACAGTTCTAATTAGATTTAAAGACTAAGACCATAGTTGAACTACTGTTACATTCGACGAATGCATTAAAAATATGCACATTTATGTTTCGGTCGTAAGATATAAGAAACAATAAAAGCTACAGGATGTGTAATTATGACGTTTCAATTAAAATTAATTTATTTTCCTTCTGATCAGTGCGAAAATAGTAATATGTCACGAATTTAAAAGGATTTTTCATAGTTAAAATTTAATTTTTATCAATATTACAAGAATCATTGAGGCAAACGGCTGGGAATAAAGATACGTGGGGTCCATGATTACAAGAGCTAAATTTCATTTACGAAAAGGACGAGTTAGAAAAAGCAAACAATGATTTTGTTAAAAATGGTGATTCGAAACAAAAATGGATTAGGGTGTTTCCTTCTCAAATTTCTGACACTTTTGCGCATAAAATACACGTAAAATATTAATTCAAAAAATGAAAATAATTCACAACAATCAGGATGGAAAAACCGTTATATAGTTGCCATGGCAACAAAAGAAAGATACCAAGGATTGATTGTTTGAATGTGTATGTGGGATATGGAACAACAACAGCTATTATCTCTTTCAGAATATTATTTTAATTCATTAAATATAAAAAAAAAAGTCTCGATTTTGTCACCCAAACTTCCTAAACACATTTAATACTTTGATGACTGATCATATTTTGTTTTTTTGATTTGACCATAGTAGCGGAAACAGAAAGGATAAAAAAAAAAAAAAAAAAAAAAAAAAAAAAACATGGAACCGAGGAGGTACGGAAAATAGAGGAGCTGTGTTAGTCTGGCTGGTAATTGTCAGTTTGGGTCTTGCCTTCTAAAGTCCGAAACATTTACAGGCTGATACATGTAAAATCTATCTGAGTACTCCTGTTGGCGTAGATGTAGAGAGTTTTGGAGCTGGCTCAGGTGTCAAACTCGTCATTTGATTCTGTATCAAACTACGAATAGGACCTTTGAGTCGGAGGACAGGTGCCACGGTTCAGAAGAAAAGATGCTTCTCCTCTGTGTCTACAGCTACATGGACATTGAAGATTGCCATGTTATGAATATGATATCATCCAAGAACTCGCCAAAAAGAATGTAGACAGCCTGGTAGAAAAATTATCTCGATCGAGAATACTTTCGTTAATTATTTCACAATTGTGAAATTTTTATCCGAATCTGTGAATACTGGTGATGTGATTCCTGTTTGAGAAAAAAAAAATGAATAATAATGTCCATCTAAGCACATGGAAACTAGCCTAACGGCAAATCAATGAAAGCAATTTAATCGTAAATTTCAAAATGGATAACAGATTGACTACTTTGATTGAAACTTCGTCTCTATCACTCTCCAATTTTTGAGACGCTTATACTACTACATTCTCTCCAACTATAGACTTATTAACCTATTAAATTCTATTTTAAAAATCTGATTGAAAGAATCCTGTTAACCAGAATACTTTCTCATGCTTCCAAAGATAATATAGTTTCAGATTTACAATTCGGCTTCCGTACTAACCACAGCACTGTTCATCAACTACTACGGGTTATGAATGCCATTACTGAAGGATTTAATTCCAAACAAGTCTCTAGAGGTATCTTCCTCGGCATATTAAAAGCTTTCGACCACCTTTAGTACGACGGATTGATCTTCAAACTAATCAAATTAAATTCCCCCCTTCATCAGGGACGTCTTAAGGCATGGGCCAACTGGGCCATGGCCAAGGGCCTCGCATTTGAGGGGGCCTCGTCTTGTTCAACACTCAGCCTCAATAAGATCATGATCAGAATAATTTTTATCATCAAATCTTATTCCCGGACATGACTGGTTGAAGACAGTTGCTTCTATATTACATATTTCTATTTACAACATTTGCTCAGAATCAGGGAAAATATTAATTTTATTTCTCAAGCGAGATATGTCCAATTTATTGATCAAAATGCTGACAGTCACAGACATAACAGACAATCTTACCAACGACCTTTTATTTATTTGCACACGAGTTAAGGATCGCTCATGAAGGGACAAGAGAAAACCCCAAAAGAAGAGACAAAAACACATTCCCTATTTTATGACAGGTGCTAGGGCTAATGAAAAAATGATTGAAATCACATTTTTTCGAAGAAATAAGTGGTCTACAGCTCTAAATCGGCAATTCCTTTCTTTAAATTTAATTGCTTTGAAACAGCAAAAGGTAATTATGTTTTTATTCTTGAATTTTATTTCTGTAAGGTTTAAGATAATATTCAAATATTTATATCGCATTAAAAAAAGTAAAATATGTAGTTGTATTTGCTTTTTTTACAGAGAGAGGTATAAAAATAATATCCGGTTATAAAAAAATCTTCTCTTTTTTTGTAAATTTTCTTTGCTCTCCCTCTGAACAACATGAAACAATCTCTTAACTGTTTGTAAAATTTTATATAAATATTTCAATAGACACTTTAGAATATTTTTATATTGATTAATATGCATAAGTGTGCGCTTCCTTCGTTTTGAATGCACTATGATCTTCCAAAAGAATTTCTAATGTGTATTGTAATTCAGAGAAATATTTTTATATGCTTTTGATATGGAAAGCGTTATTTTATTCGTTTAAAAATCAACATTTATAAAACGAATATATTACATTTTCTACAAATTTTAGTAATGTAATATAAATGTAGAAAAGCAATCATATGTTTAGTTTAGTTTTTATTAACGTCGGACTAGAAACAACACGAGAGCTATTGGCGACAGACCTCGTAATTTTGAACCTCGGTCAAGTGACGAGCACGACACCTGAGCTGGCACTCCCTCTCCTAATTTCCACGCTAACAAGAAGACTTCGAACCCTGACAAATGTAATGTGCATCACCCCCGGCTACACGTAGGGTTTTTGGTGGCCAAGGATCGAACCCGCGACTGAACGAAAACCGTCGGCCACGAATCCGAAGCCATGACCACTAGGCTACCGCGGTCCTCAAAGGACTTATATACCAAGAATCCTACAGTACGATTTGATAAATAAATGCCTGTACAATAATTTAATGTTTTAAAAGTAAACATAAATGGAAAAATTCTCGTCCAACACAGTACAAAATAAGAAATTTTTAATGTATAAGAACCCTCACTAAAAATGTTCTATTTGCGTGTGTATGTTTAATCAGATTTTCCAGCAGAAAATTGAAATTTATTACATAATTTAATTTTATTCACTTTTTTTATGTACAAACAAGGAGAATGAGCTTTCTCCTCTCCCCCCTTGAACAGAACAAAAGAAAAACACATAGTTATGTGCATATAACTGGAGAGATGGCATAATGATTTTTAGAACAGTGTATTTATTTTTAGTGGCAAAATAACAATACTTTTTCGAATAACTCGTCCCCAAAATGTGTTATTTAAAAGTATTTCTTAGTTATTTTAATGATATTAATAAAAAGGGAGCCATCATTTACTAAATTATTCATAATTTTTCTGTATATCAATCTTGTATCGGTTTAAAAGTGGACTCTAAGCTATAACCAGCCATTTATTTTTTAATAGCTGATCATTTTATTTTAAAACTTCACTCGTGTGGAAAATGGGTACTCCAGTTAATATTGATATACAAACTTTAAGGCTCCAGTCGAAACGACACCAAGAAATCCCGAGCGTAAATTAATCTTATGGAATTTCGTACTTTTCTATTTCATCTAGGATATTGCTTTTAATTGCATGGAATGAAGTGCATTCGAAAGGGCGAAAAAAATAAATGCTTCTCTGGTTTTCGATTTTCGATTCGACTACTTTTTTTTAAAACTAGCCTTTGGAATGATATTTTGACAAAGTAAATCCATTTCTCTCGAGTAAAAATATAGAGTGTCGAAAGGTGTAAAATTATTAAAATCGTTAATGATATATATATATATATATATATATATATACTGAAAATCTATGAAAAATAATTTAAAACACTTAAAAAGATAAAAAACTAGAAAGAAATGTAACAATGAAAGAAAAATAAATGAAAATATGGAACCCAGCAAGTCAAAAAGCAATATCGGGCTGAGGACCGATTAAGCGGGGTTAAACTAGTTCAATGGTACCAACCTTCCCCCTTTGCGACTTGGTAGGCTGAATTAGGAAATCCAAATTGCAAAAGAGTTCATGATTAAAAGATGCAAACAAATTCAGCGATAAAATCTACAAAAATAAAATCTTTAATTCCTTGTAGGCTGAATTGGGAAATCCAAATTACAAAAGAGTTCAAAGATTAAAAAATGCAAAAAAAATTTCAACGATAAAATTTACAAAATAAAATCTATCATTCTAAAAATTATCAACAAATCAAAATATAAAAATTACTTACAAAATTCAAAGAAATGAAGATTCAAATATGTGAGTAGTAAGACGGAATTTTCTTTAAGCTTCAAGATGTATATCACATACTCAAAATGAAAAAATATAACACATCATCACCATATAAATTGAAAAAAGATTTAAGTCATTGTTTGATTGGTAATAAAATGTAAAAAGATGCAAACAATTGGTTGGTAATAAGTAGTATGGTGAAGGAGTATAACGGTCCAGAGAGTGAGTAAAAATGTAAGCTGTGTAAATGTAAAAAAAATAATAAATTCTTCACGGCTAGACCACTAACAAGCCGACTTTGTGGACCTATTGTTGTGTGGTGGATTTGAAATTGGATCATGATTATCCAATAAATTTCTTAAATGCTTATATACATCGAGAATATATTAAACATCTTTGCGAATCATGATCCAAACAGTTGTTGAAGAATTTTTTAATGTTATTAAATTTGTCTATTTTATGCGTGGTTAATTTGTTATTACGTAATAAAAAGCCCAATAAAATATTCCTATAAATGGATCTGTGTAGATTACTGTTCCAAAAAGGTATTTTAATAACATGGAATTCGAATCTCTCTCTTTTATCGAAAATATTACTAATAAGTCTATTGTCAATTATTTGCAAATCGAGATCTAAAAATTCTACTGTATTTGAATTAAGATTAGTTTTTAATAATTTGAGGTAATTAGGGTAAAATGAAATATTTGGTTTAAAATCCTCAGTTTTACCTAAAATAATTAGATCATCTATGTAACGAAAAAGAAAGTAAGAATCATTGTCAATCTGTTGTAATTCATAAAAATGTAAATAAAAATTGGCCAGACAATTACTAGCTGGACCTCCCTGAGGGAGACCCTGAATTTGTTTATAGAGATTTTGACCAAAAACTATAAAATTCTCTTGTAATACAAGTTTAACGAGAGTATTGAATTTTTCCTGTTTTATTGTTTGATTAAAATGATATTTCTTGTATAAAATTGCAAGAACCTTAATTAAATCTTGAATATCTATTGAGTTAAAAAGGTCTTCAAAATCATATCCATGTATAGAGAATACCTCTTGTTCCTTCATGTTTTTGACAATTTCAAAACTATTTTTAATAATAGCGGTATTATCAATATTGTCAATAGATTTTTGAAGAATGGATTGAAGGAGTTTGCCAGATTTAGTGATATAGGTGTTATATCCATTCGTAATACTTCGAAATTTTACAGGATTTTTGTGAAATTTTGGCGTTAAGAAAATATATGGAAATTTAATGTTTGTAAGGTGTAAACCCACCTTCTTATTGAATGCCAAAAGACGATTATTTATTTCTCTGTTACTATATTTGGATAACTGGAAAGCATTATTATTCATTACATGTTCACTCAATAATTTATGATAGTAAAATTTGCAAATAATTGCATAATTTGCAGGAACCTTATCTACATAAACGATAACAAAATCTTTCTGCAAATCATCTATATCAAGTTTTAGATCTTTAATTGTAATTTCCTTATCTACTTTAAAATTCAAATATAGAATTTTCTTCAAAACACATGACCTGAATTCATCAAATGCCTCAATTGGCAAACCATATTTAATTGCAACCTTAAGAATAAAATTGTCAAAATCATTAGTAATTTGTTTTCTCACTACAAGGTTACTATTAGTAATCATGAGCCTGAATCCAGTTCCTTTATTCATGAAACCTCTCAATAAATCGCTTTTAACGATGTTCATGTTTCCCGTAACAACATGTTGATGGAATGAATCAACATATTGTTTGTAATCTTTGCATTTACACACTTGTGGTGTTTGTGACTCTGAAATATTATTGTAATTAAAAATAGATCTACCAAGTTTTTTATTGTACTTAAAAGCTCTTTTTATCCTGATATTTTTAATTGGAAATAGAGCCATGTGTTTTTGAAACACACCAGAAAAATTAATTTTATTAAATGATTTATTCATAAAGAGAAAGGTGCAATATTCTGTAATATATTTTTCATTAATATTCAAATTAATTTTCATTTTATGGCAAAGATATCTACATATATCTTCAATGATATGAAATCCTTGAGAATCCGGAATAACTTCATTATTCAAAATATTCATGACAATCTTTACCTCTCTTTTATTAAGTCCGAACATAAAGTGCTTAATATGTCCTATGAGATAGTTCTTTTCAAATTCTAATCCAAGTTGAAACATTTTTTCTTTAATAGTTGACAAGTCTCTTATTTTTCGATTTCTACGTTTTCCTCTAGAAGTTCTAGTTAATTTATAAGGATTATTAATCCTGTAGAATCCTTCTTGGTAATAAAATATTTGGTTATTTTGCTTATTTGCGTTTAATACATTTTTATTGTTCCATATTGCATTTAGTCCATAAGGGTAAACAGTACCATAAAAACCAATATAAAAATTCTCAAACCATAATCTTTCTTTTGTGTTGGGTACAATTTTAATAATATATATTTTAATATTATTAAATTCATGTGAATTAAAATGTTTAATTTCTATCCGACCTATATTTTTACGACTATTATAGTGTTTTGCATCAGATCTATGCTGATTAATTCTAATATTTATAGTTCCCGAAGTTTGCCCAACATAATTAAACTGGCACATACCACAAGTCATCATATAAATACAATTAAAAGTTTTACAAAATAAAAAGTTTGAATCTCTATCATACTGCTCTTCAGCCATCATGACGCATGTCTTGCATCTCTTATCAGAGCACCTCTTAAACTTTAAGTTTAAATGATCAGAATTCCTAGAACGTTGAGATTTGGGTATGTTATTGGAAATTAAGTCACTTTGGTGAAAACCCTTAATACGTGAACAGAATGATCTTCTATCTGAAGTGTAAGCCGAATTAATATATTCAGAGTTCCAAAAAATACGGGTTTTATATTTCCTATTATATACCAAATGAGATCCCAGAGGATACTCAGAACTTTTATAAAAATTACAACAAGTAACATTTTTTGCATTTTCTGAAAAATTTATAGTTTTTTTATATGCTGAATCAAAACGTTTGTGACCATAACACTGACTCTCCTCATTCATATTCAAAATATTATAAAAATAGTGCACATCAATCATCTATAAAAAATAGCAAAAATTTGCAAAAATGGTAACTTTCTAACGATGAAGCAGATACCATTATACTACATCACCGAGCTTTGACAAACATAAGTAAGCCAAATTGCCAGTAGCTAAACTTTCAAAAATTTCCATTATCATAAAATATAATTTTCAAAATCACCAATCTTTCACCAATACCTACGTATCTTAGATTAAAATTAAACATTATAATCTGCAAAGTCAATTTAAAGTCACTTGATCAGTAAGTCCAAAGCTCGAATCCTTATGTTGTTTCAAGAAGAAGATTAGTCATCATAGGTACAAAACGCCGAAACAGCATGTAATTTTTTTTTTATATATATATATATATATATATATATATATATATATATATATATATATAAACCAATAGACTCTTTTGACTATTATGAGTCAAAAGCAAAGGAAGTGTCCTTTATAAAGGAGTATCAAAGTGTTCACAAGCGTGTAAGACAACGCAGTGTTAGGGTAGCTTTCCTTGAAGGAAATAGATTCACCGACACAACGTTTGAAAATAGCCACAGCCAGAAATTTAAAAAATATATATAGAATCCTTTTACCAATAATCGATTCTCTAATTTACAATATACAAACGTTTTGTAAAAAATAAAAGGAGCTTTTTGAAATGCTTGGATTTTTTGAAATTAATTCTAATTTGGATGAGACAGAAATTAAAAAATCAAAAGAAAAAAATATCAAAGAAAAGAAAATATCAAATATCAAAAAAAAAAAAAAAAAAAAAAAAAAAAAAAAAAAAAAAAAAAAAAAAGAAAAGAAAAGAAAATATCAAAATTTTAAAATAAAGAATTTTAATGCAGAGGAACTGAACTTGGAATGTCAACATTTCAAGTCATATACGATCAATAATGGAGAAAAACTGAAGATAAGGAAGAAGAGGAAATGGAAAAAAGAAAGATTTATTAAAAAACATAAGATGAAGATGAAGATTAGTTGTTGGATGAGGGGACTGGAATTGGGATCAACACACTCTATACATACAAGTACTATTCACAATGTTCCCAAATATTAACATAATAATGAGAATTTTCTTGATTACTGATGATTACTGATAACAATGATGATTACTGATGGGAGAGTGGTGAGGGTTCATTTTCAAAACTCAAAGTAGTCAAAAATGAATTGAGAAATCGTATGTCTAAATCACGTTTGAATAATTTAAGCTTTATGAGTAATGAAAATGAAATATTATTAACAATTGATGTTGAAGAACTAATTAATGATTTTGCAAATATAAAATGTAGAAAACGAATATTTACATAAACCTCCATTTTACTATGGATGCTTTTATCGATTTGTACAGGTATATACTCCAAACTAGTGAAAGGATCGCAGGTGGGGCCTATTTTTTCACAAGGGCCCAGGGCCTCAAGAAATCTTAAGACGTCCCTGCCCTTCATAATAGTTATCTTGAATAACTACCTTAAAGATAGAACATTCCAAGTTAAACTTAAGAACACTCTCTCTACAATATGCCATATAAAAGCCAGTCAACCTCAAGGATCTGTAATTTCCTCAATTTGCTACAATTTGTTCACTTATGACTTCCATCAGAGTCCCTATAATATCCTCTGTTTATTCGCAGATGATGCAGCAATCCTCACCCAAGGAAAAAAATCTAATCAACGTAATAGACAAATTACAAAATCTTTACTTTATGCTTATCTTTATATTATCTTACTTTATGCTTCCCCCACTTGGGGTCACGCTTCCCCTACCCTCATTAAGAAATTCAGGTTCTTCAAAATAAAATTTTCTGTATGATTACTAACTCACCTCCGTATGTCAGAACTTCTATCAAACACAAGGATCTCAATATCCTTCCTATCATTAATCACATCAACTATCTCTCTAGAAGATTCTATAATAGACTAACATATCATGGTAACCCTCTAATAACTCAGAGCCCAGCTAATTTTTGCTCACAATAATGGAACACATGCCTTACTCAACCAATCATGCAATAATTATTTTTATCTAATTCCTCCGCAACATTTTGTATTCAAATTCAGACCACTTCAATTAAACCCTTCATGACTCCTTCAATAGCCTCTTTCAGTCAACCATCTCACTCCAAGATCTCCATCATCATCTATTCAGTTGATCATAAGCTGTTTACTTGCCCCGTCACCCTCCATACCTCCCCTCTCTTGAACTAGTTTGCTGGCCATTGATGTACACCCAGCCAAACAAGAACAGCTTTTACTTTTCCTTGTCCTTCTGCTTTCAAATCATCAAAAAAGTTTAAATGATATTAAATATAATGTAATTTACAATGATATGAAAAACTCTTAAGAAAATCATATAAATAATACTATTTTTTTGCTGAGAATTAGGCATTTACATTACGTAGAATCTATCCAAGGCATTGAGGGGGGGGGAAATAATATTAAAAAATAACCTAAAAATTATATAATCTTATCTTACAATAAGATTAGTAAAAAAGTTTTAAAATCTCTTAAGAAACATCATCCTCATTGTAAATGATTCATTCATTTCTTTATCCTCTTCCTCTAACTTTCTTTTATTTATGTTCTTTAAATTTATGTGTGCATTATAGCACATTTTTAATATGTTTGTTTTAATTTAAAAAAAAATTTCAAGGCTTCTATATCAAACTGAGTAAAGAGTCCACCGGATCTGCACTCACTATTATTTTATTATTGTTGCTGTTGAGGAGATGATTATATCATTGAAAATTCCGATCTTGTTCATTTAGTGATTTACATTGGAAACATGTAAGCAGTATAGAAAAGGCGGGTAGTTACTTCCAAGAAGGATAGCCCGGTAATAGAAAATGTCTATGAAGAACTACAAAAGGTAGTGGAATTGTTAACTAGTATTCTCGGAAAGATAAGAATACTCTTTTTTCGATCCTTGTGTTTGATAAGCCACTTAATGTGCTGACTACTACATGGAACACTCTGCGAATCGTCGCTAATCTAACATCCAAACAATATTAAAATTGCTTCCCACCTTATATTCAGAAATGCTATTGTCAAGGAGCAGCTATCTCGAAAAAACAACCAAGTAAATATTAGCAAACCGAACATTGTGGGTTATCGCAGCATGTCTCTAAATTTAAACTACATAAGCATAATTACAAACGTTACCAGGAATGCCCTACTTCTTAACCGCATTACTAATCTGAACTCTCCGTGAACAATGGTAGAAGGACACTGATCCGCTGCAGCTCAAGGACAACACTCTTACTTCATTAGTTTCGCTTCAGAGTGCAACAAATAGCCACCGTTCCTCAGTTACGACTTTAGGTCTCTCAGAGTTTTATCTCGTTGACTGGAAAACTAAGGTCAACGCATTTGAAGGTACATGCCTCCTATTTACGAGAAAGGGAAAATATCCAGAAAATTTAGTTCATGACCTAATTTTTCGCTAATCCATCCCATGGGTAAAGCAATTCAAATACTTGAATTATTCTTACTTTCCAAATTAACCTGCTGAATTGTGTGACCTACATAAGTCACACTACCAAATTTTTTTAGTACTGATCTCCCTAAACCTATCACCCAATAAGAGCAAGCACAATCCATGTCCTTTATTGAAGCCTTAAGTTTGCCAGATGTCAGCTAAAAATTAGCGAAGAGAAATGACTTTCAATAAAAATAACTGTTGCTGCTCATACTGATCATGCCTGAACGACATGCAAAACTTTTAATTTGTTGAACAGACTAATCTCTAAAAAAACTTGTGAACCAATACAAGCTTCTATTCTATCATAATGCTATATGTGTCTCAGAAATAAATTTAACTCATACTAACTTATATCAATATCAATTCAATAACTAATATCAATTCAAAATAACAATTAAAAATAACACAATATTTCTACAAATTCTTATACATGGATAATCAAAAGATTACTTATATGATTTTCAGAGTCGCATTACTGGAAAGCTGATGGAATAAAAGAGTCGGAGGAGGATAATTCCAGAAAACGTATTGCTCCTCTAAGATTAGCTTTTTCTATTTATTTTCATTTTAAAATAACACGGATTGCTGCTCATAACATAACACTAGAAAGAAACTATTTACAAGTTTTTAATCGATGTTTCGATGGTTTTTTTTTTTTTTTTTTTTTTTAAATTTTAGAATTTTCTGTTTACGTTTTACGTATGGTTAGTTTTATGTTTAGTCAAAAGTGAAGTATTGAATTTTTTGTTTCAGTCGTTCATCTGTTGCTTTTTAGTTTCAGTTAAGTTTTAGTTTATATTAACGTCACACTAGAAGTAAAACGAGGGCTATTGGTGACGGACCTCGTAATTTTGAACCTCTGTCAAGTGATGAGGACTATACTAGAGCTGGCACCCCCTCTCCTAACTTCCACACCACGTCATTTGGAGGACTATCTGTTGCTACTTACTACTTCATGAAACTTTTTTTTATTACCGCTAAAGGTTTTTACGTTTGAAAACAGCACAAAGCTTAAACGATATCTACAATTTTACGGATATTTTTTAATGACGGATACTCTAAGCAGGTGCTATCGAAGACCTAAAGGCTGGTCTACAAGATAAAAGAGGTGTTTGCGGAGACAGAAAGTGCAGATGAGATGGGAACAAAATCATTTGCAAGATTCTTCTGATAATAGGATGTGTGCTGAAAACTGCATTAACAATGGAGATTCATATACTCGTGAAAAGAAAATATCATTTTATCATGACTCTCAAATTAGAAATGTTTAAATATAATTCTATATCAACTAGAAATGTCATTGAAAAAATTCTTATGATGTGATGAATAACGATTTGTGGTATTCACTTTTACGCATTATAAAATAGGAGGAATCTTATATGTGCTCCTTGGATGTTGCATCAAGTAAGACCTATGATTTGTCTATAAAAATAGAAATAAAATGTAAAAATTGCACTAAAATATTTAGTTCTATATTTTATAGTTCACAGGACAGCAATAGCAAATTCTTTGAGAAATATAAAAAGTTCTTTACAGCTTTATAAAAAATTGAGAAACTTTATGCAGCATTAGAAGTTTTCTTCATAGCATTGCTATTGACATTCCTGCAATAGATAAGAAACAATTTCAACATGTTTGTTGACACTGTATGAAAAGAAGCAAACTTTTCAGGATAACATTTTTGAAGTATCTTGAAAAATTGCCCGAAAGCATTATGATGAAATACAGAAAAAATACTAATAACGTTATTGACATCTTAGTCTTTTACGATGAGATACGTCAGAAATGTGGACATTAATCTCTATATGTATTGAAATTGTTGTCGAGATTTTGATCGGGCTTATCACTAACTCTAAAGCCCTTCCAGTCATTGTATAGCTAAATGCACTGCTGCGAACAGGGATGTTTGAGAAAATAGTGCTGACTTCTCCATGTTACATAAACTCAAACAGTCAGAATGCAGAAAATTATCAAACATTATGGAGACTGTAGCTACAGAGATGCTATGGAAGAGATTAGTTAAAACTATGGAAGGCGATACGTGGGTATCCAATCAGATGGTGACGCCAAGACGTGACAACATTTATGGACATTAAATGCGTACGGTGACGGCATAAAAATAACAAAACAGGAATGTGTAAATTGTTTGGGAAAGACACTTGTGGTACAGGTCTTCGCAATAAAATTTCAGACTGGAGGAATAAAGATGTTATGATTGGTGATTGAAAAGAGGACAGTGTAAAAGAGAGCTATATTATAAGACTATTAAACTTTTATTCGAAAGCAATAAAAGACAAGCTCCAGATCTACAACATTAGGGATATTCGCTTCATTGTTCCACAGTTCATCTGCAGTAGACATGTATTATACTTAGGTTAAGCATCTAAACATATTACAAGTCTAACGAGTTCGACATTGAGGTTTTTTTTTTAATCAGAGGTCATTGGTAGAAAATCAAAGCTTAAGTCCAAATCATCAATAAAATGAAAGTACCTGAACATGTTCTAAAATGAGTGAGTGACGGTTGGATTTATGAGGGCAAGGGACTAACACTTGCTTAATAAACCCAATTGCATTATTTAAAAATCACTTTCAGATGAATATATATTTAAAATATAAATATCGATACATAAATTTAAAAATTTAAAATCCTAAATGTAATATAAAATTCCAATTGAAAATTAAAATGCAAACGAGTTAAGGTAGAAGTTATCTCCCACCAAATCAAACAAGTTTAAAGCAAGATACTTTAAAAATGCGATACGGTTCTGATGAAAACCCGGTCAAACAACGAGAATAAGATGGACGGTGTATGGGATATAATAAGAAGGACACTCGAGAGGACCAAATAAAAAATACTTATGAGTAAAGCGAATATGTCTAAAGCGGGAACGTATCCCGAAAAAAATATTACCTGTTTATCAAAGACTAGCGAGCAACAAGTTGTTAGAAAGATCCGTCGCTGAAAAAAACTCAGAATATTAACTAGTATTTGCAGTGTTATTTGAAAAAACTTCCCAAAGGAAACCTTTGTTTCAAAAAAGAGTTTGGAAATGACTATTATTTTTACCGTAGGTGATTTTTATTTTGGCTGTTTTAACAATCTATCTAAATGAAATAAATGAAGTATCTGTGGTTATTTATCTAAAACATGATAAATAACGCTTAGCCGAGACCGAGAAAACGAGTTCGAATGAGTGGAAAAGAAAACGAATTACTTAAAAAGTTACCTGATTCAAAAAAAAAAAAAAAAAAAAAAAGGAAACATATGGTTCTGGCAAATGCTAGTATTTTTTTCATGTGAATTATTAGTTATTCGTGCTAATTTCGAAGACGTATTTCTAAAAATTCTATAATGTCAAATTGTTTCATTTCCTTTTAACGTTTTTATCTCTCATCAAAGTACTATGTTGTATATGAATGATATAACATAAATATGTATGTTGTCAAATAAAATGATTAGTTACTGTTATCAGAACAGTTAGTAAAGGTAAATATGAAAATAAATTTTAAAATGTCTTTCTTTCAAAACTTTGTTTTTTGCAGATTTACGTGTCTTTAAAATGCTCCAGTTTTTGAGCAAACTATATAAAATTTCTAATGCAGAATGAGGATAATAATAATAAAAGAAATTAAATCTCAATGTCCTTCTATTCCAATTTTATAAGTTAATTTTAGTTCTGTTAATCTGAAAATTTAATGAAAATTAAGTACGCGTGAACAATAAACATTTTTTAAAAAATTAACATTTGCATGAAATTGTAAAATAATACTTCGATATAAGTGAAATGTACTTATAAACAGTTATAATATGAAATAAAGTGAAAAAGTTAAGAACAGTAACTTAAAGAGGTATAAAAAAGAAGTGAAAAATTAATTTTTTTTAATTATAAAAAATCTATTCTGTTATTTTTTTATTTTGCAAAATATTTGATCTAGTTATATCTCAGGGAATATGTACATAAAATATCATAACTCAGTAATTAAGGATAAAAATATCATACTATTGAATATAGTTAATTGTCTTAAACGGCAGTCCCAAGAATTCTTCGAAAATCTTCCAATGCCCAACGGGGTACTAAAGAATTTACCAATATAGACAGTTAACAAAAACGTCCTCGATCAATGCTCATTCATGAATGTGAAAATTCTCTTCAATTCAAGTGATTATTAGTTTCTTAACAATCCCTTGGGAATTTGTTCCTCTCAAGCCCAAGCAGCATAGTAGACAAACATTGGATTTTCACGGTGATCATCAGTTAATGGCGTCAGAAGTACTTTAAATCTATTTGTAAAATTTTTATTTTCTTCTGAATTTTTGTAAATATTCCATATCAAAAACTTCGTTACTTATCAGGAGGGATATCTTTTGATAATTGACGTGCATAATTCATCCATTATAACATTTTATCCTAGCTAAATTATTCTGCCTTCATCTCATGTAGTGCATAAGATAACTTCTCTACTCAAACATAGCTTCATTTACCCGTGTTACCACTCTTGTGTAGCTTGTATTTTTAAATTACACTGTTCAAGATCATTTTTAACAGTATCAAATTTTATGACACTGAACTATTGTTCTAAATTAATATGAATCTTCCTTAGTTCTTTTCATTAAATGATAACTGCTTTCAATCTACATAAATAAAATTAATTGCATGTCTTATATACAAGTTCGCTCGTACAATAGAGAGCGACTTGTCCTTTGGCTACACCCATTTCATGGTATTCAACTATATTCAGTTGGACTTAATGGGTAATCAGTATCCTTACTGTTGAATATTTCACACTTATCTGAAATAATTAAAAAGAATTAGACTCACAGCGAGTTCTCGGGGTCTCTTGTTATTTTCTGAGTTTCCTTATGAAGGTGTAAACTTTTTTCAAATTAATTTATATAATTTTAAATTTTAATCATCCCTTTATGTAACAATATAGTTATTTATTTATTTATATATATGAAGTGGTATATTCTTTTAATGAGAATCAGGAGCATCGTAAACTGTACTTGCTCGCTATCTCGAACCATTGAGTTGGGCAGAAATAAGCTGTTTATTGTAGCCGATAAACGTTTTATAAACAGTATGAAGTAAATTCATACAAATAACAATTAAAAACTGGCATTGACTAGGAAATATACGATATGATATTATTATGAACATGATTTGATGTTTTTCTGCGACGCTTCCATTTTAAAGGAAAATATGGATTTGCAGAGATGTCAGTAGTGGTCAAAAGAGAATTTAAACAAGAACCCCTTCCCTTTGGCGACGGATTTGACAAACATTTGGAGACTTGGCGAGACATTTGGTGACTTTGGCGACAAATGGAACGATCTCGAAGGTGCAGGAACCAAACCTAGATGAAATATCGATAGGGAAGAAAGTTACAGACATTTCGTGAATTTTCCCAAGTGACTTATGCCTGGCCGGAAAAGGTACAAATACGCCTAGAGATATAATCGAGAGAGAAATCGGTCTACGATTGAGATTAGTTTGTCTGTGGAGTCTGCATCGTAGACCGATAGGGGTATTATGGCCCAGTGAATCTTCTAGAGATTCGGCCTGAATATGGAAGAACTGTCGGAATCTGTCTTAGAGCCTCTGTTGCGGAGAGATCGTTGGATCGACTGAAAGCTGTCGGCTCTTGAAGCAAAGCGTGCTGGTTGAATTTGTGAAGAAGCAACGTGTATCTGCCGGAAATTGTCAGATTCTGTCTTGGAAGTGCAGAATATTACTGCGGAGATTGACCGCAGTGAGGAGTAATAAGCTGGTGAGCTGAACGTAGCCTAAATAACTATGGTTGTCTGTGAAAATGTGCATTGTTTCTGTATTGTGTCACTAAACTGTGTAAGTGAGGTGTTTTTGGTGTATCTGTTATTGTCCAAGTTGTGTTACCCATATATTGTCCTGAAGACTTACGAATAAAGTGTCATTTGTCATTATCCTTCGAGTTGGACTTGATTTTCACTCCTCACTTAAAATTTTCCATAACAATATTGTTCTAGGAAATCAGTTATTTTGTGAGTGTGTATGTTGGTTTTTTTAATGAGGAAGGTAACTCTTATCATTTATTTAAAGTTCCCTCATTCCGAATTTTAAAATAAATAATATCTCTAAATTCAAACGGAAGTCTTGGAAGCAATAAATTATTCAATTTTGTGGTTGTTTATTAAAATTAAATATAATCTATTTTAGGAATAGTCATGCAAAAGAATGATGAAAATGTTTTTTTTTAAGAAATTCTTAATAAATTTACAAAATTTTTCACCAGTACTTATTAAATTAAAAAACGAAATTAAGCAACTTTTTAACTAATTTTCTTAAAATAAGGTAATATAAGAGTATTAAGTTTAAAGTTTCTATTAGGGCATGTGATTTTAAAGACAAAAGAATACTTATATAATTTAATGTTATGCGATAAATTTTATGGTTTAGTTACGCATATTTACGAAAGTAATAAATAGTTTCATGGGGAATATTTTTCTCTGTTGCCATTACATTATGATGCTTTTAGAGCTAGAATTTTTCCTTGAATTGAACTGATGGTGTAAAATATTGAAGGAAGAAATAAAACAGAGTTGAAAGGAAACAAAACTGTAACACAAATACTGCAGATGAAAGAGCACAAACGAAGCAGATTTACTTCAGTGTATCATTACACTATTTAAGAAGATGTTGATTTAGAAGTTATAGAATCATGACAAACTTTTATAAATTTAGCAATGTTAGTACAATTACATAGGAATAATTAAAATTATTCCAATGTATGGCATTTTTTAATACAATTTTTTAATTTTTTTTGTTAAATATGACAAGATGGAATCTTATATTTTACTTAAAACGTGATTTTTTAGTTTTATTTTTTCATTACCATAAGACAGCAAAATAATATCAAGGTCAATTTTTTAGTAACTGGAAATAAAATTTCATCATAGTACAATATCAGTTTTGATTCTAAACCAGTTTTCTTACACAAGAATTTCATGTTTAAATTTCAACTTAAACCTATGCTTTGATGCCTTTTTGTAAATCAAGTTGTCCATTTCGGCCTTTCCTCTAATTTTTTAAAAAGTTTTTTGAGGACATTTTAATTGAAAGTTATAAATACAATCCAAGGAAATTATATTTCAAGTGGATGAAAATGTTTTCTCCAAATTCCGCTTTCATATAAATTTGCGACATCGTAATACATAATATCCGTTTGCGATACAGTATTCATAAAATTTAGAAACATTCCGAAAATACGTCATTTTTCATGCGGATGCGTAAAGTTTATAGGTCATTAAGCAATACAACATAAGTGACAAAGCATGGAACACATTTCAAACCAGACAAAAAAGGATGGATTCAGATAGAAATGTGTAGTATTTTAAATTACGCTGTTCTCTAGCGAAGTCAGAATATAAAATGAATGTTCAAGAACTTTTTTATTCAAAACAGCTTCCCAATTATTTAATATTCCTGGAGGACAGCATTTTCATCAACCATTCAGCGAAATTTGAATTGAAATGAAAAATTGTTTTTCTGTGCACTTATTTTATATATCCCTCCCATAATTTAAGGTTACTTAGACATTGTGATAGTAACAATAAAACATATATATCCTGAAGAAGAATTCATTTTAACTAAAAGATCATAACATATCAGGATTTTTTAAATGGATATATAAAATTTGGATAATAATAAATAATTTCATAAAAAGTTATTTTTTTTACGTTAAAATATTTTTATTTATTATTCTAATACGAACATCGCTTAGGATGCCTTGGATTGCTACTTTAGCTTCTAAAAGAAGTCCTTCATCAGGAATACCACGAAGTTCCGATGCAACATATTTGCCAAATGCATCGTGTACATCTTGCGATTGATAAAGAGTTTTTGTTGACTCTTTAAGCTTGGTTGATTTTTTCATCTCGTTGGTGCTAATATTGATGTTCTTTTCTTTCAGGGGCTTTGGTACCAAATCTTTGGGAGTCTAGATGTAATAAATGATACAAATAAATTTATTGAATTAATTATGTTTAAAATTTCTATTTGATTACACTTTCATACGTTACCTCAATTTCTCAGAAGAATTATTCTATTATTACTACACATTATTAACTATTCAGATAATATTTACAAAATGTTCTTTTATTTATGATACAAAATTAATTGTATCTTTAAATTTAAATGATCTGTGAAAAATTTATATGTCATTTCTTTAGTGTGCTATAATTCACCAATTTTAGCAGCAACATAATTTTAACAATAGCTCCCTTATTTAAAAGTTTCAACAAAAATTCTGTAATAATAACAATAAAAAAATTCTCCGGAGATGTTATGTTGGTACAATAACTACCGCCATGGAATCAATACGTCATGATTAACATTTTTGTACTTTACTCCACTATTATTGCTTTGGTTAGTATGTAATTCTGATATTTTAAGATATTAGGTAATTTATTCATTTTGTTATACATTTTAAAGGGTCTTTGGCATTAATTGTGGCAAGAGTGTAATAATTTTCATTTACCGATTGTTTAATAAATGTAAAAAATGAATGCAAAATAACAGTAGTGGATTCCTACAAATATATACAACACCGATTGAAAAATACAATTGTCTTTGGGCAGATAAGTTATATCGGTAAGAACTAGGAATAAATAACAGGTTTATTGTAAACTTAGAGAATAAAATATTTGTCTTCGTAGGATTTTGATTGACTGATTGTTAATTAATTTACACATAAAAGCAACACCATGGCTTTTAGCGAAAGATCTTGAAATTTTGAATTTCTGTCAAGTGAGGACGACGACACCTGAGCTAGCATCTCTATGTGTGTGGCTGTGTGTGTTTTAGTCAAAATTGTTACCATTGTCACTGCTTCTATCTATTAAATGAGCTTAAAATAGAAGCGACAGTGGTCTAAGGATGAGTTTGGATTTTTGCGGCCATTTTTTCAAAATCTAATAAAATTTGATTTTACATTCGACAGTTATCATCGACAGTACTGAGTCAAATTGGAGACGGATTCCTCATTATACCACTGGAAGCCAATCAACATTTCAAATAAACAACTTCCATTGAATCAGCTCTAAAGAAAGAAACCAAGTAATCATCGGCGGAAAAGAAGTTATGGCGACAACTTTTTTTTGGAATTCAAGGACATTATAATTATAGACTTCTTTAAAAAGGAAAAATGATTAGTTGACAATGCCTGGTAGTTCCGGCTTTCTTGGCTTTATAGCGCAACACGAATTACTCTTTAAATCGTTCTAGAATTTA